>VYZM01018601.1:0-63734 GCA_013398915.1 Dromas ardeola | reverse complement strand
GAAGGAAGGAAGGAAGGAAGGATGGGAGGAAGGAAGGAAGGAAGGAAGGGAGGGAGGGAGGGAGGGAGGGAGAAAGGGAGGAAAAAAGAGAGTAAGGAAGGAAGAGAGGAAGGCAATAAAATAAACAAAGAACAGTACAAAAAAGGAGGCAGAGAGGTAAAGAAGGAAGGAAAGTGAGAAGGAAGGAGGGAAGATGATTAAACAGTTCAACAGCCCAGCAATCAAAAAATCAGGCCAATTTCCAAACATGAAAACTTTTGCATACATTCAAAGACAGTAACCTAAAACCTCAGTCGCTGCAATAGTTTGAACAGATTGACACACATTGTAGTATTTCCTTGTGGCTCACAAATCAGTGCTGTTTCACACTGGGAGGTAAACTCATTCTAGATCTGAGGGCCTCTGCTGTATCTTTAGAAGTACTTGAAAGCCCTCTTTTGCTATGACTATGGAAACACAGCAAGAAGAAAGAAATGTTCTGCTGATAAGAAAGATCCCCGACTATTAGGATTTTGAAGTTAAATTGCCCTCACTGTTTAAGCTATTGGTTTTGATTCATAAAGAGCTGTTATTTCCTTTAGGACTGAATCCAAATTCCGTAAAGAAGTTGAAATGCATATTATTCCCCCTTTTAAGACTTTGGGGCTGACGCAATCAGACTACTTCTCCTATTAATTGTCAGGACGCTGTGGAAGCAGGGGTGTCCTGGAGTGGAGGCAATCTGGGAGTCAGGGACATCTCATGCTGGGCAGAACCCTCCCTGTAGGATGCAGTGCACAGTGTCTTGGGCAGGATGAACTGAGTGGGGTGGTGGGGTGATGGGCCTCTTTACAAGGCAGGTGCAGGTTCTACCCAGGGAGAAGCAAAAGGAAATGGAGCCAGAGACAGGGTTGGAGACATGTGTATAGTGTAGCGTGAGAGACAGTGGAGGAGACTGGGCTGCAGAAAAACTATCTACAGCATAGCTCAGGCAAGGTTTGGATGCTCAAATCTAAGCTTAATGGAGCTCTAGGCCTAAGAGCTGTGAGTGCACTTGGGGTTATCTGTGATGTTGGTGAGGGAAAATAAAGCCAATAGGTATGCTCAGGACCCTGACAATGGTGGTCAAACAATGACACAGAATCACAGAATTAGGGAATCACAGAATGACTGAAGTTGAAAGGGATATCTTGAGGTCATCTGGTCCACCCCACCTGCTCAAGCCAGATCACCTAGAGCAGGTTGCCTAGGACTGTGTCCAAACAGCTTTTGAATATCTCCAAGGATGGAGATTCCTCTTTGGGAAACCTATGCCAGTTCTTGGTCACGCTCGCAGTGAAAAAGTGTTTCCTTATGTTCAGAGGCAATGTCCTGTGTTTCAGTTTATGCCCATTGCCTTTGGTCCTTTTACTGTGTTCCATCCTCTTTGCACCCTCCCTTTGGGTATTTATAGACATTGGCAAGATCCTCCTGAGCCTTGTCTTCCCCAGGGCTATCACTCCCAGCTCTCTAAGAGTTTCCTTGTATTAGAGATGTCCTCCTCCCTTAATCGTCTGTGTGGCCTTCACTGGACTCTCCCCAGTATGACCACGACTTTCTTACTGGTGAGACAAGCATAGGACACAGTACTCCAGGTGTGGCTTCACCAGTGCTGAGTAGAGGGCAAGGATCACCTCCCTTGACTTGGTGGCAAAACTTTGTCTTATGTAGCCCTGGATAGTATTAACTTTCCTTGTGGCCAGGGCACATTGTTGTCTCATGTTCAACATGGTGCTCACAAGAGCTTACAGATCCTTTCTTTGCAAAGCTGATCTCCAGATGGGTGGCCACCAGCATGTGCTGATGCCTGGGGTTGTTCCTCACCAGGTGCATAACTTCACACTTCTCCTTGCTGAACTTCATGACATTCCTGTCAGTCCATTTCTTCAACCTGTCAAGGTCCCTCTAGATGGCAGCATGACCTTCTGACATAGCAGCCACTCTTCCCAATCTTGTGTCATCTGCAAACTTCCTGAGGCAAACACTGATCCCCATGATCCAGATCATTAATGAAGATGTTGAACAGAATTGGCCCCAATATTGGCCCCTGGGTATACTGCTAATTACTGGCCTCCATGTAAACTTTGTTCTACTGATCGCCACCCTTTGGGCCCAACCGTTCTGTAAGTTTTCAATCTGCCTCACTTTCAATCACCACCACATATACACCAACACCTTGTCAATGAGGATCTTTTGAGAGACCTTGTCAAAGACCTTACTGAATTCCAGGTAGAAAATATCCACAGCTCTCGCCTTATCCACCAGGCCAGTCATTTCACCATAGAAGTTCATCATGTTGGCCAGGCATTAATTCCTCTTTGTGAATCCATGCTGACTACTCCTGATGTGTTTCTTGTTGTTCATGTGCGTATAACATTTTTGACAAAGTAGTTCATAATTTTCATTGGTTTTATCAAGACTTCATCTTCAAGAATGACAAGATACAAAAATGATGAAAACCGACAAATTTTAAATTGAGGTTTCAGCAAAGTTCGAATTACTTCAGAGTTGCAGCAGTAATACTGAATGATGAATAATGGGTGTTTAAGAGATTTTCTTGTTTATCTGTCAGATTGACAATAAAACCACTTTGGATTACTCTGCATTGTTCTACATCTCTTTTGATCGATCTGTTCCAAGTACATTTAACACTTTCATATCTGAGTCTCAGGTAATGCCTCCTCAGAATATATACTTGGTTGTTCCACTCAGTTGGATGGGTGCAGACGTGTGGTTTTCCAGAAACAAACTTTAGTTCTGTGAGGACCATAAAACTAGAAAAAATGGCTTGCACAGATTTCTATTTTGAACTGTGTGTACTCAAAATACTGTGGAATGGATGGAAGAGCAAGCAAGTTTCAGATTTTGTGTGACACATTATAAAAGTAACAGTTGTCTTTCACTTTGTCTTTTATACCTTACAGCAAACCATCATTTGGTGTCAAGGTAAAAAAAAGCCAAAACACTCTTCTCTGTCTTGACACTTCCTACACAATAGCATGAGCAAACAATAGAATCTATAAATTCCTTATTTGTTTGGTCTGAGGTGTGTGCATTATATGTAAAAATCCCTTGAAAAAACCCACGTGTGGTAAGTTGATTTATTTAGCAATTTAATTTGAAAAGAGCTTTCTCTGTTTGACAGACTTTAGAAACAGAAGCCATTCAAGCCAGGCTCTCACCTCCCTTTAGGGCTTCATTTATTGCTGCCTAACTTGAATGGATTCTACAGGAATTCTTCTGCGAACAAAGCACTATTCCAGTTCCTAACTTGGTTGTGACACTAAGAATTCTTAAAAAATACACTCATACACACCAAAATTAATAAGTATAGGTAGATTTACAGCTGTGTAACTGAAGACAGTTACTTGCATTTGCAAATCAGTCCTCAAATTTCATACAGGCTTGCTATGAATGTCTGATATAAGGGCATTAAAGGTGTTTTAAATAAGACTGGATGTGCTTGTTGTTGGATAGCTTCCTGTGACAAAACATTCTGCCCATATGCGCTAGTAATTGCCACATCCACAACTGTATAACATGTATGCAGTATTTCTTATACAGGGCTCAGTCTCATTGCCATCAGTGGGACAAAACCCCATTTGGAACTGTTATTGCTTCCACTGCACTTGTAGGGTCCTGAATACCCGAGTGGCACTACAAACACATAGAAAAATTATTAATTGAAGTAAAATAGTTTTAAAGATCTGTAGCCAGGAGACAAACTGAAAACAGCTTCTTTCACACCTCTCCTTTTTGGATACTAATAACCTCCTGCAATGTCCAAAGAACAGTGATGCCCCAACCATTTGTCATCCCATGTGGATGCATCAGTACCAACAATTTCAGCATTCTCCTTTGTGTTTCACAGTCTGAACTGACAGAATACTTTGGAAATAAACAATTGAAAAAGACATTCCCTAAAGGTAACTATCAAGTCCAATAAGGCTCAAATAAAATGGCCCAGCTGTCAGAGTAAAATACAGCATATCCACTTAGCTCTTGAAAGGAAAAGGTAATGCTATCCAGTTGTTGGAGACAGCCCAGAGAGGTAGTGTCACAGTGACAGCTGCACAAAAGGATGCACTGCATAGCAGTGTTCAGATGAATGAATGCCAAACAATGTATAATAGCTACATAAGTAATTCTCTTCAAAGGACAAAATAAAGAGCAGAAACACACTTTGTTTAAAAGTTATTATTACTGATAGTAAAACACACACACAAATAGAAAAAGCATAATTTAAAAGCCAAATGAAACACACTTGAAACACAAGCTTTGAAAATGGTCCTAGTTTGAAATGAAGATTACCTCTCCAGAAAGCATTTTAATAAAAACAAGGTCAGAATGTTTGTAAGGATTGGTGTGTGTCTAGCCTTGGGCATATGTCAAAAAAAAGAAGAAAAAAATAAAAAAAAAAAAAGAAGGAGGTAGAAGATAGAATAGGAAATGCTTGGAGCTCAAGGGCAAGCGTAGGTTATTTGAACCACATATGGAGAGCACACATGCTTCAGAATAGCACGAAAAAAAGGACTGTTCTTCCACTGACAAATCTTGAGACTGGGGTAGGTCATGCTGAAATGGTTGTCAAGGCATTTCTGATGGGCTAGATAAGCCACCATCTATTGCACAGCCTGCCTATGTTGTCTTTGGTCATAGTGGTTTCTGTAACTGGAGGATTTAGAAGTTTATGTTGGGTTGGTAAATTGGATTGTTTCATTTGAAGTGGCACCCAGATGTAGTGCTCCTGTTGCAAAAGAAAAGATTTGCAGTGAGAGCAATTACTTGACCTTAAAGGAAACTCAGTGCATTTAAGCTTCATCATTACTGGATCTCGGAAATCAGACCAAAATTATGGCCAGAGTCGGTTGATTGCTGCTGTATAATCTGCTGGAAGGCAATGATCAGTGCTTGCTTTGAAAGGGATTCCATCTCCTCAGTCCTTCCTGTTGTCACCTATTAGGATGTTACAGCTAAGTACCATGAATTTGTTGTGTATGTTCAACCTGTTCTGTCTGGTAGCAACTGGATCCCAGAGATCCAGCCTTTAGCTTGGAGAAAAGGAAAGAGCTCTTGCAGGAGTGTCCCAAATGCTGGCTAAGCTGCACATCTCTCTCATTTTTCTCACTCTGTCCAGGGGGAATTTTGTTAATTCCAAGAAAAAGAGATGAAAGGAGAGAGAAAGGTGGGCACACACAGTATGCTCCAGACCAGTGGAGAGGATGGGCTTTAAGTACCTTGTTGAATGTAGAAAAAGCAAAGCTGTGAAACTTAGCCACCATGCTGTTGTAAGTCAGTGTGTTTTTCTTACTCTTCCTGTGGAGAGACTTCCTACTTTGTGTGAACTAACAGTCATCTGCTCACCCACCGAGCTTGACTCATCCACCCACACCATGACACCATCCTCCGCTGTGAAGGACTCACCACAACAACAACTTCATGTGACTAATACTTTGTAAAGGGAGAGAAAAGGATGGTGCACCAGGCAGATGAGACCCTTGTAGTTCAGAGGTTACGACAGGATGAACACTGCAGCTCTGGCATTCCTCTGTATGCAGAAAAAAACAGGATATACTTCTGACTCCAGTTCAGCTGTTAACCTGAAACATTATAGATTTAGTTATTTGTCTTGGATGTGGGTTACTAATCATGGCTTGATGAATTTAAATTAACCCATTTTTTCTCTACTATATATTCAAATCACAGGTTGGTTTTGGGATTCTCTGTTGTGCTCTTACTCATCTATTCTGTTTTGAAAAGCAATTCATTGACAAGGTGGCAGGCTGCATGTCTGATACTAACCTGAGAAGCTACAATTGCTACCTGCACTCTACCTGATCAGACATCTTACAAGGGATGACGAAACCAGCAGGCTTTTGAGCCTGATTGAGAGGTAGGGTCTTCCTCTGGGATCCATCATTTTTGACACAAAGTTTTATTTGGAAGAGCAAGATACTCATCAAGTTATCAAGAATACGGGAGTCAAGCACACTATTTGCCCAAAGAATCTTTATCTGACCAACCAAGAGACAGCTGAAAGAAAATCACTATTTTCAAAAGAGAGGCTATGTTGCCAAAGAGCACCTTTCCCTGTAGTGGGAATGTTTGGCTCAGATGTCTGTCCTCACTTGAGCCTGATTCAGACCAGAGTCCTCTATATCCCTGCCAAACATTTAATCAGATGGAGGACATTATCAGGATCATGGCATCTCTCCTGCTTCAGCTGTTCTACTTTGTACTAAAACCACTTCCATAACTCTTTGGAAGAGGAAATCCTTGAATTTTCTCTCCAAGAATTAATTGTGCACACAGCACAGAAGCCCAGTGAACAGACCATCAAGTATCCAACATACCTTCTTAGCTACAGAAGTGCTGCATCCTTTAATTTTCAACTTCAAGAGCTAGTGAACCAATTAAAAACCAAGCAATTATGCCACCACCTCTATATTTAGCCAATCTGTTTATTTTTCCTGCTCTCTGATTCATTTGCCTATCGTCAGTCTTCAGTCCTTTGAGAGCTGCCAGTCTACAACAGTAAAAATTTAATCATTCAGACTTTGAATATACTTATTGCCTGTTACAACCAAAATAGTGTATTGCTGGTGTTATTGAAAGGGAGATTTGGATTTTGTTAACAAATCAAAGTAAAAAATACTGTAATAAACACATACAAAATGCGGTCAACTATGTGTTAAATCTATGCAATGTCACATTTCCCTATCTCTGGACCTAAGCATGAGATAACAAAGATTCTATAACTATTTGGAAGCCCCCAGAACACCTATTTCCTTTAAAAATATGTCCTCCTTTTCCTCTGTGCACCTTACGGTGACAAGAAAAAAGAACACCTGTCACTGGTTTCTCCTGTGTTCCTCTCAAGCCTGTTGAGTCTATCAAGTGTGAACATCTGGGAATCATCATATTTTCTGCTGACCACTGAATCAGCATAAAAGGAGGACATGAGGAGCTCCAGCTGTTAAGCCGCCTGCTTAGAGGATTAGAGAAATTAACCCACAGGATGTTTTACTACAGCATCAAGAGTTATATTAAAGGTACACGTGGCATCATCTCCACAAGGAGCACAGAAGGGAGCTAAGAGAAAGTAAGCAGGGGTGAGCTGTAAGAATGTCATGAACCCCCGCAGGCTGATTATAACAGCAGCAGGACTTTTACCTTCAGACTAAGAATACAAATCTCCTACCTCTAGTTCTCTTTTGCCATATACTGTCCAGGGGAACAGGGACTGAGCAAACAGCAACCAAAACCAAAAAATAAAAAAGTGAAATAATGAGTGACATTCATAGTCATGCTTATTGACATTGTTAGTAATGTTAACAGCTTTATAGAGCCTAGATAGAAAGAGTTGAAACAGTTCAGAAGTCTGTAAAAACAATTTAACTACTTAACCACAAAGCGTTATGCTTACATCACCCTGACTCCAGACCAAGATGAATTTAGAAATGGAAGTTCAGCTATCTTGAGGCAAAATTCATGGGTTTCTGCAGTCTTCATGAGTAGGTAAGGAATAATAATAATAATAAAAAAAGAAACTAGATCTCATTACTGACATTGTTGCAGTGGGATTTTCCCCATCATTCTTTTGCCTGAAAGTGTTCGGAAGAATGGGCAAGTTATCTGAACAAACCCCTGACCCCATTTCGGGGGACACGCTTGTCACCTCTAGGCATGGCCATGTGTGCATCCACGGAGTAAAGAAGGTAGCCACCTCAACAATGCTGGGACAGCCAGCTCCTTCTCTGTGGTGGGACCAGGGCTCAAATCAATCAGGTAACAGCACACCCCCCACCAACTCTCCAGTGCTGTTTCTGAGCAATGAGGAGGGGATACACCACACACTTTATTAACACTACAGTGGAGCTCTAGGAGGTGACATTTCTTCTGAGAGGTCTCCCAGAGTCACCCAGGACTGCAAAAGGTGGCAACTTACTTGTTACTTGCCTTGTATTTTTGGCATTCAGCATCTGAAAACACATTTGCATATTTCTGCATGAATTAAATGAACCATACATGCCTCTTTTATGCAAAAGCCTCTTAATAAGTGTTTGGTAGTATAAAAGATCTTTATATGAGAACAGATTGCAAGGACTATGCAGGCCTGGACAGTGTAATTTTTAACACTTTTTCATGTAAGGGGCTTCTGCCTGAGCTAGAGTCAGATCCTCTATTTGAGGGAAGCACCTTTGACAGCAAATCCTGCATGATGGTGTCTTACACGTGTAAGATCATAAAAGCAAAAGGTCTATATACAACAGAGAGGCAGCTGTATCCTTTTGATCCCGCATGTGGGATGCACTCATACTTGCACTGATTATTTCCAGTTTCACTCACTTTTCGTCATGAGTCTCTTGCTAACATGTTGCTTTCAGGGCTGTAGCTTTTAACCCAGCAATGAATTTTTTAAAAACAGTGTTTATCACTAGGTTATTTTCCAGCTTGGTGAACAATTGTTCACAACATCCTTTCTTAATCTAGAGCACAGTAATTGTGCTCTTGGCTGCGCTGAGGGAATACTTGATGTTTCTTAAATCATAATCTGATTTTTGCCTCAGTTAAGATAGAAATTATTACAATTTCCCCATTGCAGATGTTTTTATTTTCCACCAGATACCTAGCGAATAATACAGACAGAGAAGCATTTGTGATCCAGTGTTTTTGAACTCTCACAAAACAGTGAGTGAGAACCTGTGTTAATCAGAATGTGCACACTGCTACTCCCCCCTTTTTATCTTCCAGTTTTTTCTTTTTTTCTTTCAGACATTTGGTACCTATGTGTTCAGCTAACATCAAATCTGAAAGGAAGATGGTGGACGCAGCTGTATCAGGCAGTGACATATTCCTTAGCTGGCAGATGTTACAGTTTGCTGACTACCTGAATTAGGCTTGGGTACCTTAGCAGATTTCAAAAGAGACAGCTTTACTGAAAGTGACACACAGCTTATGGACTCAGACCTGTAAGTGTAATTGCCTTTGCTATGTACTTGTATGTGCAAATTGCTAGGCATCCAATACACAAAGCTGACCAGGGCTTGCAATGTCTTTAATATGAGCTAAGTTAAGGCAGATATTAAATATAGTAAGTGGATAATGAGTCACGTCTTCTTGACTGCTATCAGATCTTATAACATTATTCACAGTCATGACTAATATAGAGTCTGAAACCTGTACAGCCTTTCTTGAAAGCCTTACAACTAAACTTCAAAGTATTTAGCCTATGAGACACAAGGTTCTAATATTACATTTTAATCCATGCCTAAGCCTTCCATTCTTAGACAGTTTGATTAAAATAAATATTCTCTAGAAGTCATGGATTATTTATTTACCCTCAGCCTCGCTCGGCCCACCTTCCTTTCTTTTTCCCAGGAAAGAATAAAAAGTGATGGAAAAGTGAAATTCAGAAATTAAGCTGTTATATTTTGAAGCCAGAGAAAATGTGCACTTCTGGGTTTTTTTTATTAGAATCACAGTTTTTACTGTAAATATATTCATACAACTAAATCCAACATTTTTAAAGCATTCAAGTTATCTACTCAGAAACAACAACGTTCATGTGAATTCACAAAAAAAATCTCCATTCATATTATGCATGCAAATGTTTCTCTTAGATAGAATGACAACTATTTCAAGATGTATGATACAGGAAAGAAATGAATTTAGCTGCAGGATTGTGTAGTTGAGAAATTCTAAGAATTTATTTTCAGTTTAATTAATTCAGTCTTCTTTTGTCTTGAGCGATTGTAGCAGAAGAATCAAAGTGCCATTAGGACTGTTTTTAAACACATCCCAGGAAAGGATTTTTTGCATGTTTTATTTCAAAGATATAGTTCATTACTCATGGACAACAAGTATTTGCCTTCTGGCAACAGCAGGCAGGGAGTGTACTAATACTACCATATTTCCTTTTTAAAACATAGTTGGAAATGGGAAGAGCCGGGTATGTGCAAAAGGAGGTGAAATCAAAGTAAGGCTGAATGACTTAGAAAAGATAAAAAATGATTAGGAAAAGATAAACAAATAAATAACATTTCAAATAACATATATAATCATATAGACTTAGCTGTTCTGTAGAATGTAAGCAGAGAATATCTAATCCCAGCTTTTATACATTTCCCTTATAAGATATTGTGATAGTTAACGTGATTTGGGAAAATACATGTAGTAAATTTTAGAGTTTCTCCCTTTCACAGTTTGATGCCCCCTATTCTTTTTCCTCCTTCACCAAATACAACCTAAAATGTTCTAGGAAATCATTCAATTACTGAAACTATGCATGTGAAATGAAGTAGTTAGCAGAAGACAAATGACAGCTTTTTAAGGATGGACATGTAAATAGTTTGCATTAAAAGCCTGAATTTTGCCCATTTTTCACTATAACGCTGATAAAAATGGGGGGGAAGGGGTTGTTTCTGTTTTTTTTTTCATGGCAGTTGAAAGAATGGCCTTCCATTCTGTGGCTGCCAGGTGCATGTGAAACTACTATAGTGCTCTTGTGACACTTTTTCCCTTTTTAAAAAAACTGTATCATTGCCACCATAGGATATCTTCCAAAATGAACATTGTGCACCTATGTTTTGTGATATTATCAGTCTGCTCTGAGACATAATCATGCCCACCTTGTGAAACAGAGGTCCAAGCAAAACTTACCCAAACGCAGACACTGGGAGCCTCAGCAAAAAAATATGCTGTGGGTAGGTTCTATAACAACTGGAGAACTGTTCATTGCCAGTGATCTTTCCTAAACCTATGGAGATAACGAAGGAAAGTATGTAAAAATTTGATTAGCTCACCCTATAGATGTTACACTTATTGCCGTTTGAAGAGTAGGGATCCGTGGGATCTCTTCTCACCCGT
This sequence comes from Dromas ardeola, assembly GCA_013398915.1. Taxonomy (NCBI): domain Eukaryota; kingdom Metazoa; phylum Chordata; class Aves; order Charadriiformes; family Dromadidae; genus Dromas; species Dromas ardeola. Next base: position 52,847 of record VYZM01018601.1, on the reverse strand, counting down.
TGCAAGCAGCAGTGCACAAGGACACATTAAGTTTGTATTTTTATTTCAATAATAGTGCCTTAAAACTCCATATTTGCAGTCTTGCTCTTTCTTTGGGTTTTTCATTCAAAGCATTTAAGCAAAAAATGAAACTTTCTGTCACTTATCTGCCAATGCCAGCCTTCCTTCCTCAATGAAATTATGTGGTTATTACTGCTGCTTTTGCACTGATACATGCTGTTGTCAGGCATGGACTGCCCGGGTAATATGCTGTCTAATCACTGCTACTAGAGCTGAATCCTTGCTGCAGAAAGCAAGTCCTTCCTCAGATGGAAGGAAAAGCAGCTGATTATTTACCTTTTATCCACAAGGCAGTTATTATGTGCAAATCTTGGGCATAGAAGCCTGGGTGAAATCAGTTTAATTTAATGAAATAAACAGCAGTTTCATGCAATTTAGGAAGTATTTGTCTAGGCTTTTGAGTAGATAGCAGATTGCAAATTCTCATCCGCACTCTTGTCTTCTTCCACGGCCTCTTACCTTGGATTATTTTTCTCCCAAAATAAACTGAGTGTTCTGTAAATTGTATTTATTATGTATAGTGCTTTAGAAATTTTCACATACCACAAGCTGAGTTTCCCCTTGCAAGGAGAACGTATCTGCTTGATGTGATGCATAATAGCAAGCATCTGGAATATGGAGACTAAAAATACCTCAGAAATTATATTGTGCTTGTGAAATGAAGGACAAACAACAATGAAAAAACCTCTCTTTCTGATCTTTCAAACATCGAGCAGTCTGGTTCCAATTTTATGCATTAAAGGCCAGATTTTTTAAAGCATTCATGGAAAGATGATTGTACACATTTGTGTGTGTCCAATTTGTTTAGGTGTATTAAGATCTGCAGCTCTATGCTGATGCAAAGCATACACACTTTTGTTCAGTCTAAAAAACCTGAGAAGCTGCTAATTCGTTTTTATGGATGGAAGGCTTGTATCAAATGAGCAATTATTGCACCAAATCCTGATATCTAAACTCACCCTGTCTTGCAGTAATTTTTAGCTGAGAAAAGCCCTTACGAAACCTCAGCAAAGATTTCAAGATTTAACTCTGTGAATTGGCAAGTGTATGAAAAAAAGGTTAAAAAATAAAGAATTTCTTCTTCAGTAGCTTTTAAATACTTACTTGCTCAAATATTTGATGTGTCACAGAAACAGATTCAATGTTTGTTAGCTTTTTGGAACTTAATTATAATTGTTAATAACTTAAGAAAAGATATTATAATAGAATTCTGGTATCAGTTTTCCTAAAATGTTGTAAGACCAGGAATACAAACACTGGTTTTGTACTCATTTTTACAATGATCATGACAGTAAATTGTCTAAGCTGTGGTGATATGGCTCAGCAGGTCTTGTAGTTTAGACCCATATACTTCCAGAAATATTTGTTTTCCTAGTACCCTTAAATCCATTTTTTTTCATGTTTTATGAACAAAAGACCATAACTATTCAGAGGGTTGTTTGTTACCAGGAAAACCCTGAGAAGTGTTCGACCTGTTTTGTTTCATTTTCCGAAATGTTATTACAAAATACTTACATTGAGATGAATTCTGAAACTATCAATGGTTAACCACCATTGGACTTGGAAATGTTTGGAGCTCTGCAAGTGTGTCATGGCTGTGGCCATCCAAGAGACAAAATATCCTCAAACTGTGGCATGTTTGCATCTCATCATCTTGAAAAACTGTCCTAACTGGAAAGACAGACTTAAGGCACTCTGATTACTTTATTGCTCCTCCTGGTCTTACAAGCCCTCTTGCCGAGCCAAGTCCTACAGCAGAGGTCAGACATTAGTCAGACAGAGATCTGGCTGCAACTTTTGTGGCAGGATCATGCAAAGTCTTCCACAGTTGCTTAGCATTAAGGAGGCAACTAATCTAGCAGTGATGTATCACATCAAGCAACGTCTGCCTCAAGTCACAGAAAAGAGATTTAATGGACCCTAAAAATTTCCTAATACTCCATGCCTAGATATTTATATCTTTATGAATGACTTCTTTCCTCTCCGTGAAAGACACTAAGACCCTTGGAACTCAGTTACGGTCACTACTTCATTACAGTTAATCTCATCCTGAGCAGGGAATAAATAAAACTGCATTTGATTAAGGAAACTGGTAATACAATATTAATAACAGCAAATTCCCACCACAAGTACAGTGCCCAGGGAAAGAATAAAAGGCAATATGATTGCGAAAAGTTGTTTAAGGATGGACAGGAAACAAAGTTAAGAACTAAAACAACGATAGAGAATAGTTGTTTAATACGAATACCACTCGAAATGTTTGCTTTTCTAAATCAATATTTAGACACTTGAATATATTTCTGACTTTCTGTTTTTTGAGATTATTGAGTTCCTGGCATACTCTAAGGCCAAGTATAGGCCATTTTATTGAGTGTTTTTTTTGCTCACCTGGGGTAAAACTTGGCCCTATGGTTACGCAAAACATTTACATTGATGAAGAGATGGGGTCTTAGGAAAGGAGAGGACAGAAAGAGGCTGACTCATGGTGCTCAAGTTCGCTGACATGAGTATTAGCAGCAGCAAAAGCAGGACGGTGTTTCATTGATGAAGTCTATCGTTTCTCTGGCATACTTCAGATCCTTAATGTTTCTTTAAAGAAACATTTCACTAATACGTGGAGCATTGACCTTTCATGGGCTGATCAACTATCACATATTAATAAAAGCAGGCCATATGCAGATTAAGAAGTAATGAAATGGAGTACTCAAGATGCACAGAGGGAATCAGATACTTTATAAGGTGAACTTAATCGGCAGGAGAACTACCTCACTCATCCGCATTTTCCCACAGAAATTACAGACCCAGGAGGTAAAATTACTTTCTGCCTCCTGGCTGGTCCTCATAAGCTCTGTAAGTTCATGTCAAAAGACAGAAGGTGAGTTTCAGTGCACAAGTACCTCTCAGGGGCACTGCTGAGCATTACCAACTGTAATGGTGCTGGATACTGCTGAGGAGCAGAGGGACTGTATATCCCTTAGCTGCAGACATAATTTTATCATTTTGCTACACAGCCTCTCACCTCTTCTGCCACCCTCTTAGGTTTCTGGGTGAGTGATACAGGGCTGGCAATCAGGTACTGGAGAGTAGTTTGAGGAAGTTCATCTGTCCATTTTCTTGTCAGACACATCCTGGCACATGAGATGAAACGTGTAACAGTTTGCGGCTGTCAGGCGAAGGCTCGAACTTTCCAGGCAGAGTGCCCAAGCAAAGCTATTGTTAGAAGTGCTTTCATGTGAACAAAAAAAGCAAGCCTGAGAAGGGTCATAGTGACTCAGATAAGCTGGTCTTGCGCCATCTGCCCCCATGAGGGAGTGTGAGTAAATGTGTGCCTGGAGTAGCAAAGGATGCCCTTTCTAGACTTTATAGCAAGAGCAGGATGCTGCTCCCATGAAGAGGTGCTGCTCTTCTCCCATGATGAGACCCTGAAGACTCTTAGCCAGGCAAACGGAGGGGCTTGAGTGGAAATATGCTGTTAAATAAACCAGTGCAAGCTATGCTACTCAGTGCTGGTACTGCCACCAACTCAGTGAAAGACCAACGTTTTTTTAAAAGATAAACAACTTCTGCTGATGATGTTATGGACGTTTGTTAACTATTTAGTCCACAGAAAAATCTTCTCCTTTTTTTAAAAAAAAACCACCAAAACCTAAAACTCAGCTCTTTGTTGAATATGCTAGATGAAAATAAAATATTTGCCAAATAGTCCATATATTCTAGTCATTTGTGTTAGACTAGCTTTACTCGTTATTGTGGCTCTATTTAGAGTAATGCCTTCCTCAGCAAAATTGCACTCCTGTCTCTTTGAACATTCATCATTTTCTTGAATTTTTCTTGGCTTCAGTTTGAAAATTGTTTGGAGGTTCTTAATTGAAAACCCTACCAGAGGGAGAAATCAGAGGAACACAGGATTTGCCAAATGTGATGAATGTCCTGCCTCAGGGAATGGCCAATACCTGATTTGTTAGAGGAAGGCCAAAAAGCCTCAAAACACATTCAGTCAGTCATCTAGGAGATCCCAACAGACTGATGCCTGGAAGCCTAGCTCTAAGTGCACGACCTTACTTGAGTATGATTCTACAAATATTATCAAACCCCTGCACTCTCCTGTCATCCTTTTCCCACCAGTCAAATGTATTCTTTTCTGTGTAGATGAGTGGGAAGTGTGAAGCTCAGACTTCATCCCACCATAGGACCTGATCCAAATGTCAGAGCAGAAGAGCAGGATTTCTCTTGCAGCAAATGAAGACGGATGTGCTCTGCCTTTGTTACTGAGCTGAGCAGAACTCCACTGAGGCATGGAGATCAGTCTGCTGTTGTGACTGTGCCCTCAGTCAAGGTGAGACAGCATTCTTCCCTTCAGGTCCTCACTTAAATCATTATTTATATTCACACAGTTGTACACAATTGCACGGACCACAGTGTACCATATTTCATACCAGCGCCCCAAATCTCTTGGCTGCTCATTGTGAAATACCTCTACCTTTGCTATTGCTACAGACTGATGTCTTGCTGATATATTAAAGGACTGTCTGTTCTGTGACATGACTCAGTTCCTGACATTTTTCCTCCATCTGTAAAACAGAGCTAATAATACCTTCGTCAACAGCTTGTTGTGCATTTTAATTGCTTAATGTCTGAGAAATGCTTTAGGTTTCTAGAGTGCAAAACATATGATAAACTTTATTTTATTTTTATGTTTTTGATGTTGATGTTTTCTTCAGTGACGTTCCCATAACTAGCTCAGTTGTCTTAGTTTGGAAGCCAAACAGCTAGAGTGCAAACCTGGAAAATCCTTTTCTTAATTAGTGCACTGTTTATATCATGAGTAATAACTTCTGTGGCTTGGCTGGAAGAAATTAAGAAGGCAATAAAAATGTCAAGCAAAGTTGTAATGAATTTAGAAATAATCACTCATAATTTAGAGTTCATCATCCCAAAGCGTTATTTCATTTGATAGGTTTAGGTCATTATAAAGAATGTGCTCCTTCTTGCATCTGAAACTGCATAAAAAGGGACAGTAGTTTATGGCTGCTATATACTTGATGAGATATTAAAATTTTGCAGCACAGCAGAAGATGAGCGGGGGGGTGGTGGAGGGGGACTATCCATTTGAAGGTTGTATTTCCCCTGGGCTTTTGTGGTCTCTGCTCTAAGTAGGGACGAGTCTCGGGCCTTCTTCTTTCTTTTTTTTTTTTTTCTCCCTTTTTTTTTTCTTTTATAGCTTGCTTTATGTGTCTGTGTGTGCTTTGTACATAATTAACTTGGACAATATTATGGAAGATGCAGTTAATTGATTTTTAAACTTCAGTTCACATAGACCTCTGTGCTAAGACACTACCAAGGAAAGGGTGCTCTTTGTATCTTTTCACAGATATCTCTCACTTATGTGTTCTTTTCCGAACAGCTAACAGACCACCATCTTTTCTGCTAAATATACCTCCTTCAAAAATCCTTCACGGTCTGCTAAGATAGCACTTACTACAAGAAAAAATCCTCCTTCTTTCCCTTTCCATTCTTTTTCCTCTCTCTTCCCTATCAACAGAAAAGGGGAATAACCCTTTCCCCTTTTCGTTTTCCCCTTTCCCGTTTTCCCTTTCCCTTTCCCTTTCCCTTTCACAATTCTTTATCTTTGCTAATTCTGAACAGGCTGTGGATATGTTTCAGTAGTCACAGGTTTTAAATATTGCAGTCAAACAGAACAAAACAAACTCTTCTGACCCAGCAGGAAGCATGCTTTTCAGATAATCATTTATTGTGAATGTCATTCAGGTGCTTCCATTAATGTGTAACTGCCAAGTGCACTGATTCTGTCAGGAAAGATTATCAGGTTTCTTTTAGTTTAAAATTCTCAGGGTTATGTTTTCTAAGTATTTTGTAACTTTAGACTTGAAGTATATAGTTTAAATTAATTGGATTTTCCCTGCTGGAAAGTAATGACTTACTCTTCATTTTTCAGTCACTTTATGTCCATGAGTTTTTGTTTTTTTCTTCCCCCTCAATGATTCTCCCCCATTAGCTCTTTATCAGTGTCTCTTTAGGAAGCCTGTGAACTGATGCAAACTGTAGTTTTATAAAGACTTCATGTAAATATCAAATGAAAGTTTTCAAAACTCCTCATTTTTAAACTACATCCAGAATCCTAAGAGCAGGTTGTGATTCTGTTTCATTATGCAGGGTGAACCTCCAGAGAGTCTTGGAAGAATCTTTTGCTTTACTAAGGCTTTTGGGCCAGTTCTCACATGGGTAATCTGGTCAGCTCCTCTAGCCCACTTTAAGGGCTAGTTAAGAACTTGGGAAAGATTTATTAAAGTTCTGCTTTTGCAGCCAAAGCTCTGATTGTCCAGCATTATAAAATACAGGTGTATCTGTGGAAAAGTATTCTCTTACACCATTATCAGGTGTTGAAAAGACATCTTGTTCTTCCTTCAATAAAAAAAAAAAAGCCCGCAATTGATTTTAACAGTAGCCAGAGATCGTCTTGGGTAAGCCCAGAGCTTGCACTTCTACCAATCACATAATTTGAGAGTTTTCACCACAGGGATCCTAGGAAATCTTTTCTAAGGATTAGGTGCCTGACTGTAGCATCGCTGCTTAAATCTATAATTTATTTAGTTTGTCCTCAGCCCAGTTATGAAGCACATTTTCTTTCAGAAGCTGGTCCAATATTTTCCTGTGGTTTACTGAGGCTTAACTGCTGGCACCATTAAAAAGTGTAATCAGTTTTCCCCTGTCAATGACAGCAATTTTACTTTTATGATCTTCCTAAATCCTGTCTCTAAACTTTAAGTAAGTCCAGAATGATGTTCTGCAATATGGGGAAAGCAAACCATGTCATTCTCACCTGTGGTTTTCCATTGGCTTCCTCTGCTTATCTGAAACTACTTTTAAAACACCTACCCTGTCTTATCCTTACCCTGTGCAAGCCACTGCAACCACCTGTTTGCTTTCTCCATGAAGGTCAGTCAATTATTTTTCCTACCAGGCAATCAATCCGTGCAAGTAGGGACATTTTTTGCCTAAGTCTACTGGGCTAAGAAAGCTCCATGAAATACAGACCAAGCTCAACTCAACTGGTTTCAGATGCCATCACAAATGTCTTCTCAGAGCACCTTCCCTGACATTTTGAAAACAGTTTTTGTTATGACACACCATCATCTTTCCATCCATCCACTTAGATATTCCTGCTAAGTGTAGGCCGATGTGCTCATCTGTCAGTTTCCAACTTTTGTTTATGTCACCATATTTTTTGAGGCTTCTTGGCATCTTCCTCTTCCTTCTAACTTCCCTTCATACACCTGTGTCTCAGACTCTGATGAGCTATGCTTTAGATTTTGCCTGCTTCCAGTTCAGTGGAAAAGACCAAAAAGATTCCCTTCTCTACTGCCCAGATGGACTCCAAACTTGGTGTGTCACAAGACTTTAGCTTAAAAAACAAAAGCAACAACACCAAATTCAAGCAAACTTGTTGAACAGACATTCCTTGGAGTTTCTGTTGTGCCCACTCAAACCAGATGTTTTAAAGTCTTGGGGACCAAGAAGCCCCAGATATCAGCTAATGCTGATATGTATAAACGCAAGACAACCTTCTCCTAGAAGTTTACTTCAGGTAGGAGGAAGATCGAAGACTACTAGAGGGAACATGGACATACATAAAATTCACAGCTTTATAAAAAAACATCATATAAACTTCGGTTCAAGGCTCCAGTTTTATACAGTGTTGAGACCTAAATTTAATCTGAAAAGCTATGAACTGCTGCAAATCTCATCTGTTGGTTAGGTTACAAATCCCACATGAACTGAGGAAAACAGCCTTCACAGAGCACTGTTATGCTATCAAGAATTTCTTCTATACATACCTTTTAAACTTACATTAAACTTACATACTTAAAATTCTTTAGCTTATGACTGACAAATTAGTGTTCCTTTTTCCGCAGGGACATTATCTATTAAAGTGACATTATTTATTAGGAAGCTAATGAATCAACCCCAAGAGATTCACACTTAGGTAAGCACTCACTGAACTCCATAAAAAATGTAAGAGGTGAGGACCTCTATTAATACCTCTTATTATTTAAGGAATATAAATATAATTTCAATTTACTCTGAACAAATTTCAGAAAAATATATAATGTATATACAGATGCAAGTTAAAAAGAATTTCATCACTGGGTAGTGTAAGTTAACATCTGTACAACAAAGTAATGAAATATTTGAAAAAAAAAGGCTGTCAAAAATTACTATTTTTTAATATAAGCAGGTTTTCCTAATATATTCTAAAATATATATATATGAGTTCTAGTAACCCTCAACACAATTAAGGATAAATTTTGGTAGTAAACTCCAGTTAAACTGACCTAATCGGAGAAATGAGTAATGCTTAAAATGCATCAAAGAGGCTTTTAACTCACATTTATGAGACAGTTATTGTGAGTAATTATAAGTTAATTGAATATTGATTATTACAAGAGTCTCTCTTTGATTTAAAATGTAAAGCTGTAAGATAAACCTTGTTACTTTATTATTTAAAATTACAGTGGTAATAAATGTGCAATTACACTTTATTGTTATTAAGTAGGATTTGTCTCATTATTCAGCTCTAATTGGTATTAAACATTAAACAAGTTAGATATTGTTGTTAAGCATTGTAAAAACTGTTCTAAATATCTAATATAGCTAGCAATAGTAATCATCGTGAACATTCAGAACATTTCTTTCAAGTTTGATGATGGCAGGATGTTTATTACTAATTGATTAATTACATCATATTAATAACCCTAACCTATTTTAATTTCATAGCCATGACAACTTGATTTATCTTCAATATTCCCGTTGGATCTTGAAGTCAGAAGATTTTTTTTTATGATCAATCAATAGTAAATTATTATGTAGGAAGTAGAAATACTTACTTTTCAGTGCTGTGAGTTAGTTTTAGAGCCAAAGAACGAACTGGTAAATTTCCCACCATTCCTTCACCTGCCAAACACGAGAAACATTTTTTAAGCTGTAGATTAAGCTACTGAATATTTTTGACACTTTTTGTTTTGGTGGAGAGTCTATTACATATTTATGATGAAAATATCCAGCTTCCTTAAGTATCTCTTGAAGCAATGTTCCACATCTTTGATTGTGCTATATACCTAGACAACTTCTTTTCCTGTCTGGATCCATTCATTTGCCATCAATAAATTTCAGAGACAGTTGAAGGTAGTAAGCTACATTTTTCCACTGGTAAAATGGGGAAATCAAGGCACAGAGAAATATGGAATCTCAAGATATTAATAATTTTAGCAAGAAAAAGAATAAAGACAGGTGAATACATTACTCTTCCTCTCATTCTTAATAAACAAACACAGAAGAAACAAGAGGTAGACAGAAGAAACTTAACTAAATGCAGTCTCCCTAAGCAAGAAACTGCATGTAAGGACATAGTTGTATTTGCTTATAAATAACATGACTGAAAGCTGTGTGAGAGCAGAGGTGCCTAGTGTGCTATGAAATCTGAAGAAATTAGTCTTACATGTTATCACTCATTTCTACTGTCAAGGGTAGGGGAAGCACAGAGAAGACATTGAGAGGGGCATGTAGAGAGAGGCAAATTTTTCCTTCAGACTCTGTAAAAAAACAGGCTGGATATTTCTCCAGAATAACACTGGGTTTTTTGAAGCTTAAGGGACAGAAATGACAAATATCAGATTCAGTGCAATATTCCAATATCTGTTTCAGGCCCATCAGAACCAAGAAGGGCCAAATAAAATAATGTAGGAAAGGTGTGATGGAAAGGATGATTTTCAGCGTCTGGAAGAGATTTTTTTTCTTTTTTTTTAGGGGAGGAAAGATGAGATAAGAGTTTATTTTTGCCAGATTACTTTGACCTAATCAGAGTTGAGAGACAAGGCAACACTGGCCTGATTTTGAATCTTCAGTGTTTCTCATGAAGAACCTGCAGGGAATCAGTAGGTGGGTAGGCTGTATGATGTGAGGGATGAAGAAAACAGTGTGAAGTGCCCCTCTTTCTCAGACAGTAAGCAGAAATGACAAGGAAAAGCCCCACAAACCCCGAGATGAGAACAGGAGTGGAACTACCTTTACATCTTGTTGGAGAAAGAAAGGATCCTGCTCTGTTGCCGGTGGGGTGTCTCTGGATGCAGGTGTACAGGCAGCGTACCCAGCCTGCTCCTCCAGGCTGGCTCAGAGGGATTAGTGGGTTATTGCTCGCTTTTGCAAAAGGAACGTGAAAAGAAACAAGATCATATAGACAAAGCCCTCTTCATGGTCCATCTGCTCTAGGAGTTGTCCCCAAGGAACACCCATGCTGCAGCCCTACAACCCTGGCTGTGCAGAGGTCTGTTGTGCACAGCCAGGATTAGGAGCAGGGTCATTCGTGCAGGCACACTCCTGGCCACCCTCCCCTGCTCCAGCAAAACACAGCCCAGTTTTTGAGAGCACAGCTGTATTTCCTTTCAACGGTGCTGTTGTTGCTGCTGTTGTTGCTGCCAACATTCACGAAGGCTGGAAGCCTGGTAAACAAATGTGGCTGTAGGTTGTTCTTACACAGCTGCTTTCACATCCTGGGACTGGCTGGCATTCTGCAGAGCACTGCTGTCCTCTCAGCGGTGTCTAACTGTGGGAAAAAAAGTGCAGGTTAGAAGAGAGGAGCTGCCCTTATGAACACTCAGATGCTGGCAGACCTCCATGTATTATTCCTTTGTGCAGGAGAATGTCAGAGCCCTTGGTACATAAACATGTCAGAGCATGTGGTACATACACATACATAGGTGTGTATATATATACACACATAAGAAGCAGATACATAGCCCTGAGGAGTGTGATCAGCCACTGGGTTTATCAAGAAGAGCTTGTATCTTAGTTTGTCCATCAGCAAAGCACCTTTCAAGTATGGACTTTTCATGTTGGCATTTTAAATATTAATTTTCAATGCACATTAATCTCTTTAAGCTTTTGCTTTATTAATATGTTGCAAGCTTTAAAGTATTTTTTCCCCCACTATAGTCTCAAATACTAAGGAGGCACTTGCCCTTGCCTAATTACATCTCCAAGTAGGCAAATATTGGCAAGAAACCATAAACCTAATTGTTCCCTAAAATCAAATGGTGTTAAATTTGGTGGCCATTCTTGCCATTTATAAATGTGAATCACAAATATACGTTACCTCAGGGCATCATAAATAGACTTTCTTCTGGGGAAAAAAAAAACAACAAACAAACCAAAACCCAAAGAAGTCAAAAGCTCAAATTCAGCTAATGGAGAGATGCTAAAATTAACAACAAAGCAAAGATGAGCTTTGGAAGGTTTTTTAATGTCATCAGAGTTGCCCTGAAAAGCTTACATCAGAAGAGAGGGCAGACACTTTCCTTACTAGTTCATATATACAGCTGCAGTGGAATTACCTACACATGCCCAGTGTTCATAGGAAAATTATGAATAAACTTCAAGGCCATGAGCAGCAAAGGGGGTGAAATAGTATTGAAAAAGAAAACAAACAGCACTCAGTGATGCAGATGGAATTTAATAATTGGGGAAGTTAATAGATGCTGTTTGGTGTTATTCCAGGCAGGATTTTTGTAGACTTGTCCCAACTGGAATTCTCTGCATCTTGCATCACCAGGCAAAAATTGCACAGTTCATTGTTCCCAGCTCTCCCATTTTCCAGCCTCAGAAATTCAAAGGCTTTGTGTTTGAATTCACAATAGCAACACAGAAACAACATTGTCAAGCAAGACAACCAGTTAATCAACTGGGAATGTGTTAATTTCAAGACTCCACCATTTTTTCCCCATTGTAAATCAATGTCTTTGATATTACTAATTGTTGTCTACACCAAGACTACTAAGATGTGCTAAAACCTTACTAAGACATGCACCATGAACACCAATGAATAACGCATGTGCTGTAAAGTGGACATTTATAAAATTAAACCACACCTACTATTTTCCCTACTACTGATAATATTCACTGGCCAGCCCTGGTGTTTGCACTTTGTACTGTCCTGCATGACATTGAATCCAGCTCCCATTGTGGCTGGGGGTCTGTTGTTCATCCTTCATTTAGTAAATCCATGCATATGACTACAACACTTACATTTATATGACTCATATTGTATGCATCTCTGAGCATATCCTTGAAGGTTTTTTTGCCTTTTTGGGAGTTCATATGTGTTTGTTTTTAACATGCACTTTTTATCGTGCAGCCTTTCATCATGTATTTACTTCTGCAGCTAAATTTCTGAAAGGAAGGGTGAGTTCAGCAAGGAAAAATGCTCATGCTGATGATAGTGTGGAGAGCATCCTGCACAAACTAACAGTACAGGACTTAATCCAGGAAGGTGCTGAATGTTTTCAGACAGAATCAATAAAACACAACAAACCCTATACAACTTGGAGCATATAGTCAGCGTGATTTCAAGCTAACTACCTAAAATACCGTAACTTGAACATATCAGAGCTTTGCACTACCTGGGCCGAACAGGTCAGCCTCTTTAATGACTGAAGTTACAGTGTTAAGAGAGAATTTGAAACCGCATCTAGACCGGTTGTGAGACCTCTCTGCTGATTGAGTTTGTTCACAATGAGATGAAGTACTATTAAGGATTAGGTTCTGTCGGGAGAAATAGCTATTGGCCGTTGCAAATATGATGTTGCAATACTAGCACTTTCACTGGGATAAAAAATGAGACATGTGACAAAAATGATAACTTAGGCAAAATGTGAAGATTAAGGGTATCAGAAGGAAAGATGTCCCCTTAAGACACAGTTAGGGATAAATTGCACTTAGATACAGATAGGATTTTCAAATAAAATTGAAGGAGTTTTCTATGTACGTACTTGAGAGAAGAAGTTGGCCTTTGTAAAGCCATGTTTGGGAATATGTAAAATGAGTCTTCTGAAAAATGAAAATATTTATTTTCTGGAAAATGTGGTAGCTTTGTGGGAGTTTAAGAGTAAGTGGCCTATTGCAATTCTGCTCTCCCTAGTTGGAAAGCTTTTAAAAGGCAGCAGTCCAGGAGACAGTTTAGGGTATAAAATAGGTTTTTAAGAAAATGTGGAAATTATGAAAAGATGAAAAAAAAATCAGCAATTTTCTGTGCCAAATTTAGAAAATAAGTGTGTGCAATTCTAGGAGGTGGTAGCAAAAAAAAATTAAAAAAGTCAAAATTATAAACTGTGACAATCTGAACTGCTTTCACATCTAAAATGAATGAAAGAATATAGTCATATTTCAAATTAAAAAATGCAAAATAATGCAAAATGGCTCAATGTCACTTGGAATAAAATTAAAATATTGGCTACTTAAAGTCACATTGCTAGCACAACTTTCTTTGTGTCTGGTACCCAAAAGTTGTTTTTACTTTCAACTGGTATAATATTTGAGATAGATAATGCTAGCGGTGTAATTTGCAGACATACCACTATGTGAAATATGTGGAAGTTGTTCCATTACATGCCATTCAGGTTAAATGCATTAGGCTTGGGTACATCTCCATGGTAGTTATTAGTAGACTCACATGACTAAGAATAACTTGTATTCAGAATTTTTTCCCGGAGAACTCAATGTTAACTGGCTAACATCTATTGATGTAGCATGCTCTTCACTTATTAGACAAATACTGTGTTGCTGGACTCAAGTATTTTTGAAATCAGCAACATGCCTTTTTTGTTACACTGAAGCTTGAGGGTCCTAGCTAATGTACATATTAACCCTATAAACTATGCATGAATAAGAAGTGACCCCACTAAGAGTGATGCACCTTTTTTTTATTGCTTTCAAATACATTTCCTCCCATTTGTCTTCTCCTCGTTATGTTCTTTTAATAAATCAGTTCTAACATGTTGAATTTTCTTTTCTTCTTCTCCATTTTTTTTTTTAAAATCGATTCATCACCAAGTTGCTTTGGTACTATGAAACCTTGCATTTGTGACAGTCTCAAACATCCTAAAACCATCTCTTCCCTCTTTCTGTTCACAAATTTGGCAGCTATCCTCCTTGCCATTTTCCTTCTCTTACCACCACATTGCAAGAAACTGAAAAGTTAAAGTTGCCCCATTTGCAATTCCACAAAGTATGCAGAGTCAGCTAATGCTTCAAATGGTGGTTAATGATGAAAGTCTCCCAGTGCATCTGAGGCCACACCAGGAAAGAGCTCCATGCCCTTTAGGCTGTCTTGTCCTTCTTCTGTCTCTCTAGTCCTAAAGTTAAGTGCAAGAAAACTTTTCTCCTCACTCCTTGCCCCATTATTTTTAGGTCTCCTCTAGTGATTTCTTATGGAAACTATTTCAGCATGTTCCTATTGGCCAGCAGATACCTCCAGGGATGCTTTCCCTCAGGGCAGCTTCAGGGATCAGAAGGGCTCTCTCACTGCTTCAGTGCTGTGACTAAGCCTCGCCCCACATTCACTGACTTCAGACTAGCAGGAATAGCAGTCCTGGGGTTAACTTGCCCTCACCTCCCTGTATTTTTAGAGACTGATTCATTAGGCTGTAAATAGATGTAATGCTTACGCTCTCAGTTTTTAAGAGCAAATAAATATAGTGGGGGGTATTGCCTTTAGAATTTGCAGCAAGAGACAAACAAACAGGTCTCTAGGTTGTAATTCTTATCCATCTATTTTAGGGATATTTTTTTGTTTTTCTCAAGCTTGAACTTCCCAGGCTGCAAAATTACCAAACTGACTGGAGGTTCATAAGTTCAGAGATAGGGCAGAGGGATTCTGCTTCTCTGTGACTTTAGTAGGTCTTACAAAGAGCAGCATCCGTTGGTCTGACAATGGGACCGTAATGAGCACATAGCAATAGGATGTGCTATGGCAGCCTGTCTTTGTCCCAAAGAGGTGTTAAAAAGGTACTTCACAGGACCTTTTCTCCCCCTGCACTATAGAAGTAGTCGCTTCTGATTCCTCACTGGGGCAAAAAACATTCCCCCAAATGTACCATGTTGCACTTTCTTCCATGGAAGTACAACAACTAAGAGGACTAAACAGGGAGAGTGACAGAAGAAAGAACAAACCCTACAGTCAGTTAAAATATCATATGCAGGTATAGAACCATAACAAATCCAGCATGATGGCTGTGGACTTACAGCCAGGTCCTGTGCTCCCAGCGTCAGTACTGTCAAGCATCACTGAAAGCAGCCAGCAGGTCTCCTTCATCCTGGCAAAGGGAAGGCCTGCGGACGAAGGAGGAGTGGCCAGGGCACAGCTGCATGTGCTTGGCTCTTTTTTTGTGGTGTGGTCCATTGCCCCAGATCAAAGTGCAGACACATCCCAAGAGCCGGTTTTGCATGCCACCTTTCCTGAGCCAAGGACAGTTCAGTCATGGCCCACAGCCACAGGATTTTATTTTTTTTTAAAAAGCCTGAGATGCCCAGACACATACATTGATTGTCTTAGAAACACATATGAAAAAGCCACGGAATTTCAAAGGAGTCGTACATGCTCATTGGAGGGCACAATTTGCCTCCATGTGGTGTTTTGGGGCCCTGGGAGGAGCGTCTGTTGCATTGCATTAGCACACGAAGATGGTTGACCAGTGGTCTGGCAGGCTTACCTAAAAATTTCACTGCTTTTGTGGGTTTATGTCCAACCATAATGTTATTTGAACACATTTAATTAACTACTGTAGCTGTTTGAAGTCTCTGACATTATTATTATTTTTATACCACTACAGTCTCATACTACTGCTTGCTGGTCATTAAAGCAGCTTCCAAGATCACTGCAATTCATTCTGGACTCAAAGTTAATCTCACGGAAAATCCAATCAGTAAATTGATTAAGTATTAAATTACATTCTTTGTTAATGCTCTCTATTCCTTCCCTTACAGTACAAAAAACCCATTACTTTTTTCCCCCACTTTTTCTCCCTTCCCTCTCCCCCATTTCTATTAATATTACTCTGCTGTCAAATTCACTGGTATGAGAGAGATGACCTATGGATTATATGTTACTGCTTTTTTCTTAAAAAAATAAAAAAGTCATTGGTTAGGTAAAGTCAGAAATTAAAAACATGTAAAAACATGTCTGGTCCCGGGATACCTTAGAAACGTTCTTTTGACAATTTTTCAGTGATAGCTATCCAAAATATATTTCTGACACTAACATCTGCAGAAAATATTGCGAGCATTAAAGTTTACTGTAGCAGTAAGTCGCTCTGAGTTGACTGCCACTGTGCTTTGTAAATGCTTTTTTACCATAGGCCGGCCATTCCTAGCAGTTAATGTTGGATAACAAGTGTTTTATATGAGAGTGTTTGGGTTTTTTAAATGAAAGCTCATTTTGACAAAAAAATAATCGACTACACTGAATCCAGCAATCAGTGGGAGCTGCATTCCTGTCAGGACCAAATGTGGTATGTTGAATAGAAATTCTGGAAGTCACACTAAAGAGACTGAGCTAACATCAGGTTATTGCCGCTTGCGTTTGCCAGACAGCCTACAGAAATACGACTGTGATCATGGTGAGGCAGGAGATTAGCTGTGATTCCTGTTATTACTAATACCTCTTGCATACTGTGTTCATCAATAGGAAGTCTGCCACTGCATTCAATGTGGCCAGGATTTCATCCTCGTAATTTTGTTAGCCTTCCCTACACCTTGAAGGTAGATTGCTTGCCTCACATACACATTTTGTCTGCTATTTCAGTCTTCAAGCTCTTTGGGCCAAGTTTTACAGTATGCATATTTTTGTAAAGCACTGACCTGTATTTGGCCCAATGCAGCAACAGCTGAAGTGTTAGAATAGCCACGTATAAACATGTTAGGTAGCAATTATTACTGCTTCAGAGAATTCCCACAAATGTTTTGAAAAACAGTGGTTTCATTTTGCTTTTGGTTTGTACTTCTTTATTGTTGCTAAATGTACTTCTACAACTTTTAGTCCAGGTATCTTAAAATCTCAGTGCAAAATCCAACCCCTATTTTGAAATGCATTTTGATACACCATATGAACTCATGCTTATAACACGAGACTAGGAATGAGTCCATCCCTATCCTATCAAAACTAGATCGCACTCCAGATACTTGGAAGATTTTGGTGTTCCCAGTTTTTAATTCGGTAATTCTCAACTTTCCCTCTCCTTCCCCAGATATCATGCGGCTCCCCAGATCTCGTCTCAATGAATGTGTCATTTTAAATTGCTCATGACACCTCAAAATCAAAGTGGTTGAAACTCAGCTTCTTGCTTTTTCTTCTGAATGATCCCTTCTCTAGTTTGGTGCTGACAACTTCACTATTTGTTGTGTGGCCTTCCAACCTAGGAGATGTTTTTGAGTCTGCCCTCTCTCCTCATCCTAAGTCACAGGAACAGGTCTCCTGCTGCAGTTCTCCCTGCAACTGTGTGTGGGGGTGCCTGTCTCTTTATGGGAAGTGTTTGCTTGGTTTGCCCTGGCAACTGCAACCTCCCTTTCACGTTCTTCTTTACACATATTTTGCTCCTTACAGCAGACTCAGGACCCCCCAGTTAAAACCAGCCTTTCTTATTTATCAGAATGAGGAGTTCTTCTCTTCTCATTTAGAGATGATTTCTGCAGAATTTAAGTTCAAATTTTTGGCCATGCTGCTGGGCGCTTCAATGCTTAATGCTTCTGCCCTTTTTTTCCTCTCTCCCTTTTTGATCACACAGACATCCAAGTCATCCCCTCATACATTTCTCCCATTGCCTTTTTCCTCAGCTTTTAATTCCTTGAACTGTGTCCTCAAAACAATTTGCCAAGGCCTCACATTCATCTCAGTCAAATTCATCCTGAAAAGTCTCATCCTGTAGTCTGCCCTGAAGACTACAAAAAACATAACAGTTAAATCAAGATTTGCAATTTTGTTTTTGCCTTGTCACAGAATATTATGTGTCACTATGTCCCATCTCTTGTCTCTTCTTTCCTTTGTTTCTTTTACTGTGTCTGTGTACTAGACTTCAAGCTTACTAAAGGTTAAAACTCTATAATTATTTTGTGAGGCACTTAACTAATTGATAGGATAAAAATATCAAATAATATTTATTGAAATATCAAATAATATTTATTGTTCCAAGGGTAGATTTAACAATACACAAAGAAGCATTAAATGACATCTCCCCTTGCTTACTGAGGAGATGGCTGCCTAGGAGGTTCCCAGGAAACTACAGGAACAAGATCTGCACATAGAAATTAAACATACTTACAAGTTAAGAGCTCTCATTGAAATGAGGGATAAGTCCCTGAAGCAGTGTTATTTACTGCTCTGAATGTCTGCTGGATCGGGACCTTAGGTTGCAATGTGATAAGCCAAATCTTCCTTGCCAGAGCCCCTTCCAGAACACCTGACACAGCACAAACCCCATTTACTGTCAGTCATTAAGCAGAGCTGTCAAAACTGGTGGGAGGGATAAAAAAAAAAGATTAAAAAAAAATCAATGTAGTACCAGTCACTGGATTCTAACAATAATCTCCTACATGTCACTGATTACTTTCTCAGAGATGCAAGAGATTACTGATTACTTTTAAATTACTAAAGCATGGATCTGTGAACATGGAGCCATATTTCTTCACAGAGTTGTGGTTCAGTGAGTCCCCACATTTAAAACTGAAAAGAAAACTAATCCAGTATCTAATTCATTCCTACAAAGAAAACAAATTGGCAATTCAGGCCTTAATTATTTATTTAATGCTTCTTTACCCGATAGCAAAAATTGTTGCTGTAGCTCTTGCTAGACATTAACTGGGGGAAAAGGAAAAAGTTAGTAGCATATTGATTAGGCAGAGCCTGGACGCCATGATAACATTATAGCCAATTGTTTGTTTCTTTGATCTTGGTCGCTTAGATAAAATTTTTAATCTGGAAATGTAATAAATAATTATTTCATAAAGTAAGAATGATAACATTACAATAAAAACAATAGCTCACCTTATCATTGCAGCCAACGTATAATGAGATTTCACCACCACTCATACAATCCTCCTGGATTTAACTCAGATACCAGGATTAATGTTATACCAGTCTGAATGCATAATTCAAAATGTCTAATTTACTGGGGCCATTAATTGGCATCAGTTACTGTGAATTTCATACTCTGAGACTAAACTTTGTTTTCAGACTATGCTGAGTTACAGAAATTAGAATTTCCAGATTCAAGAGGAGAATAAGAAATGTTATTTTGTTTTGTTGTACTCTCCACAGAAAAACTAGTGTATATTATTTGCAACCCCCCATATGAAGTCAGTATTTTTAGAGTGTAGACCTTAGAATCTTCTGATGCTGGTGCCTGTAGCAAAGTCAGAGATTTCTCAAATAATATGTCACATAGTTGTGCACATTACTGTATCTGGGCAATTCTCAGCTGGGTATTGCAGAGGAAGGCTGAAAAGAGCTAGACAAAGGACATCTCTACAGAATGTGGCATTTATTTGCGATTCCAGAAATCTTTTATTGCACAAAATCATCCTTTTTATTCTGCCATGTGCTTGTAACACAAATCCCAACATAATAATAAGTTAGAACATAGCAAAGCCTGTTAGTAGTTTCAGATCCAAATCTCTACCTTCCCTGACATTCTGGGATAGATTTTAGGATACCACAGCCAAAACAGATTTATAGTTCTGTCGTAATTCCTCAGGTTCAGGCATTTATCTGAACTTTTCCTCCTCTATCTTTCCTGACTATTTGAAAAGGTTTTCAAACTCTATTGAATAAGTTTTGGCTCTTTCCTGACATACTTTCACACTCAGATCTGTGTACCAAGTGGATTGATAGCACTGGGGGAAAGGATTTTTAAATCCAACCACCCCCTCCTTTTTTTTTTTCTGCAGTGTGAAGTTTATTTTGCTCACTAAACTCTAGGCTAAATGGGACCTTTGAGATAAATTTTACATTAGTTTATCTCTCCAGTTGAATATTACATGATTCGGTATTTAATGTCATGGGGTTAGCAGTTACCCATGCATCTGCCAAGATATTTCCACCACCTTGGTGTCAAAATTCAAAATTAGTGATTAATAAAGTGAAGTAAGTGAAAGGGGAGCTGTAAGTTACTGAAAGTGATGGGCAGGATATATGAATATCATTAGCTTTTCCTTAAAGAACATTTATATGATTTTATGAATGCAAAAAGGCAATGCAGTATTTCAGTCTTTCTTTAGTCACCGGAACGCTCTGAAGCAGATGGACTGTGTGACTGATGATTCAATAATTGCACTCATTAAAAATGTTCACGCTTTTAATTTTTCCCCCCTCACATTCTGTGAAGAGCTGAGGAATGAAATGGTTTTGTCATTGTCAGCAGATAGATAATTGAGTTTGCTTTGATTTCCTGGGGTGCCCCTTCCCCACCCCCATGCTGTTGGATTGACATCTCCAGAAGCGTAGCAGAACGTTTGAATCAGACCCAACTGTCTTAAAGGAGAAAAACACTATGGAAAGTCTCCTGTCTCCCTCTCACTGTTCGCTTGTGTGCACCCAGCCAGCAACCTACCTTGGTACAAGACAGTATGCCTTTGCTTTTCTGCCAGATTACCTCCCGCCATGACACAGTTAACTACCTTTGGGGCTCAAGGAAAAGAAAGATATTTCTGCCTTGAACATATGCACAGAATGCTTCTCCTGTTTATTGTAGCCAGCTAGAATCAGCCTAAAGGTGACAGAGGGGAGAGGGAGTCCTGCTGTGCAAGTGCCCGATGCCTGGTATTGCAAGAACATGAAATCAAAATAATCTCATAGAGACCCAAGCAAAAATGGCAGCAGGAAGAGCAGTGAAAAAAAGATTGATCCTGCTTTTTCTGGAGACAAGAAAAAAAGTATCTCCCAGCTCTGCTGAAGGGATGCTTCTTTTTGTTTCTGCCATTAGGATTTAAGTTTAGAGTTTGCATTTAAATTTAAACTGCATAATAGCAAAAGCATTCTCCAAATGAGGCATTACATTCACTCATTTTACCTACCCTATTCTTTGGGCACCCATTTTCCAGATGCTACTCTGGGAACAAATATAGTAGAAGTTGTGTAATCCATGGCTTTCTGACAATCTCCAGCTGCTCCAGGAGACTCTCACACTATCCATTACTTGTATTTTGCAAACATCTAGCTCAGATCAGAGCATCACAGTGTTCAATCTTGTTCAAACACAACATGAGAGAGTCCTTTGCAACTCTGATTAAGGTCTCTGAGGTGGACTTTCATTGTTCCCATGCTCAGGTTTCACTATTCTGTACCTGTGAGCAAAAGAAAAATATTTTTCCTGCAAGGACGTCCTCTTTTTTTGACTTCTTGAGTACACTTCCTAGACTCGGGTGCTCCGTAACACAATTTTGACCTGCTGCTAAGCACTTATGAGTCCTGGGCAGACTAGATAAGTGCTTAGACACTTCTACATCTCTCCCTCTGTGTACAACTCTTAGATTCTTGCCAGATGAAGCATGCAATACACAGACTTTGACACAAAATACACAGATCTAAAAAAAAATTAGTAGGTCCTCATATTATCCTTTGCCTCAAGTTCACTGCACTCTGTAATTCCTTATGTCTGTCAGGTATGAAAATTTTACACAAACTTCTGGTGTGGGGATTCTCTTCTTCATATATTGTTTCAACAGTTGAAAAGATGTCCCTGACATAAAAGCAGACCCTCCTCCTCCTTGTTCATCAACTGCCTTTTGTCTTTGTGAACTTCCCAGACTGTTCACATTGTCCTAATGATTGGGAGAAGGCTGCATCTTCATACCAGTTCCTTTCTCTGCATCTAAAACACAATTATTCCTTTTCCTCCTCATATAAATGAAAATATTCCACGGCCCAAAGGTCCTTAGCCAACAGTCTGTGTTCACAGCCATAACTGTGAAGGCTACTTCACCTTTTCCTCCCAAGATGCAGTACAGAGTGAAGGCGACACATATGACACAGTGGTATGTGTAGTTCATAAAAACAAACTGTAATGTATAAAGTGCACTTACATCTGCTAAATCATGACACCATGGCAACTTTAAATGGGCTTCCCACTTAGTCAGTGAAAAACAAAAGGCAGAATTAGAGTGCACACTTACATAGGGAAGTGACAGGATTTGCACACGATTCAGTAACCCTGTAACTTAACTAGGCCATTTCAATTAACATTCACAGGAGAGTTTTTAAGTCTCATGCTCAACAATGTGACCACAAATGCTTGGGGAAATTGATCCTTCAATAGCCTTTGCTTTCAAGGAACAAGCAGTCCAGTGAATGTGGAAGTTTCTAAGTGGATATCACAGTAAAGAATGCAGCAGCACGAAACCCTCAGCAAGCAAGTTGGGGATTCAGGAAGATACCAAAAACTGTTTTAAAGTATAGCATTTCACGTAATTAGCTACCTTCTGATGGCATCAGGAGATGGCCATCAGTCAAGAATGCACAGCTCTTCTTGAAATTAAAGGTCTGCTTAGAAATGAGGCTCAGTGGCAGTCACACATCCTGCAAAGCAAACCAAAGCTTCCTAGGCAAATAGCCACGATATGCAGCTTCATATTTTTTATCTGGAGCTAAGCATTATGGCTAGACTTTTTTTTCTTTTTTTTTTCACTAGGATGGATGGACCCAAGTTCATGTACTCTACCACCCTCAAACACTGGAAAACTTTGGATACAGACCCAGAGCCAGAGCAGTTCAGAGTTACCTCTTATTCAAACAAGTACATAGACATATTCCAAGCAAAACATTTCTCTGTCAAAGTAGGATGTTACCTTTTAGGAGGCAAACACAACACACAGCAGGTCTGTATTTCATTTTGAATGCCTGTCTGAGCCCACACTGTAACCCAAATATGTGCACTGACTGGCTCCATCCTGCAGTTTGGGCTCAGGAGAACACCTCCCTGCCATCTGCCTGCCATGTGTCCTGCAGGATCATTAAGTAGCCAAAGATAAGTTAGATGTCCTAAAAGTAAGCTGGCATCATAAGTAGCCGGCCCAGTGGTTGTTCTTAGATGAAAATGGTTTTGACTACTAACCCACCAACCTCCCACACCTGAGTGCTCACCTTCTCAGTGTCAGGTCAGTAAGCTTGTCATGTTTTCATCCACTTCTTGGCCCAGCCTGAAGACAACCTCCTTACATATTAAACCCTTCAGAGTCTGGCACTTCATGTTTGCCTACTTTTCCTGTCTCCTTTCTTTTTAGAGCCAATAGTAAGATGCTGCCCTGCTGTGAAACACACCACTGGGAGTGCAATAACTGCAGGGACATGAAGTGAAGCAGCAGATGGGTAAGATGAAAATTGGCCCCTTTTCACTTTAAGGGAAGATGCCAAGATGATGCACAAGACAAAAAATAAACTGACGCAGTCGTCAGGTATCAAGTGTTTAAAGGCACTGTTCCTTTCTGAATTCAAGCACTGGAACCATTTTCTTCTTAAACCGTTGGTGACTCATTGTTCATAATTGGTATCTATTTATCACTGAAATTATTTTTGTGCATCATTGCCCCACGTGAAAACGGTGATTGCATTTTACAGCCAGATGTGACTATTCTATTGTATAAATTGGATAGAGGTGGGAAAAGAAAAAAAAAAAAAACAAATAAAATGAGAAACATTGTCAAAGCAAAGAAAAATATGAAAGCAGTTCTACTAACAGTTAGCTTTAGATTCAGTATGTGCCAGGCTGATGCCTATTGCATCTTGCAGTGCCCACATACAGTGTGAGTAATGTGGATAGCTTTCACGGGGGTCTCATATGTCAATTTCAACAGTTCAGTTGTAACATGGAAATCAAGCATGTTTATCCTCCTAGAAGTTACGTTTACCTGTTCTGGGGCAACTGAGGATGGCACATCTTTCAAAGCACTGTGCTTTACCCTCAAACCCCTACAATACAGCTTACCTGTTGTTGCTTTGCTTGGGTGTCCTTCCATGGGATCCAGCTCCAGGGATCTAAAACATCAACAGAAAGACTGTTTAGGTCAGCCTTTAGAATAGAGGGTATCTGCTGCATTTTAGAGTCCCACGCCTAAGACATTTTATGAAAACATTCTTTGTGCTCAGGATTCTTTCTCCCTATGTCAAATAACAACAGTCTTTTGATATCATTCCTTTCAGTGCTGATGCAGACTTCAGTGTTTCTGCTTATTTCTCCAGGAGTATTATGCAACTGTAGTATAACCGTGCTTTAGGGTAGCTTGCCTCTTCAAAAAAAAGCAAACCTAAAACCAATATTGCTTCTCTACTTTTGCAGCTATTAAGAACAGACTATTTTCTTCAGGGCTTGTCACTATTTTAGATAGCTAAAGAAAAAAAAAAAAGCCTTGCCTGGGTGGAAAATTTCCCTTGTAACTGATAGCAAATACGAAAAGTCTAATTTGCATATAGATGTTGAAGCTTGCAACAATATACTCCCCTGAGAGAGCTCTTGTTGTTTAACTGTGTACACAGTCTGGCACTATGCTGCCCAGCACCTAATAAAAGCTAAATTAAAACTTTTTTAAAACTCTGAGGCTGCAAATATCCTTATACTATCAATTTGCATTTGCAAAGTAAAGGCAGAAGCATACCAAGCTAAGCCTCATTTAAGAGGAAAAGCAGAGGGTATGGCAGCAAGGGCAAGAGGGAGAAATAACTTTATTTGAGAGTAAACATCAGTCAGATGTACTAATGCTTTAATTCATCAGCCTAGATCGGCTTTATTACAATGTTGGGATCAAGCAATACCAAGGAGATAAAAAACAGCACTGTGGAAAGGAGGGAGAGACTAACTGAAGATTATTAATGGAGCTGAAAGAAATACAGAGCCAGAATAGCTGAAGAGAAAGGAGAAGATGAAATGGAAGGTGGAGAGAGCAGAAGACAAACACAAGCGGAAGACTGAAGTAGAATCTACTTTTTTTCTTACTGTCAATCCTGGTTTATTTTAATTTTAGGTGTTGATAACAAATTATGCAGTCATATGATACTGTGCCAAGGGAAAACTACAGGCTGTTAGGGGAAAAATACAGTAAGTTTGCTTTCATAATTTCATTAAAGTAAACTATCTTAATATTTTAAATGAAAGTGTATATGATAAATATAAAGGATAAGTAACATAATCTCAGAACTATAATTTACACAAATTTTAAGTTGGGCAAAAGAAAATCTATGGTTGATATGAGAAGGTTTTGAATTCTAGGAGGAGCAGAAGCAGAACATAAAAAGCACAAAACTGGCCACACTCTCTGATAGCTCTAGAGACAGATTCTCCTAGCAGGATACATATGGCTCACATTGACCTACACTGCAACAAATTCCATACCGTCCAATGAATTATTCCACCTTGAATTTCAATTCAGTTCTCCCAACAGCTGTTCAAATGAATAATGTCCTGTGGACTTTTGTTTGAACAGAACTGTAGTCTTCAGTTAGACTTTGAGTCTGAACAAGAAGAGAAGTGATTGAGGGACTGAAATACAGAAAGGGAGAGAAGACTACTGAGGTATGCTTCTACAGCTTTGTCCTACGAGGGAATGAAGAACGGAGTCTTTCTAAATGTACGATTCTCCTTCACTTCATGAATTAGCAATACAGTTAAGGGAAGCATGTCATCTCTTCCTGTCATTGCTTTTTAGAGGGTATTCTTCCTCTAGTCTTGTCTTTTGCACTGTCTCTCCTCCTCACTGCCCATTATAGGGACCACCTGGATGAAAGGAAGCTAATGTTTATCACTTATCGCTTGATTTAATGTTCATTCACACAAGTGCTGTGTTTGGCATTTCATTTATATATTTAAAACTGAAATTCTCTTCTCATTATTCCTTTCACTTGTCCATCCCTATGTTTGACAAAAGTATTTGCCTCTTAATCTTTTTCACTCAGGTTTCCAGATCTGGTACATAACGCTGTCTCTCATGCTTCTGCTTATCTCCAGAGAGTCTGAATAATTTCCAAAATTAGTGTTTCCTGGCTAGTGTCTAGAAAGTGCACTGAATCATTTCGTCAAGCATGTGCAGGAATGGTGAAATTAACATTTATAATAACATATTCTAAAGGAACAAGGAGATCGCCTTACAACTTATGCCTTGAGACTCCTTGATAGTGGGGCTGTGATGCTCTGCAGATTTTTCAAGCTGTAGGAACTATAGGGGAGAAAATAAAGCTTCCATCAGGAAGTGAGAGCCAGATCCACCTCAATGAATCTGTGTGACACATGTGTGCATTACTTTGGTTCACATCATGGGTGCACTTTTAACTCATATCTCTAGATCACTCACTGTGTTCTTGTTCATATCACCAAACAGTTATAAAATGCATGAACTAGTTTTCCTTCAAGCAGGGCTGAACCAGAAGCAGTGGTCAGAGAACACATCCAATGTGTTCAAGCTGCTGGTGGACATTGAATACACGGGACAAGGCAACAGGGAACCTGAAATAAACTCTCCTGATATACTTATTGCATGGGCATTGAACCCTCTGCAAGCTGCTTTTCTGTGCTTTAGATCCACTCCTACAGGGCTGCGCTACACACAAATGAAGCCATCATATGTATCCATTCAAAAAAGCTGAGCTCTGAACGTGATAGATCCCAAAAGCATTGATGGTCCTTGCAGGAAAATCCAAAGTCATTATTTCCCTGGCCTTTTGACAAATATCAGACACAAAGTAATGAATCATTACTCCTTTAAAGCAGTTTTATTTTGACTATATTTAATTACGTAAAAACTAAATCTGTTTTTCCCTCCAGTACATTAAATATGCAGTCTCTTTACATTGTGTACATTGTGTACATTACATCTACACAAGATTACATATTGTGTTAATTTGGGATCACATTAGCCAAAGAAGTCTGTATGTTATTCTATTTGCAGAATGTGCTGACCTTGAGGAAATTTATTTTAACCCTGGTGAATTTGTTGGTTTGAGGATAATTCATGGGCATCAGAAAGTTCACAGATAAAAATGCTGCTTTGACCTTCAAAGTGCTTGTCACTAACCTGTCATTATGCAAGTTGGGAACTTTTCAATCCCTTCAAAATGCATCACCTAAGAGCATCCTCTTTGCTTGTCACTCTACATTATTCCTATCTGAATGTCTTTATTATCTCCTCATTTTCCATAGCATCATATGCAAATGTCTCATGCCCACCTTCAACGCCCTTCACAACTATAGCCTTTCTGTTTAATCAATTTTTTTTGCTTTTCCTTTCAGGTCTATACTGGTAAACCCCTGAGTGACTGACTATTCAGAGGTACCACAACTCTCTCTCTGTGTTTGTGTACATAATAGTCTCCTTTTCTCTTCCCGGTATTAGTTCCTGAGGCAAACCATATTATACCGTCACATCCTGCTGTCAATCACTGCACCACTATGCATCACAGTTGCATGGTCTGCAAGGAATCAGCCACCAATCTTACTAGGTGGGCTGCAGTCTGACAGAAATTATATTTCTTTGTTTAAGGAAAAGATAGTGATTCAGATTGTATCGATAGTGCACAGGACTATTAAGATTTGCTCCTGCCACACTTCCTCCTTCACGCCTGCTGTTGGCAATAATCACTTATGCTCTCTTTGTTTCCCATTAGATTGCATGTTCTTTGGGATCAAGATTTTGTTTATAACAGTGCTCATCAAACAGTATAGACAGTGTCTGCGGGCAGTGCTATCAATCCAACAGTAAACCATGTATTGACACTGTATGAATTCCAATACTTGGTTTGTCCAAATAGGTCCAATACCATATTGTTGACACATTGCTTCTGAATACAGCATGTAAACATTTATCTCTGAGTTTAATGCTCCAAAAAGTCACAGAACGTTATATTTGTTTACATCCATGTTCTTCCATCCTGAAAGAGTGATGTGTTGGTAGGGAGCCTGGCCCCTGACAATTGGCACAAGAAGTGGGCAGTTAATGACACCAGTATGGCAAAAGTTTGATTATTTAAAAAAGAATGAGGATGTCTGAGAAGAGAAAAGTGCATATAGGCACATATTTTCCATGCCAGCAGTCCAAAGAGCCTTTCTTATTGCCCTTACACAGAAAAGTTTTTTGAAAGAATTTGCAGGCCGGTGACTTTTTTCCCAAAAAACAGAGGCCAGTTTATACATTTGGATATTAGCATTTTGCTGGATTACATGTGTATATAAATGCACATATATATTTTTTAGACAAAAGAGTTTGCTTTAAATTAAAATACTGCTCTTCTGAGGTGTTATAAAAATCATCAATATGATTTTCATAAAGGGAATAATAAGCATCCACACATTTGTCCTTGTAGTTTCTTGCATTGCAATTCTTCATATTTTAGGAGATCTCCTATGTGTTTGTTCTCAATACACAAACTAATGTCTGCCAATCAAAAAACAGGATACAAATTAAAACAAAGTACTGAGTCATAGCTTGGTTTCCATTAGCATTAAGACCAACTTCATTTGGATTTAGTCGCACAGCTCTTATTCAAATTGATATGAATTCACGCATCTGAATTAAATGGATTGGAACCATGTGTGAATACTTGCATATAGAAAAACTAGATAAGAATCCTATTATATTAGTACAAGAATTGTTTAAATGGACAGTATATGAACCTCTTTTTATGTCCAGGTACTTTCGCATGTAACCCTTTTGCAGTCAATGTAGTGAAATAAAAGTAACATCTTCTTCAAAACAGCTTTAGGAACATGGGGTTAAGGCAGAGAAACGAAAGTGTTTGGCTGGGTTGAGAGAACAAGTATTGTCGGTTCTCCTACAAAGACCAGTCAGTCTCTAGGAGGACGAACTAAAGTTCTAATCAGATCATGCACATCTTTAATAATGTCAACATCTGTATGAGTAACTCTCCTGGTTTCAGGTAGAACAGCACAGTAACATAGATGAAAGTTCTTTGAAGATCAGGATCTTTCCTATGGAAGAAAACCTAAATTTTTCTTCATCTCAGTGACAGTGCAAACGGAATTGCTGAATTCTCTGCTCAGATAGATCTTGGGATAAACCTTACCTGTTAATTAAACATAACATGAAATAAAAAAGATGCCAGAAACAGTGAGTTAGTTGCATGTTACATCCAAGGAATTAGGCACTGTTCATTTGAGATTAGCATGACGGTGTTATATCTGGCCTAAGTATTACTGAAAATGTATTTAACTATTTTTTTGCTTTCAAAATGGGTAGAATTAGGTTTTTACAGCAAGGCAAAAGCTAATTACATTGGTGATTTTCCTCCTTTTCCTGTCTTGTGCCTTTCATGTTGCACCTGTATATAATTGTTCATCAGAAAGCT
Organism: Dromas ardeola; assembly: GCA_013398915.1. Taxonomy (NCBI): domain Eukaryota; kingdom Metazoa; phylum Chordata; class Aves; order Charadriiformes; family Dromadidae; genus Dromas; species Dromas ardeola. Next base: position 23,605 of record VYZM01018601.1, on the reverse strand, counting down.
TCCAGTTACACAGTGGACATTTCTGATTTTGTCTGCAGGTCTAAGCAAATTCTGACCATTCTGCAACTCAGTACTGGAAATGAGGGCAAGGAAGGAAAAAAAAATATTTTCTGCAATAATTAATAAATATGTGAGAAGAAGCTAGGTGAGTTAATGGACAACTTTTTCACTCCATGCATTTTTTTCATGAGTGGTGTAATTTAGATGTAAAATAGAGTATGTTGTCAAACTGTCATCGTACCTCTTACACTTATAATTTCTAGCACCCTAATGTCTGCTACACAGCCATTGTTCTCTAAATCTTTACTCTTTTAAAATGTCTCAGTTTTTCCATTTTTGGCCAGTAGTTTACGAACAGTTTCACAACTTCTTTGAGCAAAATCTTTTCTGTGCACTGGAAGATGATGGAAGAAAAGAGAAAAAATAAATAAAAAAGAAGATACTGTGCCAAGTGGAAACACTATAGTTGCCCAGAATCACACTTAAAATTATCTTGCCTCTGAAACTTAGTATGAAGACAATTCCAGTACAGCTTCTTTGGAAGGCTTGGAGAAAAACTACTTCTCAATCAAAGCATGAGAAAAAAAGCACAGAATCATAGAATATCTCAAGTTGGAAGGGACCCATAAGGATCATTGTGTCCGAATCCCTGGTGCTCACAGGACAGCCTAAAACTAAACCATATCATCCAGATGGTCCTTGAACTTTGACAGGCTTGCTGCCATGACCACTCCCCTGTGAAGTTTGTTTCAGTGACTGACCACCCTCTCAATGAAGAACCTTTTCCTAATGTCGACTCTGAACTCCTCCTGACGCAGCTTCATTCCATTTCCTCATGTCCTGTTGCTGGCCACCAGAGAGAGATCATCACCCCCCACTCCACTGCCCGCCTTGAGGAAGTTGTAGACTGACATGAGGTCACCCCTCAGCCTTCTCTTCTCCAAGGTGAACTGACAAAGTGACCTCAGCTGCTCCTTATAAGTCTTGCCCTTGAGACCTTTCACTATCTTGGTGTCCCTCCTCTGGACACACTCTAGTAGTTTGATGTCCTTCTTATATTGAGGCACACAAAACTGCGCACAGTACTCAAGGTCTGGCTGCACCAGTGCAGTTGTGGAGTGGGACAATCACCTCCCTCAACCGGCTGGCTATGCTGTGCTTGATGCACCCCAGGACATGGTTAGCTCTTTTTGCTGCCAGGGCACACTGTTTACTCATATTTAACTTGCCATCAGCTCAGACTCCCAGATCTCTTTCCACAGGGCTGCTCTCCAGCATCTTGTCCCCCATTTTGTACATATAACCAGTATTCACCAGTACTCTCCCAGGTGAGGAATCCTGCACTTGTCAAATTTCATATAAATGCCCAGCTCTCTCACCTATCCAGATCTTTCTGTAAGGCCTCTCTACCCTTGGTGGAGTCCAGAGCTCCTCCTAGTTAAGTATTGTCGACAAACTTACTTAATGTACATTCGATCCCTGCATCAAGATCATTTATAAAAATATTAAAGAGCACTGGCCCTAAAATTGGGCCCCAGGGAACCCCTCTGGTGACTCATTTCTCATACAACTTCATTATGTCAGGCTTGGTGGAGAATCAAAGTTCAATTTTGAATTCTATTTAAAGGAAAATTCAGACCTAGTCTTTCCATTGTCACTCCAGCATCATGTACATCTTTTGGATGATCTAGATGATTACCCAAGTAACATTTTCAAAGTTTTTGGTTAGATATAGATAGGAGGAAAAAAAAAAAAAAGGAAAATGGACCAAATGGACTGAGTTAGTAGAAAAAAAACAAAAACCAAATCAGAGTAATTTCACTAGCTGCCACTAGTTCCAACTTGTATGTCATATGTTGAAACTTCAGTATCCTAGAAACTTCAAGTTTGCTTTATTTAATTGCTTCCAAGAAGACTGGTATCCTTTAGGTAACTCATTTTTAGAAAGTCTGGCTGCTATTTTTTGAAATAGTCTGAAATCTACAAACCTGAAATTATTCTATGTGATCTGATACAGACAATAGAAAATTTTCAGTAGATACAACATTGCAGACACCAAAGTCAGTTAAGAAGGAGGAGGAGGAGGAGGAGGAGGTACTCCAGGTGCCAGAGCAGAGATTCCCCTGCAGCCCATTGTGAAAACAATGGTGAGGCAGGCTATCCCCCTGCAGCCCATGGAGGTCCACGATGGAGCAGATATCCACCTGCAGCCCATGAAGGACCCCTCACTGGAGCGAGTGGATGCACAGAAAGGAGGCTGTGACCCCATAGAGAGCTGATGCTGGAGCAGGTTTGCTGACAGGACATGTGAACCCATGGGGGACCCACACTGGAATAGTCTGTTCCTGAAAGACTGCACCCCATGGAAATTTTATGAAGAAATGCATCCCATGGGAAGGACCCACACTGGAGAAGTTTATGGAGGACTGTCTCCTGTGGGTGGCACCCCATGCTGGAGCAGGGGAAGATTTTGAGGAGGAAGGAGCAGCAAAGACAATGTGTCTTGAACTGACCACAACCCCCATTCCCCATCCCCCTGTGCCACTCAGGGGGAGGAGGCAGAGAATTTGGAAGTGAAGTTGAGCCCATGAAGAAGGGAGCAGCAGGGGGAAGGTATATAAAGATTTGTTTTCATTTCTTATTATCCTACTCTGACTTTTGATTGGCAATATATTAAATTAATTTCCCCAAGTCAAGTCTGTTTTTTCCATGATGTTAATTGCTGAGTGATCTCCCTGTCCTTATCTCAACCCATGAGCCTTCCGTTATATTTTCTCTCCCCTGTTCAGCGAGGAGGGGGAGTGGTAGAATAGATTAATTGACACCTGGTGTCCAGCCAAGGTCAATGCAGCACTCTCTGAAACCACAGAAAATTGAAGTGAACCCAAGAGATTAAATTAGGGCATCACTCTGTATATAGTTTTACACAAAACACCATAGAACTTTCAAGTAAAAGAATACTGGATTCTCATGTCACAACTCAGAAAACCAAGATAGCCAATTGTTAAGTGACGTGATCAAGATGACACAACAATTTAGTGTTGGATCCAAGATTCAGACCTTCTCATGCTGCTTTGCGGGTGATACTTGCCAATCTCCCATGTTATGCCAATCTCCCATGTTAGTCTGAACTGGAGCTGTTATAAAGATTGGTGGGAAACAAGCATGTGTGAAGGGTTCAACTGTCATTTAATTGTTTGATTAAAAAAGGCAAAGTATGATCACAGAATTTTTTAAATGTGAATGATCTTTCTGTCTGAAGGAGAACACGACAAAATGGAAGAGGAGCAGGAAGTATTTGTCCTCTATCTCAGACTCTTCCACAGAGCTCCAAAGAACTGGTCAAAACTAATCCTGTTTTATTTTGGACTAGAACTGAAGTTGGAGATACTTTTCCTGTTGAAGGCTGGGTAATCAGTTGCCGACCTACACCAACATTCCAGCCATAATCTAGAGAACATGACACTGCCCAGAGACAGAATTTTTTGCACAAGTTTTCCAAATGGAGTTAGGATCAACTGGCATGGAGATATCTTTACTTTTTCAGTTCCACAGTTGAAGCATTTCCAAAATATATGCAGGTTGCTCTTGACTATTGTGGGCAATAAAGAATGAGTCCCAATTGCAAGAACACAGTATATTAAGAGCCAGTTTCCATAACAGATTATTATGGCTGAAAGAACAACACTTTCTATGTTTTTTTATAATACAATCTCTTTATTAGTTCATTTTGAAAAAAGTTTATTCCGGGATTTTTAAACAAGCTAATGAATGGTATTTGAAACAAAAGTGTGCGCTTCTACAGTCGTCTGTGCAAGGTCAGTTTTCAAAAAGGAGCGTGTACACAAATCACTAGTTGTCAATTCCTGTGTGTGCAAACTAAGACTTTGTATATACAAAGTACTAATTAACCCCTTAAATCCTATTTAAGTGATCAAGAATTAGATTTATAACAAAGCAATATTTTGTGCAAATATAACTATATGTAGCTCAGTTTTGCTGTTTTGAAAATATGGTTTATGATGTATGTGGTAGGTAAGGTCAAGGATGAGTAGCATGTCAGTGGTGGAAAGAAATAAAAAATATTCTAGCAATTTCCAATGAATCCAGTGTTATGATCTGAAGACTTGATGTGAGTAGGTCTTATTCATCAATTCTGTTTGGTCTCCCAGTGTGTAGCAATCTCAAGTCACAAATTCTGTTTAATTTCAGAGATCATCTGTCTTGTCTTATAAACACCATAATTGTGAAGACTGAAAAAATTAGAATAGTCAGGAACAAGTCTGTCTTTTGGGATTAGAAAAATAGCTGCATTGACATGCCTCTACAGAAGCACCCTCAAACTAGAAGCTTATTAGCCTCCAGAAAAAGTAAACTAGTGCATTAGCTTAATGCCAAAGGTCTACTTGAGCTGCCCTACTACAAAAGAGAACAGTGATTTCTACCACATGCTGTTGACCATTCTGGACAGTGACTTGGAGTAGAACTTTATCCGGTGCTTCTGTTTAATACTATGTCTCTTCCAGTGTATCTTTCTTCAACGACCATACAAGAAAAATCAAGTGTATCAAAACATGCTCCTTTCAAGGCTGCGTTATCTCCCCAGGTCTTCATAGCCTACTCAGAGAGCTTGCATGAATCATCAGGAACATCTGCCTCATGCAATGAAGTGCAGTGAAAAACTCTTAAAGCCAACACCAACTCCAAACTAACAAGTTGATAAGGGGTAACCAGCAACTATTGCTTATTTGTGAATAGTTTTTAAATGAACCTCCCAGGGATGAGGAATAAGTAAATTATAGCCCCCAATTCATGGATAATCTGACAGAAAATAAGGATTTCTGCTTCATAAAATATCTCAGAAAGAATTTTGGACAAATGAGTAGTGATTCTTCATGGAACAGAAACTCAAGAAGAAAAGAGATGCTCACAGATTCCAGGAGGGAGTGTCAGAAACATCAGGACTTGCACAAATACTTGCACAAATGAGGACTGTTCCAGAGCCAGAGGTGCTGGAAAACATACATGGTAGAGCTGCCCAGAACTTGGGAACCTGGGCGTCTGGGGTACTGACAATCCTAAGAAAAAACACCTGAAAGCTTAACTCATAACAGATCTCCTAAAGAGCTGGGTAAATAAAAGGAAAACCTGAAAGTTTGTCAGAATACGTTGTATTGTTCTGAAAGCCTTTCGGTTTCCACACGAAAAAAACTAGTGGTGTTCCCCACCCCACAAAAAAAGTTTTAAATTCAGAAAAATCTCAACAAGCTCCATTTGTGAGAATTTAGTTAGTATGAGCATTGACATCCTCTGACTGAACATGCAAAACATTGTTACTGTATTATTTCTATGAACAAACAAGGCAAAATATCAAATGTATATAGGAGATAGAGAACTAAGCACACAGGAAAATTACAGAGAGGGATTTTCCTGCATTTTCTAACACAGTAATCTATTAATCATACTTTAGATATGATCATATGATGTTATACAATGTGCAAGTCCTAGTGTTTAGATAATTAAAGGAACATTTTAAAAATGCATTTTGGCTAGCAGGGAGGGATTATGCATGGATTGGTTTTAATCTTCAAACGATCAGATATAAAAAAAATTAATCTTTCTATTGCTTGTATTTAAGCTGATATAAAATTTAAACTGATATTTTTTCATCTAAAAATACAAAAATACCTTATATATCAAACAATTAGTTTGCAAATTTCCATCAGAAAATCTTCACAGTACTAGGATAGCAAAGCAGGAAAATGGCTTATTTACTAAAAGAATCAGCAGTTTTCTGCAGGCTTGCTTAGATTCCTCTCTGCAGGAACTATGTCTAATTCAGATTAAAATGTCATTGATTTCCCTGTAGGATCTCAGAGAATCTGCGAAGGCCCTTTCCAGCAGGGAATTTCACTTGTCACTGGTCACCACAGCACATCAAAATGGTGTGTACGTTCTGTGTGATTTAATTAAACATAATTATGCAAGTTAAGAAACACACTTAAAGGATTGTACTTCGATCAGCCCTTTGCTCTACCTTTTAACAGTTATCCGCATCACTTCACACGATGTTTATGTGATAAATAGCAGATACAATACAACTACACACAGAAAAGACTTGCACAAAATAGAAGCACAGGGAGCAAAATATGCTCTCAGCCCTTAAAATAATTCAAAACATACAGAAACAGCTAGGTAAGGATTTTAGTGTAATAGCAAAGCAAAAGCTAGTTTTAAATTAAAAAGTCTTTTGCACCCATAATGTCCCAACTTTTCTCTGCTTTTCTTTTTCAACAAGAATACTTTTTCTTTGTTATTATCCGCACCATAGCCATCATCTGCTGGCTTTTGACAGATGAAGAAAACCCTGCCCAGAAGTACTAAAACAGTACTGTTTGGGAGTATAGGTGAAATGAAGAACTTTTTTTATAAAGTTATAATATACCTACTCAAAAAAAAAAATCAAAAAACATGGACATCCACAACTGTCGGCTTTATAGGGCCCCTGCGAGGCAGCCTTGAAAGCAACCTTCGGCATCTGCTCCTCCAATTTGCATAAGTAATTGGTAAGTGATTAGGAGCACACGCTGACAAAAACAAGCTCAGCGTGTGATCGAGTGGGTTGATTCTCTTGCTTCAAATTACACTGAATTTCAGAAAGATTTTGGAAGAATGATTTTTTATTTAAAGAGTTTATGACCTTCAGATTAACAGACATCCACGACCCGTCTCAAGAGTTATGTTCCTGAGGGTGATAAAACTGCCAGTGACGAACACAGAGCAAAGGACCGAGCTTTCATTGCAGCCAGGGCAGGTTTGGGGCACTTACTTCCACAGGAGACCACTGTGACCTCCAGCTCACTCTACAAAACGCACAGGTTTACTTTCTGCATTCATTCTTACCAAGCAACATGATGGGACAAGAAGAAGCAACACAAAAAGGGAAGCATACTAGACTACCGCTCACTCCAGGGAAGAGAAAGGACTGTGTGAAGGCTGTTGTACTAATCCGCAGCTGCAGGTTTGGGACTGATAACTTCAAGTCAACGCTGGCTAGTTAGTCAGTAGAAAAAGGATTTTATTTTATTTTTTAAGCTTCCTCCTTTCTCAGTGCTGTCTAGTCAAGGTGTACGTCCACTTCAGAGTTGCCCATGTCTCCAGCGATTCCTACTTGCACAGCAGTCAGCCTCAGTGGGATGGCTAGCACCACATTGCAGCGTCAGAGCCACTCTGGTGTCCTCATGTGATACTGAGGCACCCGGGCTGTGACTCCAGCTCCTTGCAAAGAACATAAAGAAACTTAATTTCTCATTGTGCCTCTCAGTAATTGCCTTTTCCTCCCACAAGGGTAGACTTTGAGGAGTCACACAGTGGTGTCAGTGCCTTGACTGACTTTGAGATATCTCTTAAAAAAGTGGGCAACAGGTACATAGTATACCCTGACCTCAGTATGGCAGGTGATACCTTTGCCAGACTGCAGCAGGGCTCCAAGAGGCCGAGGCCAGCCCCCTGCATTCTCCTCTGGGCTGCTGTGGGGAAGCAGGGGACCGTCAGTGGGAGACATGTCACTACTCCTTTCCCCCTTTGCCTTTATGACTGGTTACAAACACAGAAGGCAACAGAGGAGCTGGGTGTTCCTGAGACGGGACAGGTGCCCTACAGGTCCAGTTCTCACATCAGTTTCCTGAACTTGTGTGAAGCAATGTTTCACTTGCCTGTGCAAAGTTGCACGACAGGCCCTTTAAACCAGCTCTGCTCCTGGTAAAAGCCAAATGGCAATTGAAACTTGAGCTGAGGATGGAGGAGAGGAGAGGAGAGGAGAGGAGGGGAGAGNCATTGAGGAGTTAAAATCGCAACCGAGAACAAAGTAATATTCTCCTGCTAAGAATTTCAGGAGAAATACATTTTGGGAAGGAAGAAAGAGGAGAGGAGAGGAGAGGAGAGGAGAGGAGAGGGAGAGGCAATTCAACTGAAGGATGAAACAATCTGTAATTAAAATAGCAGGATTTTCAGGAATATAGTTTTGCAGTAGAAAATCGTAACAACAAAACAAATTTGAAGACATTATCTACATAAACACAAACTGAAGTGATCATTTTATTTTTCCATATGACATTACTTCTTCTCACAATATTCAAAGTCAAGACAGAATTCCTGCGAGTACTACTAACCTGCTGTAATTACCAGATACAGTCACATTAAAATGATTTCATCACCTCAGTGGGAACTGAGGGAACATTGGTTTAGTTTAATTTGGGCAGATTCATATCCCAATAATTTGCCCTTGAATTTCATTGAAAAATATGGACAAGAAATATGCAAATAAAGTTTCTCACAATGCAATAGTTTGCATCATTTAGACAGAAGCATGGAGTTTCACAAATTATGAGAAAACTAAAAGCAGAGTCCCTTTTTTCTTAGGTTGCCGTTTATGACCACCTCTGCTCTCCTTTGTACTGCAGCAGAAATTCTTGTTCTGCAAGTATGCCTTCCACTCATCATATCACAGTCTACAGTGTACCAAAGCGTACAACAAACCCACCTCCGCCTGGTCCTTCTCTTACCTTTATTATTGACAATCTGATGCTTGTGTGAGAGAAGTAAACGTGAGAAAGGCATAGGATGTAAAATAATCTCTCTTGTCCATTGCACTGTCTTTGGACTGTGTCTACAAACGTCTCCAGAAACTGTGTCATTCCTGTGTTTGCTTTCACACCGCGTTCAACCATATGAAATTACACAGAAAAAATGCAGTAGCTCCACATACTCTGTAACATGTGCACCAGGGAGAGCCTCTGATTATTCAGAGTGGGCAAAATTTTCTACCTTTTAGTTGCCAACCAAGGCAGCTGGGGTGCAAAGACAGCTGCAGGCACAAGGGAGGCTGCATTTCAGTGGTTACACTGGTTACTTCTGTGTCCAGAATACAACCATCCCGATATATTAGGTACTGAAAAAAGAGAAGGGTTATAAGTCAGCATGAAATGGCTTCAGTGAACATCTGCTGTAAGCTGTCTGTGTGGCAGTAGATGAATGTGAACTCTTGGAATTAATCAAGCAGGGCACGACCTTACTGAAACATTTATGAAAAAGCAGTTGCACACCATGGCAACAGAGTCTTTTCTCTCCCTCTCAGATGCAGAGGGTGGCTCTTCACCAGCCCCAGCTTCCACACTTCTCTGGGGAACAAAAGGGACAAGGAGTGCTATTGATGTAATTGTTTTTCTGAACTGCACAGGTCACTCCCGAGCATTTGGGCTGTTGAATACCTGGTCTTCCTAATGGTGCTGTGTAGAGCTCTCCCAGTGTACTGTATAATTTTGTTGATAGTGACAAGCGGGCAGGCTTTGTTATAGTCACTGTGAAAAAGAGAAAACACTGTACTTTATTAATTTGGTGTCAAATAGGACCACTTCAGAAGAGCAGTCTGTATGTTGTGATGTTCTTTTTTATTTCAGTTTGCTCATGATATAATTTTCAGTGCTTTTTGGAGGCTAGCAGATCCCAGTGAAGGGCAGGGTTGAGTTGATGCTTGTGCTGAGCAGGAACCTCTTGTGCTGTGCTAGAGGGAGGTCCTAACCTCGGACCCTTATTTTCATGCATGCTAAACTCGCACCATCGCCAGAGAGCTTGTCATAGGTTAAGCTTGTTCATACCGCCACTGATTTTGTTTTTACTGCAGCTTTTGATACTGTTGATAGTCACTCTTCTTTACTAAACTGAAGTTGTCAGTGCTATATCTGCCATGGTACATGAAATGTTTCTCTTGGCTCTCCATGCAAGCTCATCCATGTATTCTCCAACTTACCATAATAGCTTTCCTACTGTTCTTTGTGTTATACATGTTTATTTTATACTATGTCCCTGTCTTCATCAGTAAATTCAAAGAGGAATGACAGATCAATTGGCACTTGCCTCAAACTTGCAAGTAGCAGCATCCATTAAAAGCTCACATTAAATTGTGGGTGGGTGAATAGCAGGGAAAATCAAGAGAATTCCTTTTTCACCGGAAAAAAAAAAAAACCATACTAAAGGTTATGTACATTGCTAGAACAATCAATACCGGTTGTTTAAAAGTAAATCTCTTCCTAAAAATACAAGGTACAGATCTTCTAGTTTATGACAGTGTTTAAATGCATGTTTTCATACATAATCAGGTTAAACACTGTCCCATTCTCTGTTATGTTTTGTGACTATTAATCACTGCCAAGTGATACTTTATTTGTCCTCCTCCAAAACATCACTCTTTCTTTCAGAAGACCAAGCAAAGAGGGAATATAATTATACGTTTGTATTTCTACCTCAGGGTTTTATACGCCTTCTGAACAATGTAGGCAAAGTGTTTCAACAGAAATAGTCACCATGCATTTTCTCCTTTACACCTCCCTTCCAGCCCCCATATTTTCTCCTAATGAAAATAAAAGGTACCAAAGCAAGCTGTAACTCTGAAGAAATGGCTAGTTTGACTTTGAAGGAGTTAAGGTGCCATGTACCCACTAACTCTGTCCCCTGTTTCCTACTGCAATAAGATACCCTGTCTGAACTATAAAATAAACATGTATAACACAGAAGTTGGTGGATCTTGCCTAGTTAAATTATCCTGTTTCTCCTAATACGACTAAACTCAGCCTTTCCCTCGGTAAGGATACTAATGGCATTTCTCACCTCTATCCAACCTCTTCTTTTCACATGATGCAAAAAGGTGGGTATTGGGACTCTGCCCATGTGCATACCTGTCACACTTAACCATCGACTCCCCTGCTAGTTTCTGTATAAGTAGGACAAAGGACTGATTTGTGGCAATGGTATGAGACCCAGTGATTGACTGTACTCCTAATTACCTTCATACCAAAATATTTTACTTTTTGGTGCAGAAAACTTACAGGAATAACATTATGGTCAGTCCTGGACATTCCTCCAAGCAGCCTGGAGTACTGTGCCCACCTCTGGAGTCCTCAGCACAAGAACGACATGGACCTGTTGGAGCAGGTCCAGAGGAGGGCCACAAAGATGATCTGAGGGCTGGAGCACCTCCCCTATGAAGACAGGCTGAGAGAGTTGGGGTTGTTCAGCCTGGAGAAGGCTCCGGGAAGACCTTATAGCGGCCTTCCAGTACCTGAAGGGGGCCTATAAGAAAGCTGGGAAGGGACTGTTTGCAAGGGCATGTAGCGATAGGACGAGGGGCAACGGTTTTAACCTAGAGCAGGGTAGGTTTAGATTAGACATTAGGAAGAAGTTCTTTACAATGAGGGTGGTGAGACCCCGGAACAGGTTGCCCAGAGAGGTGGTGGAGGCCCCACCCCTGGAGACATTCAAGGCCAGGCTTGATGAGGCTCTGAGCAACCTGATCTAGTTAAAGATGTCCCTGTTTACTCCAGGGGGGTTGGACTAGATGACCTTTAGAGGTCCCTTCCAACCCAACACATTCTATGATTCTATGATTCTATAGACCAACTGATCAGCATTGTGTGTGTAATTAATTTGTGTTGACAAACAACACAGGGGAATTTGACCACCCCAGAAAGTTGCTCTTGCTGCAGAATTAACCAAATTATATACACAATGAAATGGATGATGTATGTGCTGGAGTGGTCACATAAGATTGCAGGTGATTTGAAATGTAAGTGTCTGGCTGAATGGCAGAGAACCTCCTCTGAACCAGTTGAAGGTGTTGTATGGACCCTTGCATTGGGGTCTCCCATCGTCATCCACACAGTGACCAACCACTTTGAGAGATTCAATTCCCCATGTGAGCCTTATCCTCTGCAAAATAGCTCGATAAATTAAGGATTTTCTTTTCATCCAGAAACTCTGTTTCTGTACAGCAAAGAACAGGAGAAACCACACAACAGTTCTAGAAGTCCTTAGGGAGTATTAGACACAGAACACAGTAACTATAAATTTATCATATGATTACATTCAGAAAATATTATCAATTACACTTGTAGTCCATCTAAATATCACAGTTAAACCTACATGGGCATGTCTGTCATGTTTAAAATGGTATAGTTTGTAGAATCATCTATGCTTGCTGAAAAAATATGAAGAGAATAACTTTCTGCTGAATATAAAAATATTCAAAATAAAAATATTTTTTTCAGATATATGCTAATTTCAGTTTTTAAGGGAAATGTAAATGTAAATGTACTGTTTGTTCTTTTGTGTTTACTTCATAAGTATCAAAATATTTGGTTAGGATTAAAACCCCTTTGCATGTCTAAAACTGTTTTTTTCTGTTTAATACTATTGTGTCATGTCATTTTTATTTCATATTAACATAATTGATTTTCAAAATCTTTGTTGCACATTGGAATGGATAAAAAATGTATAATATTTTCTTGATTTGAAATGGTGTTAAAATTGCAATTTCATTTTACACCGGATTTTTTTCCTTTTTGTCTTTTTTTTTTTTTTATTTTTTATTTTTTATTTTTTTTTTTACAATGCAAGCCCCTTATTTCTCTGTCTTGCTCAGTCTCTCAATTTATTTTTGTCATGGTATTGTCAACATGAATGAGGACAGTCAGTTGAAAATGTCCCACTTATCTAAAAATGTCATAGAAATCACTATGCCTTTTTTAGTTTCAGTGAAGCATCACATCTTTCTATGAATGATCTGCCTTTTTAGCTATAACATAAAGTTAGCGTTACCTTTAGACATACATAATATTTACTGCAATGTTCCCTACTGGAGAGGATTTACTGAAGAAAAGTGCTTTGACATAGTTGAGGTAAAATAAGGCAAAATATTTCCATAGTTTCAAAATCATTGACAGGCAATTTTAAAAATTTTGTTCTATAAAAGATTTCAAAACAATTACTTTTTCTACCTGAGGAGAAATGGGAAAATGGCACAGTTTCCTAAGTAGACATATTACATTTTCTTAGCAGATTTGAAAAGTATTTACTGACAGACACTAGCATAAGTGGTTGTCATACAACATTACATGGGCAGAAGAGATTTCTCATTATCTTGGAGGAGTAGAAGTAAGTGGCAAGTAAAGTTTCATTTAGCTCTGATACAGGCCAAAAGTGTAAGGCAAGAGAAGAGTGAAAGAGGGCAGAAAGTTTCCATGCTTTCGATGATCAGAGGGCTGGAGCACTGTGAGAGTTGGGGTTGTTCAGCCTGGAGAAGAGAAGGCTCCAGAGAGACCTTATAGCGGCCTTCCAGTACGTAAAGGGGGCCTACAGGAAGGATGGGGAGGGACTCTTTGTCAGGGAGTGTAATGATAGGACAAGGGGTAACTGCTTCAAACTGCAAGAGGGTAGATTTAGATTGGGTATCAGGAAGAAATTCTTTACTGTGAGGGTGGTGAGGCACTGGAACAGGTTGCCCAGGGAAGCTGTGGATGCCCCATCCCTGGCAGTGTTCAAGGCCAGGCTGGCTGAAGTTTTGAGCACCCTGGTCTAGTGGGAGGTGTCCCTGCCCATGGTAGGGGGGTTGGAAGTAGATGATCTTTAAGGTCCTTTCCAACTCAAACCATTCTGTGATTATGTGATTATTTACTAACAGTAAGTAATACAAGTAACTGCAGGAAGGCTTTGGACACCAACATCCCTTTCATTTCTTGTGGTTTTTTTTAACCTGTGCTGGAATTGATTCTCGTGAGATCCTCATTTCACCAATTGAGCAAAGGGGTAAATCATGGCCATGTCATATTTCATGCCACATGAGTACACAAAATAACACCTTTCACACTCTTCTAAATGTACATCTAAACCAGTAGTGAATCAATATTTTATGATCCCATACACTGAGACTAAAAAGACTTTCTCTCCAGCATGCTTGACCTAAAGGCAGGAAATGAAAAATGGTCTCTAGCTTATCTCTAACTGCCTGCCTAGCGTACTAATGCTGAATCTGAAAAAATGGTAAAACTTAAAATATGCATGAAAGTCAGCCCCTGGGTTGAAGCAGGGTGAGTAATTCAATACTCCATAACCAGCACTGCCAATTCTGCAATGGACAATCATCAGTAGCAATAGTTGCAATGGGAAATGGGTCCTTGAACTGACAGCTTGATAGGTTAAAAGCTTCTCAGCTCTCTCTGAAACTTTAAAGCCTGCAGAAGAGAACATATCCTCATTCTGTTTTACTTTCTGATAATTCTTCTTCTTCACTAGGATAAACTGTTGGTACTCAGACTCACTATTTATACATTGGTGTCATTGTTCATTGTCTTACAAAACACAAAAACTCTTCAAAGATCATTTAACCACCTTCCAGTACCCCCCAAAAAAAAGCTCACACCCCCAGAACATTTCTCAGCGTACCTGGAAGCTAGCACATAAATGATAGATGTGCAATTTCTATACAGGAGTCCTCCCTAGCTCCTGTTAAGATTACTAAGTTTTCTAATGGACCTGTTAATGCTGACTTAGGGAAAAAGATGGATTGGCATAAACAAGTAACATCTTACTTTCCTTGATACGGCTAAAAAAGATTATATCAGCAAAACAGATGAATGTCAAGCCAGGGAGAGTTACACAAAAATCTTGAATGCTACTGCTTGAAAACATGTAGAAAGGTCACCTTTTGGGTAAAGTGAAGGTTAACAATAAAACTGTACCTGATTCCAAATGCTATGAATTACAGAATACTTCCAGTATTTTAACTGTTCATTTATATTCTATAAATGTATGAAGAATGTTTTTCCTCTTTCTTGCAAACTGAGAAAGCCCCGCACACCTCTGCCTCTCACGGACTGGAGAAACAAGTCTTGCTGATGAAGAAGCCTGAGGCAGAAGCAGCAGATAAGGAGTTTCTGTCTCACTACATCTTCCTGCCAACAAATGTGCAGTTGCAGGGAGAAGAAAGGTAGTCTGCTTCTAAACTCCTTTACCCTTTCCTGTAGGAATATGTCAGACTCCTGTGACCTGAACATAGCATAAATATTTCCTGACTAGTCCAGGATTTTGATCCTGAGATCACCTGAGAAGCAGCCTCGATACCTGAGGCCAACCCACATACTTGCTTACCATTTGAATCACATTCTTTTGCAAGTACACAATTTTATATCTGTGTAATAAGTTCAGCACTGAAATATCAAGGAAATATGCAGTAATTCGTAAGTATGTTTTAGACCGTTAAAGTACGTATTTTGAGCTTTGATTCCTATAGACGGGACACACTACTTCGGTGAATGCAGACTGGGAAGGAAAATATAGACTTACCTATCAGATTTTAGGAACAGAAAAATTAGTGAGTTAATGCCCATTAAAAATATTTTTAAAATATCAGATTTTTTATTAATCTGCAGTCAGTTGATTTTTCACCAGTGGAAAAACATCCGCTGCTTCTTTCTTTTTTATACCACATGTGAGTGGAAATTCCTGAGGATAACATCTCAAAACAATGTGCAGTTCAGTCATTTGAATCTGAAATCAGTTGACAGAGTGAAAGTTTTGTCTCATGAGCATAGACTAGATTTTTTGGAAAAAGGTGAAGCATGAAGCACCCTCTCAAGCTCACCACTGTGTTGATTAATGGACATATTCAGCCTTCAATTTTAACAGTGGAATTTTCCTTCAAATCCTGTTGAGATCCTCTTCTCTCTACAGAGCACAGAAACTCACATAAATTCTCCTTCTGAGTGAAATGGACTTCAGGGATTTTCTTTTTTAATGCTCTTTTCATAGTCACTCTATCTTATCTTCTGTTTTGAGTTCCTACTTAAAACTCTCTTCCTCAGATCCCGATCCTGATGTCTGCTTTAGAGCACATGAAGAAATGATAGTCCCCTCCTTTTGGCTTATTTAATAATAGACAGTAATGACAGAAAAAACTAAATGATTCTGAAGGGCAAGTCAAAAGGAGAAAGAAACCTGACTGTCAGGTGCAGCGTTTGTGTCCTAATCACTGCTGACATGTTGAAAAACTATGAAATAAATGTTCTTTACAAGGTGTAGATGTGACTGAAAATGTAATAGGACCACTCATTTATTAAGATCTTATCTGAGACCTATTAGCAGTAATAGGTAGACTGCTAAGCCTTTGCTCTGAACCCCAAATGGTACCCATTATCTAAATATCATTTGAATTAAGATAGTATAATAATTTTAGCTGCCTTATCGACTCTGTTAAAATATTCACAGCATATTATGGGAAAAATAATATGTGCTTTAAAGAACGAAATTCATGCCAAGGCAGAAGGCCCTCTGACCCACATGAAAGCCACTTACAGCATTATAATCAAATGCCTAGGCTAGCTCAGATTCAGGATTTAAAAAATTTCTTTCTTTCTACACTATGTTTACCATGTCATGAGCTTGTCTGTGCAGTCATTTTGCATTGGGATTCCTTGTAGAGAGCTCATCAAAGTGAGTCAAGGTTGCAACATTATCAAACCGTTACGTTTAAGTTGATTAAGATCTGAAAAATCAAATCCTAAAGAATCAGAAACAAGTGTACTTATCCAGCAGGCATAAATTTTAGAGAAATAAGCAAAAGGCTAGAAGGAGAATTTATTAAAAAAAAATTCCCACATGTCAAGCAGCAAATCTGGAAACAAGCAAAAAAAATAAGCCTGTGGCCCCTCACACGCTTCCTTATCTATTTGCTGTTGTCTGTGTGTAACATTGGCAATATAAAGTAAAACAGCTGAAGTTTTGAGGGTATCAATTTTACCAATACAAGCAATAACTGCTGTTGAAAAAGTCAATAAACAGAAAGGAAAAATAAATAAAAATACTCTTGTCATATTTGGATATAGTCCCTAAGCAGACAAGCTGTAAGTGAAAAAAGGATCCATCACCTACAGCGAGGCTTTGGTTCTGCAGTTGAGATTTCCATGCAAGGTCATCACATTCCAGACACTTCCCCATAAGCATATTGCAATTCCTTGATTCTTTTTCCACTTCATAAATAATGTTATTTATATTTCAGTGGAATAAACCCAAGAATAGGCGTGTGCTAACAGAGTTTACTGGTGGCAAATTGAGTAAGCATTTAAATAAAGCATAAATATCAAAATACCTTATGGAAAAATGGAATGCTCCTGAAAACTGAAGGCAGGGGCAGAAAAAAATGTAACGGTGCAATGAATAAAGCCCTGTACTTAGTCCTTAGTTTGCTTTTGCTCTAAAGGAAAGAAATAGATTCATTATCTGGAACCAGAGGACAGAGAAGAGATCAGAGTGAAACATCTGATCCTAGAACAATCAATGTAGATGAAGTGAATATATAGCAGATGAGGTATTTCCATGACAAATAGGAAGGTATTAATGAAATCATGCTTGCCATTACCAAGACCTCAGGTGGGATATAATTTTGTTCAACCCTATTTGAGAAAGACATATTTAGTCTTCAAAAGCTGCCAGTAACAGAAATTAGGGAGACCCAGAGAATGAAATTTCCCTGCTATGGGTGGAAGCTGAAGGGGATTGGCTGTTTTAAGCAGCACAATGGAGACTGAGAAAGGATGTAAAGCTGTCTTAAATGTACGTATAGGATCTAAAAACACATGGCTGGAGAAGGTCTACTTAGGCCAGAGGATAAAGGAGTGTGAGGGAATGAGAAGAACTTGAGGCTGGAAGCAAGAAGCAGTTTTCTATGAGAGGGCAACCTTCTAACTCCACCCTCCATCCCATGTCCTTCTGTTGGACACCTACCATATTACAGATCTTGTTCACTTCTGTTGTGCAAGTGAGACTGCATGTAGCTCTTTTTATATTTTCGGTGCTTTGTGACATGGTTCTTCTCAGTCTTTATCAGCTTGTGTGATGAAGTAGACTAGACAAGCGGATCCCAATTAGTAGAAATCACTCTTGGAGGTGCTGAATAGCAGGTCAACAGCTTATTCTGCTGCTTCTTTTCAGTGCACCCTTAGACATAAATATCTCTGAAAATCTTACTCCTACAGCTTCACTGTAAAGTTTCACCACTTATCCAAAGTTGTATCTGCAATCAACATCTTCTATTGTCTCTTTACACATGTGGAGACATATTGTGTTGTACTGGTGGTTTAACACAAGTTAGATCGAAGGATTAATAGAGCACTGATAGAGTTGTGTTATCATTTGTGCATTTATTATAATTCTGTGTAACGCTAGCTAACATAATTCTGGTTAACTTGGTTTATGTAATCGTTAAACCTACTTGTTAACCTTATATCTTCCCAGCTCCTGAGTGAAAATTCAGTGTATGAATTTAAGGGTCATTTGACTCTGAACTGTGACACAAAATTAAGTATGATGATATTTTTCTGCAGACTACAGCATCCGTATCGAAGACATACTCAAGGCCAAATTATGAAGGTTTTTCTCTGTGCCATTGACATTTCAAATGGCAGCATAACACAGATTACCCATATCGGGGCTGGGGGAGAGAATCAGAAGGGTAAAAGTGAGGAAACTTGTGGGTCGAGATAAAGTCAGTTTAATAGGTAAAGGAAAAGCTGCGTGTGCAAGCAAAGTAAAACGGGGAATTCATTCACTGCTTCCCATCAGCAGACGTGTTCAGCCATCTCCAAGAAAGCGGGGCTCCATCACACATAATGGTTACTTGGGAAGACAAATGCCATAACTCTGAACATCCCTCCACTGCTGCCTTCTTCTCCCAGCTTTATATACTGAGCACAACATCATATGGTTCGGATATCCTTTTGGTCAGTTGGGATCAGCTGTCCTGGCTCTGTCCCCTCCCAGCTTCTTGGGTGCGCCCACCTTCTGGTTGGCAGGTCAGCATGAGAAGCTGAAAAGTCCTTGACTCCTTAGCAAGAACTAAAATATTAGTATGTTATCACATTATTCTCATCCTGAATCCAAAGCACAGCACTATAGCAGATGCTAGTAAGAAAATTGACTCTGTCCCAGCCAAAACCAGGACAAGAATAAAAGAGGAATCTTAGCAGAATTCATTGGAAAAAAGGTTGCAATCCCTTACAACCTACTTTTTCTTTTTCTTTTAATCAAATCCTGAGATTGAGGAGTACTTAATTCACATTTTTCGCTAATGGCACTCAAAAGTAGCCTACGTTTCCAATCATAAAAATGTAAGAACATCAAGAACCATGATGCTAGTCTCTAGGAAAATAGCATGTGAGTGACTGAAGTCATATATTTCAGTGCTGATGGAACACAGAGGGCTTGTTTTTCTTCAGCAAATACATCCTTCTAACAATCAGACATAGGGAAAAAGGAAATTAAAAATTTGGTTAGTTAGCCCAGATGAAATCATAATTTTGCAATCACAAATATAAAAGTAAACTTCATTTTCAAAGGCAAAGTGGGAGGAAATGGAGTGCTACTCACAAATCCTGCTGTTATTTGCTTTTATGTAAATCACCAAGCACCTTTTTAATTTGTACAACATAACATCTAAGTATTGATTTTGCACTCTTAACCAAAGTCAGTGGAAAGATCTATTTTGGTGCTGCAGTAAGGTCTCTGAATGTATAAATTTGTGTCAGTTTTAGAGCTGTTAAATAGTTATGATTTCCATTTATTGGCTTTTTAAAAGCTGTTTAGAACTCACGAATATTGGGCCAATTAATTGCACGCCTTCACATAGGTTTGGTTGTCTAACTTAGGAAACCTAATTTAACCAAAGATGGTTCTTGCAGTAAAAATAACGCTTAAAAGCAGTCTAACTATCACTGCACCTTTTGTACATCAGCCACTGAAGCATGACCATGGTCAGTAAGTAATAGTAACACTGCCATGTTAATTTACAAATGGAGTGCAATTAAATTGTTTGTTAACATTTTGGCACCATGGTGTGATGGAAAGAAGGGCGAGAACAGAGATCACTCATTCACTTTGCAGCTGCCCTCGTGACTCCAATATTTAATTTCAGTGTTGAAAGGGTTTGCTTTAAAGAGAACTGAAAAACTATTTTAATTTATTGAGGAAAGGAGGAGGAATGGTTTGGCTGTTGTGTGGTTAGTGTATTTTTAATGCTAGGATTAAGGGAAAGTTAGAGGTTACTGAGACTATAACCTTTGTAGGTAGCTTGTTTTCAAGGGAGAGGAGGTTGCCTCAGATGAACAGAGATACAGGTTGCTGAGGGAGGATGTTCTTCTGATGAAGATGTGTACCTTCTTTTGTCCCACTTACCCGTTTTGCCTCAAGAAAGGGGAGACGAGGCACACTACTGGGGAGGAATGACTGGATCACAAAACAGATTTTGTGCTGTGTCAGGTAGAAGTGCACAACAACAGTGCAATTTTGTCCATGAATTTTTGGCAAGAAAATAATAACTTTAATTACAAACTTTTGACCTACATGGTCAAAATTGGGTTATTGCAGGAACAGAAATGAGTGACAGCAGGAGACACCGGCCTACAGTCCAGAGATATACTGTGCCATACACAAGTGGCAAGTTGCAGTTATATGTCTTCCTTACATTTTCTTTGCATGCAATACAAAATCCTCACAGAAGCAGCTACTTAAAAGTTTTTAGGGAGATATGTTATTTAAACTGCCTGGGAATCTAATTTTCTATTGTTCCACATCTTTATGTCAGTTATAATGCTCAAGCAAAAGGATCAAGAAGCACAAGAAGAGCAGTAACATAATGGAAATTACTGTCTTGAGCCGCTGAATCTTTTGTCTCTCTGTGCTGATTTAGTATCTTCCTGATCCCTCTGCAACCTTAAAGTGGAGTAACTCTGTAAAAGTTTATTTAATGCACAGAAAGGTAGATGTGCTTTTTGACTTCACAAAACTGTACTTATTTTAATCTAAATGAAATACTGGCATTCTTTTCATCACTAATTATGTGATGCCTGGTAGTTTGCCAGTATAATAATATTTGTCACTTCTGATCAGTGTTCTATCATAAAACAACTGATTCAAACACTTAGAGAGAAAAGACCATACAAAATAGATTACAACATATTTTCCTTTATAAGAAGTATTAAACTCTGTAAATACAAGAAATAAAATAATAGTATAAAGATATTACAAACCAAAAGATAATTCATTTGAATTATCCAAGGCAATGCAACATAAAAACACATACTGACTGGGTGTCAGCATTTACCTACCTACCATATCTTTCTGTTACATTCTAGTACCTTTCCTCAAGCTGAGATTTGATGTAGATAAATCAAATTCCATACATTTCCTCTTCAGTTTTATATTTGTATAGTTTCAATATTTAACTAAATAAAGAAGAAAAATCCCTCCACAGGTGGGTTAACTGTCTACTAACATATCCAACAGGTTCTAACTTGGTCCTTCTTAGGTGAATATGGACACCCATCTGTGGCATTTCCTTTAAGCTTTACAAAATTTCAGGAAAAAATCTTTAACTGGAGAGCTACAAGGGCAAAGTTTGTTATACAATCAGAACAAGAAACTACTTTACAGGTTTGTTGGCTTTAGCTGGTTCTATTTTTTTTTTTACTTCTTTTTTTTTTTTTTTGGTAGAAGAACCCCAACAACCCTGAGTGATAAAGAGTATTCTGACTTCATCCCGACTTCATCTCAGTGCAATATAATAAATTAAAGTGGTAAATCTGTGTGGGTTTGTTTTGGTTTTGGTGTTTTTTTTTTTTTTTTAATAAGTCAAAATCACCTCCTACACTGTAAACAATGTGACAAATTCAAACTAGGATTGGACATCTCTTGTGCACACACGTCTCATGGATGCTTCCCTATAGATAATGGCAAACCATGTTGATGAGAGGACTAACTAGGCATTTGGGGAAGCTGACTAGTGCAGGAGAGTGGTGCGTTTATTATAGAGTTGGCCAGGGCTTTTTTCTCAGTGTACTATATCACTTATACAGCAGAAAGAAGAACAGGAGCCGAGAAACTACAACGCGGGAGTTTCATTTCCATGAATTCACCACCAAGATATTTTTACAGTAGTGCAGTGCCAGTTACTTCTGATTCACAGAGATCAGAATAACCCCTGTGTTTTTCCATTAGAAGTGTATTATTCATAGGATCATAGAATACCAGGTTGGAACGGACCTCAAGGATCATCTGGTCCAAACTTTCTTGCCAAATGCACCGTCTAGACAAGATGGTCCTGGACACTGTCCAGATAAATCTTAAAAGTGTCCAATGATGGGGAATCCACCAGTTCCCTGGGGAGATTATTCCGATGGCTGATTTTTCTCACTGTGTCCAATCGGAATCTCCCCAGGAGTAACTCAGCGTGTTTTTGAGCTTGTTGTCTACCAAACACCCAGGTCCCTTTCCACAGAGCTAGTCCCTAGCCAGGTAGATCTCAGTCCGTGCTGCACTCCTGGATTATTTTTTCCCAGGTGCAAGACCTTACACTTGTCCTTGTTGAACTTCATAAGGTTCTTGTTAGCCCAATCTTCCAGCCTATTCAGGTCTTTCTGCACAATGGCTCTCCCTTCCCAAGTGTCCACTTCCCCACTCTGGTGTCACCAGGAAATTTTGCAATAGTACACTTGATCCCATCATCCAGATAATTTATGAAGATATTAAACAGCATCGGGCCCAATATTGATCCCTGGGGACCCCACTTGTGACAGGTTGCCAGTTTGAAAAAGAGCTATTTACTACTACCCCCTGGGTGCAGCCTGTCAGCCAGTTCCCCACCCACCACACAGACCACTTGTTTAGACCGTAACTGTTTCTTTAGGAGGAGGCTGTGTCAAAAAAACTGTGTCAAAAGCCATTGAGAAATACAGGTAGACAATGGCCACCGCCCACCCCACATCAACTGAGCAGGTTACTTTGTCATAGAAGTTGATCAGGTTTGTCAAGCACGATTTGCCCTTGCTGAATCTGTGCTGCCTTTTTCCAATCACATGCTTCATTTGACTTTTGATAGCCTCAAGGAGGACTCGTTCCATAACTTTCCCAGGGACTGAAGTAGCACTGATTGGCCTAAAATTTTCCGGATCCATCTTTAAGCCCTTCTTGTAGATGGGGGTGGCATGTGCCTTCTTCCAGTGTTCTGGGACATGCCCCAACCTCCAACTTCTCAAAGATTATGGAGCGTAGCCTCACAATGACATCAACCAGCTCTCTTAATACCCTTGGGTGGACAGCATCAGGGCCTATTGATTTGTAGGGGTCAGAGTCCTGTAATAGTTCACATACCAACTCTTCCTTCACTGGCAGTGGGTCTGTATTTGCATCAACCTGGATTGTTGTTCCCAAGGCTTGGGGCCTAAGAGTGCTGGTAAAGACAGAGGTGAAGAAAGTGTTGAGAACCTCGTCTTTCCAGAGTTGTTGATGACTAATTCACCTCTCCTGTTTAACAGCAGGCCAATATTTTCCTTCTGTTTCAGCTTGTTATTCATGTACATGAAGAACTCTTTCTTGTAGTTATTGACATCTCTGGCCAATTTCAATTTGAGCTGAGGTATTGCTTTTCTAATTGCATCTCTGCAGACCCTGGCAATGCACTTGTAGTTCTCAATGNTTTGAGCTGAGGTATTGCTTTTCTAATTGCATCTCTGCAGACCCTGGCAATGCACTTGTAGTTCTCAATGGGTACTCATTTGCTTTTCCATCTCTGGTACAAAATCACAGAATCACAGAGTGGTAGGGTTGGAAGGGACCTTTGGAGATAATCTAATTCAACCCCACTGCCAAAGCAGGTTCACCTACAGCAGCTTGCATAGGATCGTGTCCATGCAGGTTTTGAATACCTCTAGAGAAGGGGACTCCACAA
>VYZM01018597.1:43919-56357 GCA_013398915.1 Dromas ardeola | reverse complement strand
TTTTGGCACACAGGAAAACAGACTGGGAAAACAAGCTTTCAAGGGAAGAATAAAGTCAGGACTGTGAATTTTAGGAAAGCAAACTTCCACCTCAAGGAGTTAGTCAATGGGATCCCCTGGGAAACTGCCCTCAGGGACAAGGGAGCGGAACAGACCTGGCAGATCTTTAAGGACACTTTCCGTAGAGTGCAAGAGCTCTCAGTCCCCAGGTATAAAAAAATCAGGAAATGAGGGCAAGATACCAGCATGATTGAGTCGAGACCTGCTGGTCAAACTAAAGGACAAGGAAATGCACAGGCAGTGGAAACAGTGACAAGCATCCTGTGAAGAGTACATGGACGCTGCCTCATTGTCTAGGGATGGGGTCAGGAAGGCCAAGGCACAGCTGGAGCTGAACTTGGCAAGGGACACAAAAAATAATAAGAAGGGCTAAGAGCTTTAAAGGTTAAGGCTAAGGGTAAGTGCTTTAAACTAAAAGAGGGTAGATTTAGATTAGGTATAAGGAAGAAATTACTTACAATGCGGGTGGTTAAACACTGGAGGAGGTTGCCTAGAGAGGTGGCAGATGCCCCATCCCTGGAAACATTCAAGGCCAGGTTGGACAGGGCTCTGAGCAACCTGATCTAGTTGAAGATGTCCCTGCTCATTGCAGGAAAGGTTGGACTAGATGACCTTTAAATGCCCCTTCCAACCCAAACTATTCTATGAGTCTCCACTGTGAAGAGAAGGAATTAACATAAAGTGATCTCTCTTTGTTTTAAAAGAAATAAAATTTTATAAAGAACTTTGTATGCAGGCCAAAGCCCTTTAGGAAAAAAACAATATCACAGGAAGCAATACTAATAGCGGTAAACAGCATCTTTATGCTGACATTTTACTTTCAAGCAGGTAACATTACTTTGAGAACTCTGGTTTCACAAGGCAGAATTGTTGCCTTGTCAAAGCCATAAGAAAGTATAAATACACCACCCACTTCATTTGTGTTCATGCCTTCATCTGCTAACAGTAAAATGACACCAAGTGCTCCATGTTTGTGCTCTGTTTACCAAGTGAAAGGTACAGCTTCCACGTAAACAACACACCTGTGTATCAGCAAGAGCCTGTGACAGATTTACTTACATGTGTAGTTTTAAACTATCAAAAACCTGCATAAAATGAAATGTACTCCAGTACGCTTGCTCTTTAGTACACTTGCTAGCTGCATGACTACAAGAAATACAATACGGTCTTGAAACTTAAAGCATTGAATCTGAACACATGCTAATGTAGCTGCAAGCCATAATGAACAGATTTTCATTTCTTTAATACAAAGCTGGACTATTTAATGCTACAGTAAGGAAATCATTGTGCAGTTAACACCAATCAAAAACTGCCAACAAAGGTTATATAAAGCTGAAAGACTATTTAATTCTGATGGCACTTTTACAGGATGGCAAACTTTTGCAGTACATACATGCAATATAAAAGTAAAGTTAAAAGGCTCAAACCCTGGAGGATGTACAGGCGTATTTTCCAGGGAGCATTTTGATCATTTTTGGCCTTCACATTTACTTAATTCAGGCTGTAGAGTATTTTTGCTTTAACTTACCGCTCATCTCCAGAGCCTCCTACAAGACTGAATCAGCACCACAGCTCACTGATGCAAGGACCTCACCAACCTCCTGCTCCCAACTTTCTTTCTCCTGTCAGGATGCTGGAAGAATCTATCTAAGATAAATTCTGAATTTAAATCTTCATTGTGCAGTAGCAAATTTAGCTGAACCATTCACCCTCAGTATCTGCTAGCTCTGCATGAGTCTCTACTTTATGTTACTAAGCTGCAAACATCAAAGAAGGAAGACTGAAGCTATTTTTATGAGATTGTATCTTCCCAGAAATAGGTGATAAAACATCCACATGTTTAGACTGACTCTGGGACAGCCTTTGAACTGAGACAGACGTTAATTGGCCTTCAAAAAGCTGACAAGCAGGAGAAATTCTCCATCAATTTCAAAATCCCTCGCAAACGTGTGCTGTTCTACATGAACACCTTGGCCCAAAGGTGGTGCTTTTTTACATCCCGTGCAATCTCACTTCCATCAGTCCATCTGCACAGAGTTTAAATTATCTCAAAAATTAGCCTTCTTTTTCCTGGTATTAACATTTTGATCGTGATCATACTGTTCTAAAACTGTCTTGTAATAGAAGCCTTACTGGCTTTTTTAATTTATTTATTATTTGTCACCTATTAGAATCCACCCTTCCTGTTTCTACTTTGCTGTATTCACAAGCGTGGCATTATCCAGTCTTGTGATTTAGAGGAAAAGAAGAAAATTAAAAAAATCTTACTTAAGATTTTAAAAACTCTTATTAAAATGTGAAGTCATCAGTTTCACATTCATGATCTGTTCTTTCATAGGGTATTACAAGCAATTAGAGAAGTCCCTTTTTATAAGTTATTTTGCATTTGCTGGTTAATTTCTTATAATCTTTATTAGTATGCATTCTCTGCACTGTTGTCATGTTGATAAAAAGCAGCACAGGAGCTGTTAGTGTCTAAACTGGCACAAAAAGCAACCTATCTGACCTGTAGATTTAATTGGCTACAAATACGCTGTGCAGGCAAAGAGTACAAAATAACATATTCCTATAAAAAGACTATGGACTGCAGAGTACAACTGAATAGATTAAGGTTTGTTTAACTAACTGTTACCATGCTGTGGACTGACTTCCTATTTTGCTGAAAATGGTTTGCTCCGCTCTGAAACGTTATGCAAAAAAAAAAATAAAAATCCTAGAGCTGCTTTCTTACTACCAAAACGAGTCATTGGCTGTCATTTCATTAGTTTTCTCTTTTACTTTGGGACTAACTAGTTCTCTAGGTACCTGCTGGGGCAGTAAGATGAGATGGTCCACCACGCACTGCGAATTTGTCTTTTATGGCCATTTTAGATCTTTGGGAATACGAGCTCCTAGCGGCATCACAGGTGTGTGCAAGTCTGGAATTACCCTTCCTCTCATGCTTGTCAAGAAAAACTTCCTTGATGTAGTCTTAGTTTTCTCACAGTTGGTATGGAAACTTACTCCAGCTCAAAATCTTAACACAGACATGTCTTGGTAATTACATGCAGAAGACAAACATACAACACCTAATTTTTTAAAAAAACCTACATCTCCTTAGCCCTTGGTAATTACAAGATTTTGAGAGAGTCTTCCTTTTTCTGCTCAAAACCATACTCGAGATATCCAAATATTTTCTGTTGCCACACACATTGCAGGTGCTCGATTTTTCCAGAACTGTGGTGGTGTTAGTCATGAGATCAGTGCAGAAATATGCAGTTTTACTTCAAGCCCAGATCCATAGCTGTGACCAGCAATGAGGCTCTTAGAAGAGGAAACATTGCTTTGCATTTTCTCTTGTGACTTCCTTAGATAACAAGACACCACAACACATAACGTGCATGCGCCTTTGTGTCCCCTTCATTCATTCAGAGTGGCCCTGTGAATGACACTCTATGTACAGGACCTCATTTTGTTCTCATTGGTTATTAATGGCCCTAATTCCAATGAAAACACATCAGCAGAGCAAGAGTCACAGCTGATCCATGGCTCATGGGGACACCAAAGTCTGCCTGAAATCTGATCCTGCGCCAAAGTCTCAAGCCACACAGGGAGTAGAGAGAAAGCGCATAGATGTGTAAATCTGCGTAAGATCCCTGGAAAGGGAAGACAAAATCTGCTCCTGTAAGTTAATTTCAAGGACAAAACAGTTTCAGAGCTAATAAAAATATTTTTGCTCATGTTATTACAGTGGTACTAATGAAGTGTCACGTTCCAGTAGGCCGATTAAAAGAGGAGGCAGAAAGGAATTTTTCCTCCTTCTGATTGTTTATATCCCAAAATTGCGGAGATAAATTTGGGGAAAGCACCACATACCTTTGACTGATCAGGTATTGACTGGAATGAGACAGTGGAGTTGGGAATTACATATCAGCTCCATTATGACAAATCCTATGTTTCTAAGTAAAAGCACAAGGCCCCAAGCCACCACTTCTGTGGCTTGTATTTAAAGCTGGTCCTACAGATGAGGTTCTGAGAGAAAGACAGTATCGTTCTCTTGAAAACAAAAATGCTGATACTAAAATAAACATTTACAAGGGGAACAAACTATTTAAAGTGCCAGAATAAAATCTCTTTAGGTTTCTAATTTTTACACTTAAAATGTAACAAGCGCCCACAGAGATAACTGGACAGGTGGGGTTTTTTTACTGTGTTGACAAGAATTACTAATCTATCAATCTGGTATGAAAGCCCATTAAAAATGATACCGAATAGGCCACCTCAAGGAAATATTTCAAGCCCACAAATAACCAGTGGCACACTTTCAAAATACTTCAAGTTCCAAACTACAATTTTTTATGATACTCCTTTTTAAGTAACAATGAATTTAACAAGGACTATCACTGCCTTGCTAAAGCACACGCCTGTGCTTTCATAAGTAAACATCGGTAAAGTCCTGGGGATTGCTGGAGTATTGGTAGTTTATGATCGTTTTGTGCAACTTTTGCATTGTAGTTAGAAAATTCAGTTTACCGCAAGGACGTATTTAAAAGGATGCTGTGTGAGACTGGCACATCCTAAGATTATTGCTATTTTTTAAAATTGTAAATAAGCACCAATTAATGAAATTGTTTTCAAGTGACAGCTAATCTCAACATTCTGCAACATTCACCATTTAGGTTGTATTAAACACCCTATCGAGATAAAGTGCATCATTTGGTATCTGTGGAAAACATTCTAGAAGCAATAATTCTATCTCCACCTGGAGGATTACAGCATGCAGTGCTCTGCAAATTTTGCCAAACAAGTGTGATCCTGTATTTCATGCATTTTTGTTTTTTTAAATCAGAAGGGTTGAATTAAGTTTCTAAAATTAAATTATAAATAAGCCTTCTATAATTCTAAAAACCACACCGAACACAAACTCCATTCAGAGTGACAATTGCCATTCACATTATTGCGAGATTTGAGGTATTCTTGAAAAGGCACCAGTGAAGTTGTTGTATCCAGATGTACTGAATGACAGGAACGTGTTCAGTTAACATCCTATTGAAGAAAAAGACACATTTCAGTACAACTTTTTTTTTTTTCTAAATATTTAAATTGGCTTGGCTTCAAGATGGGCATATGTTCATACTGCCTGAAATCCCTCACTTCACCGCTATCACTTAGCTGTCTCTTTGGATTTTGAAAGGCATGGAGCCAGCAGGCGTGCAGCTGTCTTTTGTGTAGGGAAGAGAACAAGTTTTACTTACTACAAAACTGGACACAATAAAGGCAACCAGCAGAGAGAACTCATGACAGTGGTCTGAGTAGAGTGAAAAACAAGCTGTCTTCCAAGTCAGAAATTTCAGCCTTTTTCCACACGCAGTAAAGAAAGGGGTACCCATTTTAAAAATAAGACTTGGACAAGTATTTTAGAGTCAAAGACCTTCAGCATGTTGTTTTGTCTCTTTGCTCGGTTGTTCAAGGGCTTAACGTGAAAAGCATGAGTCATTACGAACTAATACCCCCACTTACTTGGGCTTCCACTCCTCACTGGTGAAGGGCTGCGGCTTCGAGACAACTGCAAGACAAACAGAAGAGGAAACTCAGGTGCGCTAAAGAACTATACCCAAGAAAGGCACCTGGGGACCCATCAACATTCAGAAAACTTGCACGTCACTCTGTCAGTGCAGCTCCACTGCTACAAAGTCAAATTCAACAACTTTCTAGTTTTTCTTTCACATCCTGCACACACACATAAAAAAGTGAGTCTTACCTAAAGCCTCTCACATTTTCAATATTTACATTTTAAGTTGAGGACACCTATGTCAATTTAATAAGATGGGCTAACGATTAGAAAAATATACATGATTTTTACAGAAATAATGTAAAATATTGTGTAACTACACCATATGCAGAACTCTGCTAAGGTTTCACGTATTTTATTAGTAGCACTTCAGTTCTTCCCTCTTGCCTACCCTACACTGATTTTCTGCTCCTTTGAGGCATTAAAGGGTAAATTTAGATTACTAATTCTAGGAGGCAGGGACCATATGCTGTATATGTACTGCAAGATGACTAAAACACTTCCAGATGATGCAATTAGTTATTCAGAAGGCTACTGAAGCAAGGGGGATAGGGGGAAAGCATTTGGAGATCCACAGTTGATACTTCCAAGAATTTACCTATGATGTACTTCTCATACAGTATCTCCACTGATAATTAGACCAGGCAATAGCTATCTGTCAGTTCAGCTTCACCTCTTTCCAGAACCAGCGAAGGCATTTATTTCCAATGTTAAAATGTACATGTGGCACATCAGCATTTTTAAAACATTGCCTACATTCTGATTTTAAAATACTTGATGCTGTTCATACTACAAGCATTCAGCCGGGGCTTACACGATGAGATAGAAGAGGACTGGTGCTGCGGCTGCGGCTTCTGCTTCTGCTTCTACTTCTACTTCTGCAAGACCACTATGACAGAAGAGTTTGACAGACTTATGAAATGTCCTCTTTTAAAAGAAAGACAGACTCAGCAAGCAGACTTGCTATGCTGGAGCCAAGGCTTGAGGATAGAGAGCAAACACAGTAAACTTTCTTTTTAGAACAGGCTCTGTCAACAATCATGCATCTGCATAATGAATACACTAAGGCAAATGGAACTATTAATCCTAATTACAGGACAAGGCACTAAAACCTAACTGATATTTTATATACACAGCTCCAGCCATATAAGGAACAATCGAGAATTTATCCTTTTACATCTTAAAACACTGTTTAAATCCAATGACTTCCCTTAACATGTTCCTTAACAAAAGTACGTACCAAAGCTCCTCTTTTTGTGACTGCCTCTCCCTTCACAATTACAACATCATTTTCCATCAGAGCAGGCCACACATGATAGGCCACCAAGGCAGCTGTGAAATCAGAGTCAAAACTACGATGGTACCTGTTGAAACACAGAGTACAAGAAATGTCTGCATGTAAGTGCCAAAAGATAAATATGGTGCTTCAAGTCATCAATGCTGATAAAAAGCAGAATACTAGTTACAGCTCATAAACATTTTTCTTTACAACATTTCTGTATCACAAAAATAAGTATTCTTTAAGTGAACCTGTAAAAGAAATGCCTTTGTCAGACAGATTTAGCAGAATATACTGTCTACTTATACTGAGAGACACTCCAATACAGCCATCTCACACTTCAGAAGGCCACTTATTCTTGCACAAGCCCCACACAAGCCAGGGTCCTTGGGTCCACTGACAGATTAAGTCTCCTAAGCAGCATTTTGGCATCTTTCTGAAATATGTTGCTAAAACAAGACCCCTATAAAGGATATTACAGAAATACTCTATCTCAACTATAAAGTTACATCCTAGTATCTTATGAGACAGAAGAGGCAATTTTATTAGCAAGAACCTCAGATACTGGTAATGAAACAGTGACTTTTTAGCTAAGAAAAAATATTTTGAAGGCCTGTACTAACATACCAGGTACATATTACCTCCCGTAAGTCTGCAATATTGGCCGAATAATACATGTCTGCTTTTGTGGATTCAAACTCAAAACAAATACCAAACAAGTGAAATAAAAAATAGCAATGCATCTATACATTACTAATGTATATACAAATGCAATTTATATAAAACAATGTCGTAAACAGAGGCATGAAGCTCTGCATGGAGGAAGGTATCGGGTGTGATGAGGTTTGGCCAGCCCTTTC
Source organism: Dromas ardeola (assembly GCA_013398915.1). Taxonomy (NCBI): domain Eukaryota; kingdom Metazoa; phylum Chordata; class Aves; order Charadriiformes; family Dromadidae; genus Dromas; species Dromas ardeola. The sequence goes on along the minus strand of VYZM01018597.1, from coordinate 48,607 downwards.
ATAGAATGGTATCACACAACTATTTGAATTTCTACAAGTTTTGCTCTGTTCCACATATATCTGCCCCATATTTACCTATATAGATGGATATATGTGTGTATATGTCTCCCACAGCAGCACATATAGAGACATTACACCTGTTTTTTGAAGGCCACAGACATCAAGTAGGTGGAGAAAGCATCCCAAGACTGTACCATAGCACTGCCAATAATTCAGCCAATAGCTTTGGGTATCAAGTAGCTAACCGCCCAGTATTTGGACACGATCATTAAGTAGTAAGGTACGACTTTGCACTCTCCTGTTGAAGGGCTACTTTTATCTTCCCTATTTCTCTCTGGCTGCTCAAGCTCTTTCCCATCTGGGTTCCATTCTATTTTAATGTATTATTAGAAACCTTATTGTTGTGGCTTTTCTTGCTTTTGAGAGCAATTTTTTTTGCAGCTATCAATCCCATTAGCCTTCTTGAAGGCATGGAAGTACCCTACAGTTCTCTGCCAGCTAACAAAGCAGCCAGCCCTGACCCTATGGAAAAAAGAAAAACTATGTTGTGGTGTGCATTTTTTAAACAAAATTCAAATTTTTAAAAGGCATTTTTCCTTTTGCTCAGATCTAAACCAGAAGAGATGGGAGTGTATTAAGATCCATATATTGTACAGCAGCCACAGCCAGGAGGTCACAGCACACATGTTGATGATCCTGGTATCAGACACCAACTGCCAGATCTCAGTAAACATGACTTTTACAAAATGGGCCAGAAAGGAGGAACAAAGATGCACACATTTTATGAACACTGGAGGCAGACAGAGACTAAACAGGGAAAGAAAAACTGATGATAATTTTCCTCTAAAAGGATCAATTAAATATGCTCTAGAGACTGAAGTTTATCCAGAAAATTGCTCTGATGTTCATTTTAAAAAGCTGTTAACACTGGTCTACATCCTGCAATTTATGTACCATCATAAACCTTAAAGACATACCGAATTTTTTTAATATTTGCCCCAAATTAATGTTTAGCATCAATCTTAAACCTTTATATTAATTAGGAAAGAAGCAGACTATACAACATGATGGGTTTTTTAATAGTAAGAATCTGACTGAAAATAAAGAGTTCTTACTTGGTCTCACTGAAGAGTTCTCCATCAGTACCAAAGGCAATATCAAGAGGAGGAATGAGTGTCTGCATTGAAAAAGCCACACGGCACAACTCTCGAATCAAAGTGCTGATCACAATGAAATCAATTTCTGGTGGAAATGAAATCTTTGGGTTGATGTTCATGGAGCGAATTACTTCCTGAAAATAAACACAATTGAGTAATTTGAGCTCACTAATGCTTTTATTCATGGGCAAATATGGAAATCCCTGCTAAATAACGCCTCTCAGCTTTATACACTTAAAAATCAGTATAAGAAACTCACAACAATGTTGTCTTAGGCTATCCCAGAAAATATTAGCTTCAGAGCGAATGTGCTGTTATTTTAGAAATCAAGCATGAGCTACATCACTGACATCAGTTTTAGGAGGGAGATACAGTTTTTCAGTAGAGCACAGCCTTAAAGAAAAACATGAAGCTTATCTTACATTTATTTGATTAAGTCTGTTACAGTGTATCTTGCCAAAAATATTATTCTGGCAGAGAGACATTCTAGTCACAGGCAAATAAAACAAGTGATTACAGCCATACCACAACATTATTTTGGAAAATAAACTGCTACAAAACATAAAATCCACGCAAAAAACTTTTTTCCTTCCTCAGGTTGCAGTGCATTTCTAGTTTACACACTCCGAATTTATTAGCTACTGAAATAGGTCAACATGTCACTTCCCCACTGCCCTTGACTTACATTGACACTGGCTTGAACGTCATACAGATCCTCATGGCGAACTATATAATCCAGGACGGTGTCTTCCAGTGACTCAGGCCCCGAGTGACCTAGAGACAGAGTCTCTCTTACACGTACTTTGAACTGCCTGTAGGCCATCTTTGCTGCATGAAAAGACTCCTGCAAACATAAAGAACATCTAGCTAAATCCAGGAGACTGAGATTAATTTTTTATCAATTATCTAAGAGGATGAACTTAATCCAGCATCATCATTGTAAGGAGGAATATAAAACACTCCTGTAAAAGTGAAAGTTAAAAATAGCACTCATCTGGGTGGACTTCTCTGATTAAATCAAGTTTGATTTATTTGCAGAAGACAAGATTGAAAAGCTTCCCACCTAACCTTCTATTTTTATGTAGGACTCCATCACACACCCACGATCAATGGAATCGCATTCAAAGATATCAAGAGCAGAATTCAAGTAATAGCATTTTCTGTGCCACAGCCTAACAAGTCGGACAGGAGCCCCTCTTGTCTCTTGGGAAGAAAGGTTGAGCTGGAGAGTGTAAATTAAGCCACAGTTGTGGGGAAAAAAACTTCAGTAAGTTAAATGTGCTTGGGATCACTCACATTCAGAGACACACTGCCTCTCTGGCACAGATATGTACTACATCAATTTTATAGAAAAGAAGATTAAGTGCAGAAAAATAAAAACTAATTTCTTCAGACTGAGCTCATAGTAGGTGCGAGGTATCTAGGTAATTTCAAGGGACCAAACAAAACTACAAAAGCACGTAGGTACAGGTAAGAGGGAAGCATGATATGGAAAGACTTTTAGCTTTCTAAAATGTAGTATTCCCAAAAGAATTCAACTAGATGAGGTGGTGTTTTTTAGTGCAGGAATCATCTACCTTTCAGAGCCATTCAGTCTTCTTGTGTGCCCTTTTTTGGCACCTGTACTGTAGATCACCGACCCTGTTCAATGTTGGGACAGGACAGCCATAAAAGGACACTAAATTGAGAGTTCAATGTAAAAGTGTGAGGGAAAGAAAGGAAAATCAAAAGGGAAAAAAAAAGAGAAGTTTTCTTCTCCGTACTTCACAGAAATGCTAATTTACATACAATTTAATCCAATCCAGCCATAATATTCTATAAAACACTTCTGGCCTGTAAACCAAGAAAAAATATTTTTTTCTTACCACAGCTGCAATGAATATTATCCTCTGCACCATCTCCATGTCACTGATGTATGTCCTCAAAAGGGTCTCTGCATCCAAGCGTTCTTGGGCATAGATGTCACCAAAGCGAGCTACCAGGCAGGCGCGACGCGAAGCGTTCGTACGCCTGGCTCGGCCAGGTGAGCAGCTCCTCAGACAAGGTGGACTAGGTGACCTGTTCTCACCGCACCTTGGGGAAGGCGAGCGGCTCCGTGCAAGCCTATGACAGACATGTAAAGAAGCATGAGGCCACTTCACCATCCTCAGGTGCTTTTTTGCCTAGTGCAGAGTTTTGTGTCAATTTAATTATTACCAGGGTGAGCTGAGATTTTGAGCCAACGTAATTACAGAAGTGAGTCAATACATTTTACGGGCTAGAGCCTGAACAACAAAATTAAAGTAATTCCTAAAGTGTGTACAGCCAATCACTTTGTTCTGGGGAAACAAGTTTTTAAATAGTAATACTTTGGAGATTTGTCTCTCTTTCAGTACCACTGAAGAGTTGTAAAGCCAAACAAGTGAGAATATAAGAACAAGTTCTGCCCTGTAATGGTACAGTATTCAAAGAGGACTTATAAACAAAAAAAATAACCATCTCTCTCTATCCCATACAGTTGCTCTCAATGTTTTGTAAAGCTGCTCTCTCTGCTGTTTTGCCAGAAACTTAACATAGCTGCCTGAAATGAAAACATTTGGGCACTAGGAGAATGCAGCTAAAGAGTTTATGTCCCTTCACAACAAAGTACAAAAGCTTAGCTTTTGTTTATACTTCAGTTTCAAATGAGGAGGGAATTCATGCTGCCTAACACAAACAATTTCTCTGATTCTGTGACTTCTCTGAATAACGCCTCTACCTGCTCTGAAGAACAGACTTTTGGGCATCCAGGATAGAAATCTCATCCCGCAGTATTTGAATCTGCTGCTCATAGTCATTCAGACGATCTAACTTCCTCAGGGCTTCCTTCTCTTGGGCACGGGAAGTCTTCAGACTTAACCACACAGAATAAAGTCAGTCACAAGATGTCCTTCTACCAATGCAAACCATCTATCAATTAATCCTCATCATCAAACAAAAAGAACAGAAAAAGAGGAGAAATATTGAGCACGTTCCTTTTGCTGAAATACAGGGAAATCAAGAGCTTAAGAAAAAGCATACTCCGAAGGATACTCTTAATTACACTTTAAAAAGTATATGTGTCAGGAGATTGGACACACTACACTTTACGTTACAGGACAGATCCCTGGTTAACATTTGGTGTCCTTGCACTAGCTCAGATGATGAGGTCTAAGACAGAACTGGTTTCTTTCTCATATTTAAGATGTTAAGTAAACCAGCTCAGTTTTCTTTCCTACAAGAAAGTCATACTTCAAGACTCTAGGTATTTTCTTGTATCAGGCCCTCGGGTTCTTTTATTTGCTGGAATATATCAGTCAGTCAAAGGATATCATCAATTATGTTATTCAAGCAGTATAAAAGATTCCTCTCCTGCTCTCCCCAAGAGAAGCGGTGTTTCTTAAACGTTGGCAGACAACCAGTTAAGCAAGTTTATCTTCTGTCCTTTACTCTTATTTAATGTTAAAAATTATTCCAGCATCTCTGCTTTTCCTCCTAACATAGACATTACTGTTGTTTTCCTGTTTAAAAAAA
>VYZM01018597.1:31369-41654 GCA_013398915.1 Dromas ardeola | reverse complement strand
AAAAAAAAAAAAAAAATCCTGTCCTAAGTGTTACAGATCACTCCTGACCTCACTTTCTCTACTTTTAGAAGGATTCTGGTTTTGACAGGCAGGCGAAGACTAGGCAAATCTTATTTTACCCAACTAAAAGGGTTCACATTTTGAAAAGATGATTCACAGAGCATGAAAAATAGCACCTTTGCTACAATCAAAAGTTGAATGCCCAAGCAGAAGATGCAAGTGTAGAGTGCCAACTAAACTGAGAGCGAACATGAACCATAAGTATGTGGAGATTACAGAAGTCCTGAATTCATGGGAAGACAGGGGTGTTTTGTTCTTCTGTCAGTAGTACAAATGGCAACATGAATTTCTGTCCAGTCTGCATTAAGACCTACACACGGGAATTGTAAGATGCTTTATACCCTACTAATAGTCTTAATCGGGAAGACAGCAGTCAGGTTATATCTAAGAATCAAGGAGTTATATGAGCTACTTTTCACCCAATAAATCAAACCAGCTTATTTTATGGGAACAGGAGTTTATACCCCAGGCAGCCATTCAAAAAATTAAAATCCAAAGTGATCAACACTTGCTAGGAAAGTCCATGGGTGAAATCTGACAACTGACATTATTCTAGAAGCAATGATAAACATCCAGGGATGAACAAGTGATATTCAACTTGATATTGGAAGTAGAAATTCTAATGGCCTGAGGTTTTTTGTTTGCTAATCTTTATCAGTAATAGCTCATCCTCTCAGTTGCCCTAAAAGGAAAGATAAACTCATGGACAGTTATATCCTTTCCTATAGCGTAAGCAGCAAAGTCAAGTTTCCTCCTTTTCTAAGAGCAGTAATGTTATTTAACTGAAAGGCTGCAAGCATTTATTTAACAAGTATGATTATACTTCCATTGTTGAAATGTCAGTTATCACAAGAATCAACATGCTGTTGGAATTAATTTCAACTACCTTCGTATTGTTTTCTGATAATATAACACACACAAAAAAACCAAAACAAACCAAAAAAAAGAGGCAGGCTACATTTCATAATAGTGAAGACTTATTACTGCTTTTAGAACTGCCTGTAGGTCAAGCCACAAAAGGAAATTAGTTTTAAGGACGCCTGTATTGAAATGGAAAGGTAGGTCCCAGCTGCACCCTTACTGATCCAGATTAACTTTCCAGACGTGACCAACACACTTAGAAACTCAAAAAACATTTTTAAAGCAGAGACGTCGACTTTACCAATAGCCATTACTTCTGTGTAGACAGACAACAGGATTTGGCAAAAATGGTCTAAAAGAAAAAGCCGTACGAAGAACTTTATCTGAAGGTAGACAGACTGAAGTGTCTTTTATTTAATACACATTGCTACTTTCAAGAGCATCACAACAAATTGCAAAGAATGCTACTGAATATGGTTCTCTCCTATTTAACTTCATTGACAAGATTCAAATGCTATCAAGCTGCTAGTTTCAAAGCAATCCCTCCTCTGTCCTGAAGAAAAAAGAACAGAAGTTCAGCCATAAGGGTTCTTCTCATGTGGATCTACTTATGTTAATTCTCTCTCTTTAACACCAAGAAACAAAGCTACAGGAGCTACACCTAGTTTTTGCTATAGCATATGGCAGTGTAGAATAAAGAGAACCCGTTCAAGTAAATGACAGACTGTGTCTCTGCATGCTGACTTTCTGCCATAATCACCCCAAGATTCAATTCTTCTTACGCTGCTTTTAGCTGAACAATTTCGTCTTCTGCTGCCAGAAGAGTAGTGGCTGATTTGGTCTTTGTGTCTTCAAGAGCCAACTGGGTTTTTGCCAGACTGCAAGAAAAATTAATAACCTTCAAGGCAGAGGCAGAGATTCTACCAGAGAACTTAATATGACAAACTGACTGTTTAAGCAGACCAGGTCCACACCAATTTAACACATGAAAACAATCACAGTGGGATTTGTGCAGACTATCAGCACACAAATAGCTTATAAAAAGTCGTATCTGACTATGCAATAACAAAATTATTTTGCTACGACCCATTATTTTTCATTAAGGCTCAATTCCAGTTTCTCCATCGATTTCAACAATTTACAGTGTTCAGAATGACTTCACTGCCCATACCCATGGGGTACCCTGGGACACGAACTCTTTCTCCTGAACCAGGCCCCTGCCTGCCAATAACTACACAATCATGACTCCGTACTGCATCACCTCGAAAGGATCAGTTCTGAAACTTTCACGCATGACTTCATCTCTGCTTGAATTACCTCTTCCCAACCCTCCACCTTCCAGACTTGTACCTTTGCAAACCACAGCCAAAACCTCCCTGACCTGACTGCACAGAGAAACACAATCCACAAAAGCTTTACCGTTGATTTCCCACTTCCACAGGAGCTAGCCCAAAATGACTTTTTCCTGTATTGCAAACTGCCACAGACTCACTCCAGTCTGTATTAGTGAATAACTCTCCTTGTACTTCTCACCTTGACCATCCAACGCTTTTCTCCAGCTCATCAAATAATTTCTTTCTATCCACACAGCAGCACAGGATGAAATGCCTCACCCCTAAACCAACCTTTATGTATACCTCAACCACAGAAAGGCTAAGGTTGGAAGGGACCTCTGGAGGTCATCTAGTCCAACCCCGCTACTCAAGCAGGCCCACCTAGAGCTGGTTGCCCAGGGCCACGTCCAGATGGCTTCTGAATATCTCCAAGGATGGAGACTCCACAACTTCCTTGGGCAATCTGTGCCAGTGCTCGGACACACTCACAGTGAAGACGCGTTTCCTGGTGTTCAGAGGGAACCTCCTGTGTTTCAGTTTGTGTCCACTGCCTCTGGTCCTGACACTGGGCACCAGATGAAATAGTCTGGGTCTGTCTTCTTTACACCCTCCCTTCAGGTATATACGTTAGTAAGATCCACCAAACTCCCATAACTCTTCCCTATAATTAGAAGTATCAACAAAAACTAACTCTTTTGCTTATTAAACCTTCCAGGCTAGAATTATTTTGCAAGATTACCTAATTCTGGCAAACCAGTTGAAATGCCAAGAACAAAAAACCTCTCTCTTCTTCCAAACGTTGAGGGGTCCTTCTCTGTCCCACCTTATCACTTTTGGTATTTAATGTATACTGCGAGATCACAAGATTATTTTTTTGTCCTCTTACCTTCTTTTCAGGGGGATGCATTGATCTTTAACTCACTCATAGCTGACTGAGATATTTTTTTTGATAGGGAAAAATCAGAATCCCTGCACCCATCCAAGATGAGACAAAACAGACACTAATGTGAGTTGTCAAGTAAGAGAGCAACTGATATCATCTCCCTTGCCTTTTGTAAGGCCTTTGACATGGTCCACACAAAATCCTTCTCTCTAAATTGGAGAGATATGGATTTGACGGATGGGCTAATCGATGGATAAGTAATCGGCTGAATGGCCATGCCCAAAGAGTTGCAGTCAACAGCTCAATGTCCAAATGGGGATCAGCGACAAGTGGTGTTCCTCAGGGGTCTGTATTAGGACTGGTACTGTTCAATATCTTTATTAACGACATTGGCAGTGGGATTGAGTGCACCCTCGGCAAGCTGTGTGGTGCAGTTGATACTCTTGAGGGAATGGATGCCATCCAGAGGGACCTGGACAGGCTTGAGAGTGGACACATGTGAATCTCATGAAGTTCAACAAGGCCAAGTGCAAGGTGATGCACCTGGGTCAGGGTAATCACTAATATCAGCACATACTGAGGGAAAAAATGGACTAAGAGCAGCCCTGCTGGGAATTACTTGGAGATAGCAGTAGATGAAAATCTAGAAGTGTGCTGGCAATGTTTGTTCTCAACCCAGAAAGCCAACCGTATCCTGGACTGCATAAAAACAAGCATGGCCAGCAGGTCAAGGGAGGTGATTCTCCCCCTCTAGTCCCCTTTCATGAGACCCCACATGGAGTACTGCATCCAACTCTGGGGTCCCCCGTACAAGAAAGACACAGACCTGCTGGAGCAGGTCCAGAGGAGGGCCATAAAAGAGATCAGAGGGTTGGAACATCTCTCCTGTGAAGAAAGGCTGAGAGAGTTTGGATTGTTTAGCTTGGGGAAGGAAGGCTTCAGGGAGACCTTATTGCAGCTAAAAGACAGAAGATTTAGACTGGATATAAGGAAGAAATTCTTTACAATGAGGGTAGTCAGACACTGGAACGGGTTCCCCAGGGAAGTTGTGGGTGCCTCAACCCTGCAAGTGTTCAAGGTCAGGTTAGATGGGGCTTTAAGCAACCTGGTCTAGTGGAAGATGTCCCTGCCAACAGCAGAGGGGTTTGACTAGATGATCTTTGACGGTCCCTTCCAACCAAAAACATTCTGTGATTCTACAATTCTATGAAGCCTGAAGATTAGGATACAGGATGAAATATTCTATTGAACCTCTTTCCTCTAATCCAGCTAATACAGTGTGTAGCTCCAATTCTTAGAATCACTTAGTAAGAGCATTAAATTATATCACTTACTGTACTGACCTAAGTACTGTGAACATTCATTGATCTCATGCTAATAAGATGCATGAGAAACTGTCTGTCACCTGTGAAACAGCCCTGGAAGTGGCACTAACTGCACAAATTTGTTTCTGAAGCAATCAAATCATTTTGAGACTACAGTGCTCCATAAAACATGTTTTATGCAACTGGACAAAAACCATTCAGCCCTAGTAACTTTATTGAAAATCTGTCTGTCTTTCTTCCTCCATTGCACCACAGTGGGCTTTGATCTTCTTAGATGTTCACATACCAATTACATACCATAACTAATTGTGACACATTGTAGGTCCTTCAATAAACATTGCACTATAGCTACTCAACTGACACTTAGCAAGGTTTGCTCAGCATGCAACAGTCCACCGACCATAATTCCACTGGGATGGTCATGCACTATACAGAACCCTTCTGTCTGAAGTACTGGCATGTTTTCCAAATCCTCTGCCAGAAGTAAACGCTATCAAGTCAATCTATAAATGCAGCTATGACTGTATCATTTGTGCCCCACTTTGGACACACACGGACAACCCAGAGCGTAGATGTACTTTGAAGTTCTGATTTTAAGCCAGGAATGAAACATTTTACAAATCTCCATTGGTATTTAGATGTCAAGAGAAAAACATGGCTTGTTGTTGAAAAACAAAACCCAACCAAACAAAAAGAATCACAGTTAATGCCCCTACTCTTGTTGCACGTGGCTGAGCTGTAGACGAGTTGAAGTCAGTTCTTCCTGCAGCTCTTGCAGTTGAAGAGTCTGACTGCTGGCCAGCTCTCTCAGCTGCCTCTCTCTCTCAATTGAATCCTACAACAAAACACAAAATCACGCTGCTTCAACGTTCCACCTTACAGAATCCCTCAGCAATGCAGTATAGCATTATTAGTAGATGTGTTTCTAAATATTTCAGTAAAGAACATTTCTAAAGTAATTGAAAACAAAGTCTACTGCATACCTTCTAGACACATAAGCAATACCTTCCAGGCACACAAAATAAAGGCTCAATTATATTAGAAAAAATATTCACCTCATTTACAGCTCATGATAGAGAATATGGAAGGTCTGCATATGCAGATTTACTACCCATATACATATCATCTGAACAAAGTATTCTTGCAGATGTGTTACATGGGGTTTTTTTCCAGTCAGTCATCTTCTGACTATGTGATCAACTCAAGTAAAGTTTTGGGGAATCCATGTTCACAAAATAACAGAAAAAAGTTATTAGAACAGGGGAAGCAGCTATTGTCAATCCAGAAAGCACACTACTACATGTGCAGCTCTGTCTTTAACAACCTATAGATTTGCCTGATACTACCAGAATGAAATAGGTAACTGTACAACAGACTTTTCTTTAAATTTTGAATGTCGTGTGCAATGACAAATCCATAAGCGGGGTACCATCACTTAATAACATAATTATTTTACATTTTGGGGGGTTTTGGCAGAATCCTACTCCTGCAACAGACTAGAATCTGACTCCTAAGGGATATCATTTCTCATTTGTCCTTATTTTAGTTGTGAAAGATTTTGGCAGGCGTGAAAATGAGAAGTCAGAAAACATAGAGACATCACTGTCAAATCTCAAGATCTTCAACATTTTCCCCTCGTCTGCATCAACCAACGCTCTTGTTTTCTTTCAAAGCATAAAACCGGAGCAAATCTCTCTTCCCTGCCAAACTGTCAGTGCTACTACCCCTTCAGTAAATATCAAATACATACCAACTCCAAACATCAAGTCAGGCACGTGGTTGTATCATGATGGACAAGAGCACTTTTCCACCCACCCACCTCCCTTCTAGAGATACTATAATGCTCAGATACTGAACTAAGATTTTTTTCTTCCAAAAAAATAAAAGAAGCTCACAGATAAATGCATGGAGTTTTATACACGTCTTCAGCTTACTCATGTATTTTCACATAGTGTTAGGTTTTTACTAATAGCGATACCGCATAAATACTTCTATGATGTCTTTGCAAGTGTAAATGTAGCATAATTCTTCACCTAAAATAGGAAAGCGGTACAAGAATATAGCTTCTCTTACAAAGCAAACTCCTCCATATTGTCACTCATTGTTGTGAAACAGCATAAGGCCTAAGAGGCCAAAAGTAACCTTAATGACGTCTTTGATTTCCCTTTCAAAGGAAATGTAAGATGAGACAGAGAAATAGCATAGTTGTCTCCGTGAGCAACTAAGGACATATTTCATTAAGCAAAATCAGGGAGGGAGGCTATTATCAACAGAAAGTCACTAAAGCACTGCTGCAGGTATAAAATCACACCATTCTATTCCCTTAAAATAAATTTCCTACATACCTGAGTGAGAGAGAGGTTGGTTTCAAAGAGCCTTCCTGAAGTAGCACAGGAAAAACAAGTCCCTAGCCACGGCAGGAGACGAGTTTTTATTGTTTCCACACCTGCATAATGCCCGCCTAAGAAAATACATACATTAAGAAATTGTGAGAGCATGTACAGAAACAGCCAGGGCTTGAAAAAATGACACATGTGAAATGTGTTAATAATAAGACAAGGCACTGATTTACCTTCTTGAGCTGTTTCATTGAGGATTGTGAAGAGCTGCCCTTGAATCTCAGAGTTCAATTCTATTATTTCACAGCATCGGTTTAGATTCTGATCACAGGAATTAATCTGTAAATTAATGTGTATTAATACATCTGCCTGGGTTTTCTTACTTAAAATGATTCCTGTTATGATTGTGACTTTTTTTTTTCCCCCTATAATTACATCTTCACAACCTTTTCTTTCTGCATCCACAAATGATCCGAGGGCTGGAGCACCTCTCCTATGAGGACAGGCTGAGAAAGTTGGGGTTGTTCAGCCTGGAGAAGAGAAGGGTCTGGGGAGACCTTATAGCAGCCTTCCAGTACCTAAAGGGGCCACAGGAAAAATGGGGACAGGCTTTTTAGCAGGGCCTGTTGCGATAGGACAAGGGGTAAGGGCTATAAACTAAAAGAGGGTAGATTCAGACTAGATACAAGGATTTTTCACAATGAGGGTGGTGAAACACTGGCACAGTTGCCCAGAGAGGTGGTAGATGCCCCACGCCTGGAAACATTCCAGGTCTGGTTGGACAGGGCTCTGAGCAACCTCATCTAGTTGAAGATGTCCCTGCTCATTGCAGGGGGTTTGGACCAGGTGGGCTCTAAAGGTCCCTTCCAACCCAAGCTATTCCATGAGTTTAATACTCATCTTTAAAGGTTCACATTGCTAATAGGCAAATGAACAAAACATCAGGGCTTCTATCACCCAGTTAATTCACTACTCGAGAAAAATTACTCCTTTCCCCATTCATAAAGAAGATGCAACCACAAACATCTCTAAAAGAAGAATCATAATAAATGTGCATCTGTGTTAAAAATCTTTCAACACAGAATTTTTAAAATAAGATAGGAGATTGCTGGATGAAAAAATGTATTAGTCCAAAATCTGATTTTTCATATTAGCTGAAATAATACATATGAGGCTATTATCTTGCTTTGTCAACAGCCACATGAGGTCTCCATCCAACTTCATCTGATTTTTAAGAGCTACCAACTGAAACAATACTACTGAAGAATGGGCAAAACCCAGCATTATGCCTAGAAAACAACAGAACAGAAAAACTACAGCACTTTCAGAAAATGCAATTCTGAAAAGGAGCTGATGGGGTTAATCTGTTCAGGATGCTACTGTACCTGCCAGGAGAACACACACTTTGAACCTGCTTCCTTAATCTTTACCCGTAACCTGTGTATCATCTTCAATGTAGATCACCCTCTAGTCTTCAGGCTTTTATGGCTCTATATGGTTTTTACAAGCTTCCAAAACAGCTAAAACTGTTGTCCCACCTGTGCCCCTGTCAGCTTGCATTTTGATTGCTGCAACATGCTTTCCTCTGGCCTCGAGGAGCACAGTCTCACCCTGCAAACCTCCACCAGACCACCACTGCAGAGTGCATTTTTCCAACTCATTACACAGACATAACACCCATGGTGCTTCCATCTGCCAGCAGCTCCTCTTCTGCAACGGCAGCCTGAAACGGCTCGTCTTTGCTTACCAAGACCTCAGAGACTGCCATCACCTCACTTACGATGGAGATTTCAGCTCCCACTGTTGCTCAGCCCTCCTGAGGTCTACCTCCACCATCCATTTGCAAGATTTTAAAATGCATGCCTCTGTCCTTCCTCCTCTGGTGTTCTGCACTGTGTGGTAGCTTTACCAGCTACACTCAAATTCGTCCTTACAACCGTCCTTTGCCATGAGTCCCGCAGAGAGTTACACTGGCTATTAATATGCTGTAACTCCTACATACCACAAAGTAAAAAAAGAACTGACTTCCCTTGAAAAGGCTGCATCTCTGCTCAGCACCTTTTCTCACCAACCATAGCACAAGGTAGATGGTTACTGGCTCATGACCAAACCAACTATCAGCGTCCTGAACCTAATGAAACCTGGGGACACAGGAGTGAGAACTCTGTCAACATTTTCCGCTGAGAAAATTCACAATTGTCAAATCTCAGGTCCCTTCATCTCATCTTTCCCTAATTTTACACATTCTCTACTGCTTCTGCTGTTTGGACTCCTCAGTCTCCTGTTATCTCTTACTCCTCCGTGCATCCCATTACACCCACCTGCAGCCTTCTCCTCACCCATACTCAAAACCCTTTCCTCACGCCTGCTTTCCCCCTTCCAAAGACCTTCTGCAGCTGTGCCATCTTGCAGCAGCCTCTCAGCTCTAACAGGTTTCCCACTCAGAAGAGCTGGGAAGCTGGATAACCCTGTTCTTACTTTCAACATACTTTTGTGTTCTCCAGACTGTTCCCAGGTGACTCCTTCTGAGCCCACCCTCACCCACGGTCCTTCCATCTGCTGGTCTTTTACCACAAAACTCTTTCCTGATCCAGACTCAGTCACTACAGCATGTCTTGGTTTGAGTGACACAGGACTAATTTCTTTTCTAATGCTGGGGAAGACTGCACTCTTAGAAGACTCTACTGTCTGAATCTGTGAAAATATTTACTTTATAGCTAGACATGGTATGCAGGTTTCAAGGTCTCAGTGTTTGCAAGCCTTGCCAGGTGCAGGGATGAGGAGAAGCGAGACCCGGGCACTTGACCCAGGCTGGCCAACAGGATTATTTCATACCATGAACATCACATTCAATATCAATTAGAAAGTTTGCTGCGTAGTTCTCTCTCTCTCCCTTGATGGCTGCGGTCCAGAGAACTCCTTGCCCCGGTGCCGGACCCGTGAGCCCTTCCCTGCCTCCTGAAGCCGCAGCGCTCGCAGTGTCTGACATTTCCCAGTCCTGCTGGGAATGGGCTGAGTGTAATCCTTGGATATTTTATATTGGCATCGGGATCCATCCTGGTTCTTTAGTATCACTGTTAATTATTTAGTCTTATCCTATTAAATTTATTTATATTTCAACCCTCCTGTTTCCTTATTTTCCCCAATTCCCCTTCCTGAGTGGAGAGGGGTCATCGGGTGATAGAATAATAAACAGCAATAAATTGTCGTGGGTTTCTCAAACCCTAACACAGCTCAAACAGCACTTTTAACCCCCAGGCCTTGCTCCCAGCGAACCCCGACGCAGGCAAAACCAAAAAAGAAAACAGCCGCAGCTGTGCGCGCTGCAGGCACTGCGTGTTGAAATGGTGATAACCGGGTGGATGCGTGGGTCAGCGTCTCACGCCGGCCCTTCGAACCCCAAGCAGGCGGCCAGAACCTGCAGGGCTCGGTTGCCCCGTGGCTAATGGCCCCCGGGAAGCGCCGGTGGTCGCCGCCGCTCCG
>VYZM01018597.1:0-31330 GCA_013398915.1 Dromas ardeola | reverse complement strand
CGCCGCGGCCTCCCGCTCCCCGAGGGCCGGCGGGACGGAGCGGGCCGGGGCGGGCCGCCCTCCCTCACAGGCCGAGGCGGATCCCCCCCACCGAGGGCACACCTGGTAGTCCCGGTACCAGCTCTCCAGCTTCTCCTGCAGCACCCGGCCGCTCTCCGCGCCCACCAGCCGCCTCAAGCCGTCGGCCATGGCCAGCTGTCCGCTCGCTCCCGGGGTTGGGATGGGATGAGCTGCGTCCCCGTTTCTCCCCAAGAACCCTCCGCGGGCCGGCGGCGCGGGGCGGAGCAGGTACCACCGGCCCGGGGCCCGCTGCTCTTCGGGCGGCGCCGCGTTCCCGCCGCCTTTGTAACCGCGATGGTAACGCGGGCCGGGCCCGGCGCGGCGGCGGGTGCCACGGCGACGCGGGGAGGGCGCGCCTCGGTTGTAGCAACGGGGCGACCGCCCCACGGGGCGGGGGGGAACCCCCCCACACACGTCCGCCTGGTAACGCGTCTCCGAACCGGCGGGACGGGCCCGCCTCACGGAGCGGCGCCGGGCTCGCCCCTCCCCGCCGCCAGGGGGCGCGCTCCCCTCCCTCCACGGCGGCGGCGGAGGGAGAAGATGGCGGCGGCCGCCTCCGAGCAGGTCTGTTCCCGGCGGGACGCGGGCGCGGGGAGGTGGCGGGGCCGTCCCCGCCGGGTCGAGGAGGGAGTGAGGCCCGAGTAGCCGGTCTGACCGAGGGGCTGCTGCTTGTGGAGGGAGCGCCGTTTATTCGTGGCGGTTGCGGAGGCTGGTTGTGGTGTCGGGGCCGCGGCGGGCCGCCCTGGACCTCCATGGCTCCCCACCGCCTGCACCCACCGGGGAGGGGAGAAACGGCGATTGCGAGCCGTGCCCGGCGCTGTCCGGGAAGGGCGGCCTTGGCCCGGCGGGGGCAGCCGCCTCAGCGGGGGAGAGGCAGCCCGAGCCCGCTGTCGGGGCCTTGCGGCCGCAGGATCTCTGAGAAAAATAACTACTTTCTGTTCTCGAAATAAAGTGTTCCGGCGTTTCTGCACAGGAATGTAACTGCCTTGGCTGAATAGGCACTTGCCGCTAATGAGTGAGGCGGGAAAGCAGCGGCTGGTATTTACGGGACGGTGCTCAGTCGTCTGCCTACGGTGGCGCAAGTATGGGGGCCCGGCGGCGTGTATAAATTAAGGCCGAAGCTCAGAGTCGGGCTCCTCATCCGAGGTCTCACAGGGCAGCGAAAGCTAAATTTGTCGGAAGGGGTGTCGCTGTCACCCGGTCGGAGGGGTGGGACGGGGACTCCGCCAGCGCCGCGCGAGGCGGAGGGAAAGGAACCGAGCTGTGCAAGGGCTCATCTTGGGAGCTCCTGCATCGCCACGGGACTTTGTTAATCGGAGTCAGCCTGTGTAGGTGCATGTGCGGCGGCAGCAGCGGGTGGGATGCCCCAGATTCCCGAGGGGTCCTGTACCAGCCCTGTCTCGGGTGCCATGGGAAGCACGGCACAGTTCTGCATGGATGCGCCAGCACTTGCTCCGGCAATCGCCATTTCAACTGTATTCTCCCAGTCCTGGTGCTGTCTTCTGTTGCTTCTGTTTCAAGGTGGAAAAAAAACTGCTGGAGTTCTCTCTCGCCATCACATCCGTTCAATAGCACTGTCCTCAGGACAAGATACTTACTGTCCTGTTGAACAAGATTACCATTTCCTTTTCCCCAGAGCACAGACCTCTTCTCTCAGTTTCCCTGCCTAGCCAATTCGGAGTTTAGTTTCGAGGAAGCCCTCCATAAACCTGTTTAGGTCAAGCACCTTTCTCAACGCCGTTTCCTTGTTCTTTGGCAACAGAAGAAAACAAGACATTTTTGCCCGTTACATCAGTATAGACACAAGCAAGTGCAGTAAGCGTAAGGTGCAGCTTCAGGATTCATTTCAGATGAACAAACTTAATCCCATTGAAAAGATTAATCCCCTTCTGTGAAGAATTGAACCCTTAAATAGCAACCTGTTCCATTCAAAGGAGGTGGGACAAAATTTTGGACAAAGTTACAGAAATATATCAAAGATTTATTTTCTCCATGAATATCTATAAGACTTTCCTCTACATGTTAATTTGTCACATTGAAGGGATATCCCTTGTAATCTAGTAACTTAAAATGATTAAGCTAAAGCTAGGCTGACCACGTTCCCCATGCCAGGTTTGAAGCCTTACATTATTTTTCTCAATGCAGCATGCAAGCAATAGAAGTTGAATGCAAACCCTGCGCTATCAGTTACTTTAACAGTCTGTCTACCACACTCCGTTTGGATAGATTAATTGAGAGGCTATCCCACATCAAGCATGGAGGGAACTAAAATCCTGTGTATTCGGAAATGACCTGCAGGATTATATTCTGTATTGGCCCCAAGAGGTAAAAACCTGATGAAGTTCTTTACAGCGGATTTTTCTTACTGCAACTATGTCATTGATAATTCTTACCTACCATGATAAAAATTACATATAAAAACATACATTGTTTAAAAATATCTGGATTATAATTTTAGTCGTAGCACTAGCAGAGATTGCAGCATAGTGGTTGTAAATGTGTATTCTAAGTACAGCGTGGCAGACTGAAATTTAATACTGACTATAATATGTAATATATTCTACTAGTCATATCAAATTTTTTTTTTTTTTTTGCATACATACATGTGTATCCTTTTGGTGGATTTACACGCCTTATAACAGCTAATCCATGCTTTGTATTATAGCAAAGTTCTAATGGCCCGGTGAAGAAGTCTATGCGAGAGAAGGCTGTGGAACGCAGGAATGTTAATAAGGAGCACAACAGTAACTTTAAAGCGGGATACATCCCAATTGATGAAGACCGTCTCCACAAGACAGGCTTACGTGGCAGGAAAGGCAACTTGGCCATTTGTGTGATTGTTCTTCTTTTTATTTTGGCTGTCATCAATCTTATTGTGAGTATAATACTTAGGCTGTAAGCAACATTAGGATGGATTTCATTTTGACTGTTTATTATTCCTGTATGGCTGAGAAGGAAAATAAATGTACTGAAGGAGAGTTCTTATTTTTCTCCTTCCTTTTTTGTTCTTTTGTATTCTGAGCAAGACTAGATGGAAGAATCTTGTAAGTTTACTCATGATTATTTCAGTTATCGTGGTCCCAGCAAGGAACCTACCATTTATGCAACACAGAATTAGGAACCTTGAAAGCGTCTCTCCATTCATAACACTCAGTTAACAGCAAATGTACGAAGTGTTACTAGCATAGTGCAAATACGTGTAGGATAAACTGTTATGCCGGGAACATTTTACATATAGTGACAGAGCTGCACGTGAGCATTCAGAGTTAATCAGCCACTGCACTTTAAACCTTCATTGTTGTAACTAGCACCTTTTTATTGCTTGATCAATGAGAGGTAATGAATTATTTTTCATAACTGGACATCCACCTGTGAGGGTGCTTTCTTGTAGTTCACGGGTAAGTATATCCTGAGCTGAGCTACTTTGTTCAGGAAATTTGTTTAGCTCATGATACCACAGTTACCCTTAAACAGGAAAAAGATTTAATTATGGGCGTGATTTAATTTCAAATATATATATGTATATACATATAAAATATATATACAAATTGTTTTAGTTACCATTTCAGATGAGTCTAGAGATCATGTAAAATGCTTTTCCTAATTAAATGTGTTCTGATGTTTCCTGTAGGAATTAAACAGACTAAAGTAAATTCAGAGCTAAAGCTCACTTAAACACTCGCATTAATAATTATTTCAAATAAAACATCTAGTTAATACAATGTTTATTGTGGGAAGGTCCAAACGATCAAAGTAGTCTTTGAAAATGTGTGTTTCCCTTTCAGATTACACTAGTTATCTGGGCAGTGATTCGAATTGGTCCCAATGGCTGTGACAGTATGGAGTTCCACGAGAGTGGCTTGTTGCGGTTTAAGCAAGTTTCTGACATGGGCGTTATACATCCGTTATATAAAAGCACTGTAGGAGGCAGACGTAATGAAGATTTGGTGATCACTGGAAATAATCAGCCTGTAAGTTATATCATGAATTGAAAGTGTGTGAGCAACGCTATGGAAGTTCACTCACATTATTAACAAACCTTATATTTGAAACATCATTAACTTAATGGCTTTGTTTTCTGAAGATTGTATTTCAGCAAGGAACAACCAAGCTTAGTGTGGAAAAAGACAAAACTTCTATTACCAGCGATATTGGCATGGAATTTGTTGACCCACGGACACAAAATACCTTGTTCAGCACAGACTACGAAACTCATGAGTTTCATCTGCCAAATGGAGTTAAAATCTTGAATGTACAAAAGGCCTCTACAGAGAGGGTATGTCTCTTTCAGCTATCTCTTACTTTTTGTAAAAGCATTTACCTATTTGTTTGTGCTTAGATAACTGTTTCAGAAATAAAATTTCTATGAAAAGCTTCTCTGTTTCTAGAAAGAACTTAGAAAAATAATTACTAGACCTTCATTTATCATTTTCCTTCTACTGGAGATAGATGTTAATACAATCGGAATTTCAGGAGCCTGAGTAAAAGTGTAGAGAACAATCACAGCATTATAGGAGTTACGTTAGTTCATGGATTCTAGGTTAAACCAGTTCTTAGTTGGCTTCTACATTAAATATGCTTTATCAGAAAACTAAAAAAAACCTGAATATCAGTGTGCGTACATTTAAAATGCTGATCTTAATGTCAGACTGAAATTTCTTTCTTGCATATCATCACTTATAATAGAGGCTTTATAGATAAGAGCCCTTAGTTCTTTTGTATAACATGAGTAGAGTAGTATCAGCGGTTTTATAGAGGGTTGAGTGTGCCTTAGGAAGCACTGAACAATGCTGTTAAGGACGAACAAAAACGGTAATTTAGTTTGCTCTTATTTGTGTTTCCCCTGCAGGATAACAAATAAATTAATAGTATGCTCCAGAAAAAAAAAAAAACAACCCAAAACTGTAACTTTAAATACATAGGAGGAACAGATTAAATGAAAATAGAGGAGTAAGTTTACATAGTCACTTCTAACAGGAAGCTTATATTTGCTACCAGTGTTAACTGTGTATCCCATAAAATCGTCATATGAAGTGTTATTTTTATCACAAAGAAACAGTATGCAAACATAAACTGTTTAACATAACCTTCCAAAATGAAGTAATCCTTGTTTTCAAATGTGAATGCGGAAATGGGCAGAAGCTTCATAGGTGTACTGGGAGAAGGGCAAAAAGTACATTGAAGGTTTTTATTAAATTGTGTAGCAATGTTTTTAAGGTAATTAAAGTGACTCAGACAAACCCAAGCAGCACATTTTCATTGATCTGTAAATACACTTTTTTTTGTTTCTGTTCTTAGATTACCAGCAATGCAACCAGTGATCTAAACATAAAGGTTGATGGCCGTGCTATTGTCCGTGGAAACGAAGGTGTTTTCATCACAGGGAAGACCATTGAGTTTCGAATGGGGGGTAACATGGAACTTAAAGCAGTAAGTATTTCAAATCAGCATTTTTTGAACAGCTTGTTTTCAAATTCAGGCTGATAATAAACTGATGTAGCTTTATATGGATTCAAATTTTATATAAAGTAGTCACGCATAAAAGTTTAGTTGCAGTCAGTGCATTTAGTAAGGTTTTTAAAAGGTGCATTATTACTTTGCTGATAATTAGCAGTTCAGTAGTTTTCAGGTAACAATGATTTACTACTGCTAAGACACCAAAACGCCATGGTGCAATTAAGGCTGAGCTATTATTTGCCTCTGCACTGAAATGAATACTAAAGGGAATTCAGCCTCTCTTCTGGAGGTTTTACTGGGGACAGCAACCTTTGACAGAGGAGCAGAGCATTCAGTAAGGTGTGCGACCTTCTGCACTGCCGCAGCGAGACTCACCAGCATTCATTTCAGATTTTCGGGCATTGCTAAGATCGCAGAGTACATAGAATGATGGAAAAGGTTAAAGGAAGATAAACAACAAGAGATGTGTGCACATTTTATTTAACGTGTGAATGCATTTCATATATGAATTCAAACACTGATTCCCATTTCACGTACGTATTTTTAGATTTACTGCATTTGCTAATAGGTCTGTCAAGTGAAAAGCCCTACTACTGCTGTCTCTCTCAATATCGATCCACCACTGGAATCGCAAAGTACATTGCTGGCTATAATTGAGAAATTCATGGGCGTTACTCACATATTTAATTAAAAAATGAAACCTCGTCATATGTATTTTTTTTATTCTGTTGATTTCTGCAGCCATCCTAAAGATGTCATTGATTCACTAAACCAACTTGTCCTTTAACAACCTGCCTTGTTTAAATTAGAAGTTGTACTTCTTTTTTATTTTTCTCCCTCTTAATAGGAAAACAGCATTATCCTGAATGGAACTGTGATGGTCAGCCCATCGCGACTGCCAAGTTCTGCTTATGGGGAACAGTTCAATAATGGCAACTGGCTGCGTTTCAAGCTCTGTATGTGCGCGGATGGGACGCTGTTCAAGGTTCAGGTGACAGGTTATAACATGGGTTGTCAGACTTCTGTCAATCCGTGCGGAGCCACGCACTAAAACACCAACCGCTACCAGGAGAGTCCTCTTTTGTGTTTACATATATTTGTATGAAGTAATTGCATGCCTTCAAGGATTTCTGTTTTTACAGCAGTTTATACTAACATTTATTAGATAATATTTTTAAGCAAAGGCTGTTACGTTCAACAGTATTATGTCATCATCCTGCCATAATAGTGGCACTGATTTAGCACACTTTCAGTCTACATGCCTACTGAAGTACCATCCTCAATCGGGATCAGTAGAATATATTTAAAGAACGTGACCTTAGCAACAATTTTGACTGCCTTCAGTTGCCTTTAGAGGAGGCTTTTGGTTTTTGTCCTACATCCCAAGACCTTGAGGGCTGCTGAGAACACAACTGCGATCTGAAGTACTTCAGCAGGAATTTCCATTTGTTGTTGGAAGTGGATTTGCCTGGGATGGCTGAAGCGGCAAATTTTTGTCTTCTTTTAATTTCTTGCCAAAGATAATGATTTCCCTCAAAATTGCGTGGTTTACCATATGTGTACTAAGAGAGGGGAAATGGCAGATTCACTTTAAAATACTGCATTATTTCTGCCATACGTTCTTGTGTAAGAAAGAAAAAATTATGCTCGCACAAATAATATTTGCAAAGTAATATCCAGTGTGGAAACGTAACATCAATTTTGAAATAGTCTTGTGATTATTGAAGTGTTGCTTGAGCTCCCAGTCTATCTGTGCAGTTTAGGCATTCTACAGTTGCTTAATTTACATGAAGTATTTATAAAATGTCTTTGTATTAGAAGTACATTTTTAAAGATGTACTAATAACTTGCTCACTACCCAAAAAAAGTATTTTCCTGGGTGCTTTAATGTGAAATTCAACGGGTAATAATCTAAAGCATGACTGTTGCAGTACTGTCTGAGATAGACAGGATCTCATTTTCCCCATAAATGTCAGTACTGATGCATTACTGAGAACCTCAGAATTAAATTCCGAAGTTAAACTGCAGGTCTTTAATTCTAAATGTGATGGTGTCAAATCCTGTGACAGCAGAGTCAATACACGTGTGTCTGGATTTGTCAACAGTGAAACTGTGTCTATGGGGAACTGGGGCCTTATAGAAACCCTTACAGCCTGATAACTGCTTTTGCAGAGCTAAGGTGTTCTGGGTGAAAAATAGACCAGCTCGTTCTAAGTTTCCCACTCCTCCCTCCCCGTGTGTTTTCTTCAGTTGAATATAGTTGTGTTTTGCAGTAGCATCAAGTAACCTTAATAATGGAGGCCACAAAGGTGACTTTGCAAGTAGCTTTTTGACAAGTTTTTCTAGATAAGCACATGCTTCTCTTCCTAAAAGCTGTGCAAATGTTACACATTAACTTCAGAATCGGTCATTTGTTGCGGGAAGAGAAACTATCTGCCCTTGTGTGATAGCGCTCAAAGTACATAGAATTCTACAAAATACAAATCGGCTCCTGCTGCAACAAGAACTAAGGTCCCAATTCCTGTATTTACTAGAAGTCAGCAAGGGTGTCACGCAGGATGTGTGTGGGTGGAAGTGATTGTGATTTCTAGAGGGGGATCCGTAGGTCGGGCATCACGCCATGCGGGAGGTCAGAGGGGTCACAGCTCCCTCCTTGCTCTCAAGCAAAGGCGGGTTTTGATGCTCAGGAGTTGTTGGGGTTTTGGGGATGGAGCTGTTCTAACAAAACCAGAATAAAATGTAGCAAAAGCCAGCGAATTGCTCACATTAATTACGGGAAAGTACTAATATTTTGCATACTTCCTTCATGAACTTCATAGTTTCACTAGAGTTAGTATTTATTAACCACTTCAACACACATTTTGCTGAAAACATGCACACATCTTTGCTGCCAAGTAGTGCCCTAATTATTATTTGTTACAGTTAAGAGGAGGAAATACACTATAACATTTTTAGAATTTTCACTCATGCTAATGGAAGTTTGACACTTTATATGTATAAATACACAGGTATAAAAATATAAGCAGCAGCATCATTGAAGCTGAAATAGATCTTGAAAATGACAGATACTGCCTCGGTCAAGGAGATTACACGTGAAGAGCACATTAAAGCTCTTCCTTGGTTACTACTGACGTGCCTATAAGGCCAGTCTTGGATTCTTGCAACGATCGAGAGTTCTTTTTAAAATACCGTATGCAACATAGCTGAAAGGTTTGTTACAAAGCTACTCTTAAATCATGGTCTGGAGAATTGGTTTTGAAGGTGGATTTTTTATCAAAACATAGCAAAACTGATCATACAAATACCAAATGAAATAAATTATCAATTTGTAAGCCGCTGTTTATGGTTTGTTAATGTATTTTGTTGCCTTCACTACACAGTTTGAGACGTGTTGGCACCACACATGCCCTGTGTTGTGCATTTATTTGTTGTTTATCTTCTAACTGCCTAAGCTACATTTTTCTGTATGTATTTAAAACATTGTGTGGCACTTTTATTTATTTCAGTCCCACAGATGCACTTAAGATTTTGTGTGTTTAAAGTACATCCTACATGCCTCTGTGTAAAATACCATACTGGGGACGCTGAAACAACTTTCATGTGAAGAGTTCTCAGCATATGTAAAGGCGGCGGTTGTTTCAGTAGGCGAAAGACAACTGAATTCCTAATCTTTGTTTTGAAATGAAACAATAAATTCTAAGATGCACCGTGGTTCAGGAGTGTTATTTGTAAGAATATAGTTTTTCATTAAAAATACGTGGCTGTGTTATTGACAGGGGAAGTAGTATTTTATTAACTGTAAGTCTGAAAATCATTCCACATCTATTCGTCATGGGTTGTATCTGGTGGACTTTGCTCAGTAATTGTGTCTGATACCTGCAGTAGAGTTCAAAAGGCTCCACTGTTAGTTCCCGAGTTCCTGAGAAGCTGTTTCGCAACCGAAGGGCTGGAAAAGAAAGAAAAGGTTCGCATGGTTTTTTGGGAGAGGTGGAGGGAGGGGGAAGGTTACCGGTTTACAAATGTTTTTGAAACATACCTAAGACTCCAAAACTGAACGTTTAAGGCAGAACATTGGTAATGCTTTGGGTACTTGTTTAGTGTTGATTTTTTTTTTTATGTCAAAGTATTTCCGCTTTCTGTTTAACTCTTGTTGTGCTGAACTTACCGTAATTTTACATTTTACATCTAGATACTATGGATAACTTTCACTTGAGTGTCATTGCTGTGGCCCTTTACTTTAATCTTCCTGGATTGGTGGGAACCAAGTCAGAGCGGAGTCTTCTTGATACACACCACCGTTCAGGCTGCCGGTGGGGCACGGAGTTCTCAGTGAATTGTTCTTTTACCGGAATATCTACTATTCCAGAAGATATATCCCAAACAGCAGTAACGGCGGATTTTAGTTACAATAATATTAAAACATTTATGTGCACTGATGGAAGGAGCGAAGAATGGATGCTAAAACACCTGAATCTCAGTAACAACCTGATTTCTGAACTCTCCCTAACAACGTGTAGAAATTTACCCGTTTTAGAAACTCTCAACCTCGATGGGAATGCCATCCACACCCTCGCGCTGGACATACCCACGCCTGCACATGGGTCTCAAACCTACGGCAAAGTCCATCATCTCCTGCCTGCTTTGAAAGTCTTGTCAGTTGAAAGAAATTATCTTCATAGAGTTCCAAGAGGTAAGCATTTCCAAATCTTTACGGACCTCACTCCCGTTTTTGGGAGTTTGGGTTTTCCAAATCCTGTTTTTGGATACAATTCAGTCCATGCTGCTGAATTCAGAATGCGAGTGTCGGCTTGCTCAGTTACACTTAAGGTGAGGGAAAGTTCTGGCTGCGTGCAAATACAGAGACTGAAGCGAATGGGTTGCTTCGGGTTAGGCTGGGTTTTTTTTTTTATAGTCTTTGCAAACGTAATGCCTTAATGTCAGTCAAATATAACCAAATTTATCTTCTGAGAGCCCAAGTGGTGTTTTTCCTTGTTGTACAGAAAGGGAAGTAAGGAGCTTTGGAAAAAACACCAGCCTCCGCAACCCAGTCATTATAAATTACAGATAATGGATTTCATACTACTCTTCAGAAGAAAGTCAATCTTCTTTCAAATAAAACTTGCTCCAATTTCAGTATTTCCCAAAGACAGGAAAATACATTTTGTTCAGTCAGAACAATTTTGCTCTGTGCCATCTGTCACCCAACCAAAGCCACGCCTTCTAGTGAGAGGAGAGGGACAGGAGGTTTCCATAGACTTTTAGAAAGCGTGTGCTGGTCACTGCACTACGCGAGGCATCGCGGCCTTTACGAGAGCCCCTGTCCTCATAAACTGATGGTTCACGTCCAAGCGGTGGTTAAATAAGGCAGAAGCTGCCGCACGAGCAACACTATCCTGTATGTTGTTTGCTAAACTTAATTGAGCTCTNCCACTTATCTCACAAAGTCAGACAAAGGGAATAATTTTGCACCTAGGCAGGGTCCTCAAAGTTCTGTTCTTCTCCTTTTTTGATACTAAATAATTCTCTGGCATACAGGAAATGGTTTTGCTTAATTCTTTTACAGTATCTGTAAGGTTCCCATATAGACAGAATAGAAAAGCTTCTATTATAAAATACACTGATGCGGATTTGATTTGTTTTGCTAGATAAATGTAACGACACGTTACAGGATGCCTCAGTGGGTCTGGCAGACCAGCACTTTTCTCCAAAACTCCATTTTTAGATGTTAAACTGCTATGCATCGTACCACCGTACTTCAGGTTATACTTAAATCCCATATTCATTTAAATGCATGTTCAGAACTTTATTTTCCCCCTCCAAAATCCCTCACTAACATTGTAGTTTTTAAGAAAACACAAACTGAATTTCTAAAGCGGGGTTTGGCCATAGAGAAACCCTCCTCGCAACCGCCACCCCCGGCGTCAGGCTGCTGCCGTACCCGTGTGTATTTTTGGCACAAATTTAGCTTCAGGGAAGCATCCAAACTACAACTCTTCGTGCAGGTGCAAGGACGCATTTATGAACTGGCAGAACTTCCGAAGGCACTTCCCACCAGCTACCTCCAGTCTCACAGCAGGAATGAATCGTTCCTGCTGCTTTTCACAATAAACCCAAAGATCAATTACTCCGCAAACTGGAGTAAGGGATTTCCGGTAAACCAGATGACACCAAGGGCAAAATCTGAAGGAGAACTACCATCTTCTCAACAATGCTCTATGATCAAAAACCACTTTAGAGAGACATTGAGGTGTTCAATGCTGAGTGTCCAAGTGCCAGCCTTCCCACTGGAACTTGCAGGCTGGGGCTCTGGGGGCTGCCTGCGCAGCAGATCAGAAAACTGAGGTATCTCCAGATTCAAAAGGGCTACTTATGGCAAGACAGCTGCTGTCGTAACTAGGATATGGTGAAGAATATGCTGTCATGCTTGACAAATCACAGGCAGACAGGCACAAGCAACAACACGGCTTTGGCTTTAGTCAGGTTTGCATCCTATGGATATGTTTCTAGTAATTCCACGTATGAAAAACTCCCGTGAAGTTGTAGATGGCAATGAACAGGAGATAACTGTATCACCGTTTGCATCTCCATCTTTTATTTACAATTAACAGATTTGGATGTTATAGAATCATAGAATCATCTAGGTTCGAAGAGACCTTTAAGATCATCGAGTCCAAACATTAACCTAACACTGACACCACCAAACACCACCAAACCATGTCCCTCAGCACCACGTCTACCCGTCTTTTAAGTACCTCCAGGGTATTTCCCTGAGTACTTCCCTGGGCAGCCTGTTCCAGTGCTTGAGAACCCTTTCAGTGAAGAAATTTTCCCTAATTTCCAATCTAAACCTCCCCTGGCGCAACTTGAGGCCATTTCCTCTTGTCCTATCGCCTGTTCCTTGGGAGAAGAGACCGACCCCCACCTGGCTGCCCCCTCCTTTCAGGCAGGTGCAGAGAGCGATAAGGTCTCCCCTCAGCCTCCTTTTAAACCAAGTAAATTCCACCTTTTCCTGCCTCCAGTTCTCCAGAGAAGTGTGCTCAAAGTACAGAGATCACAGTCGGAATAATTTTGATAGCACAAAGGAATGTTACCGCTCTTATGGCGATGTGAATTTTTAAGACGTGCGTTGACTGTGAATGTACTGACGCGCCTGCTGTTGACGCCACGCAACTTTTAGAATGGGACAACCCCTGAACAGGAAAGGCACAATAACTCAAAGCCTGCAGCTGCTCGTTGCGATAGACAGGAATGGAAGGAATTCTGTCACAAAGAATTTAAAAGAGCCACTCGATGCAATTGGGAAAACAAGAACGGGAAATGTAAAATGGTTTTGTTCTCCCTAGGACTGGGCCTGCTGCAATCTCTGCAAACCGTCCGTTTGTCATCCAATGGCATAGGACAGATTGATCCGAGTGATTTCCAGAACTGTTCACAGCTGAAGGACATCCACTTGCAAAACAACAAGATAACTAAAATTCATCCAGACGCCTTCAGGGATCTCAACAAATTACAGGTTGTAAAGTATCAATACAACTGTTTCAATGTTCTGTGTTAATCACCATTAAAGATATTAATTATCAACTATTCAGCGTGATTATATTGGTCTTTGATTATTAGTAAACAATTACAGAAACTAAAGCAAATGGTGAAAATAATCGTTACTTTCCTACATTTGCTTTTCATATGTAGGAAAACAGACGCGCTTGTAAATATACAAACCATAACCATAAATTCACCGTTTATCTATGCCGCAAACCAGTCCGTAACTGGCTTAGGCACACACACGTCCTCTTTTAC
The DNA here is from genome assembly GCA_013398915.1 of Dromas ardeola. Lineage (NCBI taxonomy): Eukaryota > Metazoa > Chordata > Aves > Charadriiformes > Dromadidae > Dromas > Dromas ardeola. The sequence continues at coordinate 18,016 of VYZM01018597.1, read as the reverse complement.
CCCACCCCTTCCATGGCGAGAGCCCTGCGGCTTCCCAGTCACACAGAGGAAGTCTCCAACAGGAGAATCCTAAATATACCACAATCTGAACTTTTCATTTAAATTAAAAAGCTTAGAACAATATTCTTGAAACGCTAACCAGACGTATTGTTCCCGTAACTGCAAAAGTGCTTGTATGCTAAAATAAATGTTATTGTTGACATTGCAATTAGGATTCCATTGTAAGGCTTATCAAATTAACTCCAAATTATTTCCAAATAGGTCGTGGATCTCCGTGAAAATGCTCTAGCAACCCCTTCACCACAGATATTAATCAGCTTGAACTTCTTTCGACTTGAAGTGGGTTTGTCAAATAATGCCTGGGTATTTAACTGCAGAGTAAACGCTTTCAGACATCCATTTCATTTTCTTTTTGACTCCACGAGGAAAAAATGGAGTATTTCATACGATACATCTGCCGACAACTCACAGAAACCTCTGCTGTATCTTTCAAGCTTCCATTTAAACTGCAGTGACGGGGTTTTGCTCAAGAGGGCTGTAATCCCGGCAGGGAAGACATCGGAGCTGGGCTGTGACCTGGACAACAGGAGGGGTACGTAAAGCAGGGACTCTATCCACACGCAGCCAAAACCCAAATGCGTGCAGAACGATCAAAGAGATCAGGTTTAAAAAGTGGATTTCTAAACATACTGTTTAAAAATAACTGAACAACAATTTAACATGCAAATTGTTTCGTTAGAAAGTAGTATACCGGTTAGAATATTTGGAAGTCATGTTTCCCAAAAATAGTCTTCATCTTCTTCCTTACATTAAACTGGTAAGTGATGCCAAATTATAAACAAATAAATTTCAATAAATAGTATGTCACAAATTTATCAGTTAATTTTGGAATGCAAACAAAGGACCGGATAGTGGGGTGGCACTGCTGGGGCACAAGGAAAACCGAGAAGGATACAGTAGTGTTTCCAGTATTCAGTTACAACAAAATAAAATGGAAGTTTATTTGCAAGGGAAAGGATTTGTATTTCTCTTTTTAAAAGTACAGCTACTGTAGCACAGAGTTCCGTTAGGAAATTAGTTCAGCCTTTACAATTATACGGAGCACTTGAAGTACAAGTGACAAAATCTACAGAGCTAAGACTTCCCACGCAGAAGGAAAACTCAGACCAGACTTAGGGCAGGTGGTGTATTTGTCACGTGCTGTGAGGCAAAGCCGTTTAACTCGGGTGGACTAACAGCGCTTTGAGGGCGGCAAGGTTTTCCCCTAGGAACACTTTATCCCCAAATGAAAATACGGAGGGTCAATCAGAAATGCCACCTGCTTTGTCTATTAATGAAGAAAGTCACGGAAACTCTGATCCTGGGATCAAAATCAACGCACGGGGTTGCACCAAAGCTCCACTGGGAACGCAAGTGGATCCAAAGGCAAAGGTGTTTCGTACAACCTTGAGACCTATTCCAAGAGCCAACAACCAGCCATGGCCCGCAGCAGCTAAACTTTGGAACAATTGCTCAGTAGATACGAATATCCTTGTTTTCACACCTTTGTGCTGCAGCCAAAGCAGTAACTAGAGGAGAATCAGAGTGGCTGAAATATTGACAGTTAATTAATGCAGTTTTATCTCACACAGTGACCGTGGCCCCGCTGGAGAACGGCTGGCTCCCTCTTCCAGGAGGGAGAGCGGAAGGAGTTTCTAGTATAATCCAGAACATACTTAGAGCATTTCAGTGATCTCCTCCCTCACCCACACCTTTTTTCTTGCAAAGTCTGCTACTAAAACCCCACAGTACTGTATTTTAAATGTGGGGGGGGAATATATGATGGTTTCACAGATACTCGGTACCACGTAAAATGACTATGGATGGATAAAAAGAAAAGGGAATTTATAAATAAATGGTTAAAATTATCAAAGATAGGTCAGACTATGTCCTTATAGAAATAACCTGACCCTGCAAACCAAGTATCTTAAAATTTTAGGAAAGATTTAGTTTGTGTTTTCTTTTATTTCAGGTAATGGAGTCTCTTGGTGGACACCTAAAGGCAGAATTTCAAAAGATAATAGCGTTCCTCATATGACACTGGATAAAATGAGTAATTTAGTGATACACAATGCTGAGAAAACGGCTGAAGGGTTATATTTGTGTACTTTTAATACAACCGAGAAGAAATATCTCATTTACAGCGTACAGGTGAAAGAAAGGGTTTCGACAACATTTTTGGTTAGAAAAGGCCGGGACACTAACGTCGTTTTTAGCCAGGGGAGAACAGAGCAGGACCTGGCCCTGGCTGTCTGCCTCTCGGTGCTCATCACCTTTGTGTGTGCTTTTTGCCTGGGTGCTTTTGCTAGACCCTACCTTGGGAGCCTGTGGAGACTCATGCGCAGGAATAAAAATTCAAGTTCGGAACACGCTTATTCTAATCAAGCTTTTTCAGATGAAACCTTGAGCAGAGAGAGCTCTGCAAGCAAACCAACAAACACCCAGCGTGATTTGTTCATCTGCGATGAGAATTCTTCAAGAAAAATATGCATTTTTCCTACCGAAGCCTCTACTTCGCATGAAAATGTCACCGGTAGCAGTGTACCTGCACTGAATATTGAAGAAGAGTACCAGAAACAAAGCAATAATGAGATCAGCGTGATTTCAGGCATCAAAACCAGTATCAGCAATTGCGAAAATACAGATGTTGATGATAACGGACTATTTGCTGGAAGGGTAGACTACAAGAACAGCAATGAAGTAACGCCGGGAAAATTAATGAGCAATGACACTTCATTATGGAAAGATTCAAAATATGCAAATAAAGACCCAGAGAAGAGCAGGTTCCCTCCCATACCCAGCAGACTGAATGCCGACTCTTACTCAAATCACAGTGACTCTTCAGATTTGGATTTATCCTTCACAGGAGAGCCTGGCTTTCCATTTTCCACAGTACAAACACACGCGGTTGCACACGATTCCAGGAACAGCAAGGTGAGCAAAAACTCTGGTCCGCTGCAGTCTGAAATCACAAAGGCTACACCAGACCCTCCTGAAAGAAAAGGTATTTTTTCACATAATGAGCCCATGAGCACTACAGAATTTATGCCTGGACGGCAAAGCGGTGATCAACAACTTGGTCTAAATGGCAACATAAATACAACCAGTGATGTGGGAGATTTTATTTTACCCAGTAGCTTCAAGAGGGATACAAATATCGAGAATTTACATCTCTACCAAACAACAGAAAACTCTCCTCTTACAGAGTACGACTGTAAAACGGAACGTACCAATGAAAAATATGCTCCAGCAGATATATTTGGCGATAGTTCTTCAGATGAAGGGACTCCATTCACAATGAGCGACTGTAGTTCTTCAGCAGACTTTGAACTGGAAGAACCCAACGTCAGCGACAACCTGCCAGTCCGTCAGTCGTCACCAGAGGAAGCCGATAGGAACAGCGGAGCCGAGAAGTTCTCCACGCTGCCAGAGCCTCCAAACATTGCTGCTGAACTGCAGCGTATTGGGGAAAACAAAGACGAGAGCAATGCGTACTTTGAAACCACTCTTAATTATGGATCAGATACCATCATGCCCGAAACAGCATCCCGTCACACTGACAAATGTAGTGCCCATGTAAGCACGTCAGATTCAGACACAGTGAGTTCTTCAAGTCAAGAAGTTCCCAATACGTTTGACTGTTTTACTAATGCAGATTCAACAGTGCAAAACCCCAATTCTCTCCACAACCAAAGTACAGATTTTAGTAATACGTTGCTTTGGTTAAAACATCCTCCCACGTACGACACAGACGCAGAGAACACTCCTGAAGAGGCTGAAGCGCAGCTGTATCAGTTTCCCGTTGAACCACAGCATTCCCTCAGCTCCACTCCCCCTGAACAAAAAGAAAACATACCAGAGGGATGCACAGACGAGCACATAGACTGGAACTCCTCCGAAAAAGATCATGGTGAAGGGAACATCACGTTCAGAAGAAACACGAGTACACCTGAGGACAGTGATTTTATTTTTGCTCCCATTGCTACTGCTTCGAATGAAATTGTTAAAAACACATCTCCACTGCATTCCAGCGAGGAATCATCTCTTCGATCTCTGCCTGACCACACAGCCGAAAAACATATTATGGTTATTACAGAGAAAGACGACTTGCTGCCACAGGGGAAGGAGGTGAACACCGCTACGGCTTGCGCAGATAAAATGCAAACAGGTTTTAATGAGGAAAACTGTGATGGATACACAGAATTACAGGATACCGGCAACTGTAGTCTGCCCGAAGAAACGCAGTCTTGCAACCTTAGGGCAGATCTGCCCCATCTTCACTCTTCAGTCTTCAACACAGAAGATCCCTTCCAACTGGATGAGAGTGACGAGGATGCATATCCCTTCTCTGTCCCACGGGGCTTCTTCGATGAAAGCACACGATACAGTTCGCCTTCAGACCCACAACAGACTCCAGGAAATGTCATCTCCGAAAGCACCGATTCCAGTGAGACAGAGGATGACACTACTTGGACAGGGCCAGAGCACGATTCTACAGCAGCCGTCAACCTCCAGAACTCGAGTGAAAAACTCGGTCAAAAAAGTCAGACCAATTTAGGACAGGGCCGGTTTTTCGTTAAGAAGAAAAGAGCGTTTGATGGATTTGCTAACGTTTTGCAAAGCAGGAGAACAAACTTCAACAGCTGAGACACAAAAGCGTAATGCTAAGGTCCCACGGTGTTTATGTCGTATAGTAGGCGCAAAAATGATTGTGTCTCAAAGTGAAGTGTGTAGCTTTTAATGACTGTTAAAACAGCATGGGTTGTTTGGGGTTTGTTTTGGTGTCGTCCCCCCCCTCCCTCGGGACAACTATCTGCCTTTGACTTCAGAAACCCAACTTACGGACCTAGACTTAACAATGAGATGTGTAAAGCCTGGATGCATCCCATTTAAAAACACTGTGATTCCAGAGGTTAATTCAGGCCAGAAGCCACGGACTTCTGTTTAGAAGGGTACTTGTAAATAAACAAGAATAGATTTTATGAAAAACAATGCTAGGATAACTCAAATGAGTGGACTACTCAGTAGTTATAGCTGATAATAAAACTTTTGCTGAGTTATAATAATAATATATACTTACTTTCTCATTACTGTTGGTACTGAGGTATTATTTTCCCTTAGAATTTGCCTCTGATATGCACTGTTCTGTTTCTCTGTCTAAAATAAATGTTACACTGAAATTATCATTACATTATTACTATTATTGTGTGATCCTGTGGGACTCCCCCTATGAAGTGAAATAGTACATATTATTGTCTTCTGCTCTTTGAACCAAATTTGCCAATTAACCGTCTCTGAATCCCCCAGTTTTGCAAAGATGGGTAAAGTCCAAGCAGTATTCAATTACATTTAAAAAATTATTTTTTAACTTGGCAAGACAGAGAGAATAATGAAATGCTTCTTTCTCAAAGCAACAGAATGGAATTCAAACCTTGCAGAAGCGTCTGTTACAGAGATCTAGCTACCAATGGGACATCACCTGTAGTTTGCAAATGTGATGACATGGGCAGAGTAATTTAAAAAAGACAACCTACTACTACTAAGCTATAATTCCCTATAAAAAAGGATGCTATACCCACTTCAGAATTTTACTAAGAGGGGCAAATAAAAAGCCTCAAAACTGCTGTACTGGAATATCAATAGCTTGATATACAGTGACTTTTTCTAAGCCAAAAGATAACAAATGTAAGATGAACTTTTCTCTGAGCATGGCCCAAGGCCCTTTTAACACACAGAGTATCACTGATGCAGTCCTTGAAGGGGAACGTCATCACAAAGGGGAATGGGCCCAGGTTCCCAGAAAATGCCGGAGGCTGGCCAGCAACGCTGGCGAAACTGTTATGGAGACACAATTAATTCACTAAAAACTCCGAACAGAAGGAACGCATTTCAATCCCATCGGATGAGGAACAAGTCCAATGGCACAGCACACCTTTGAAACTATCTTTAAAGAGAAAGCCAGGAAAGAACAAAGAGGTGCTGACAGAAGCTAGTAATTTCTGTTAGCTTCACACACGCAAAATGTAAAAAAAAAAGTATTGCAAAAAACTTAAGAGGCAAGTAAAAGCAACTGAAGGACACCGGTGCTGGTATTATGTGATCTTCGGAAAATTTTCTTTAGCTCCTTGAGTTCCTTTTAAATTTTTACACATCTAGCATCACAATTACCAGTTACATATTTACCGAGCCAAGCCACCTATGCTTACATCTTCTATCAGTTTGGGTTTTTTGCCGGCTGATTTTCTCAAAATTTCTAACACAGCTCGGAGTACTTATGTTTCAGGGAGGTGTTGCATGGATTAGATTTAGGTCACCACAATATTTGCAAATATCTGCACTCAGGAACCTCTGTAATTCAATGACACGCAATGAATCTGCTGTCATTCACACCGATCTTCTTGCCTGCCAGTTAGTTCTTGCAAGATTTCTGTTCTTTTTGCTCCAGTACTCAGTGATATCAAAAGAACTTCTTAGTTATCAGTTTAAAGAGCAGCTACTGGCTTCATTCCTTCCGCAGGAGACCGCTCGGGGACCAAGGATGAAATCATCTTCTGAATAAATCGATAATTTGTCATCAAATTCTTGATGAGCGTAAGGGTCTGATTTTGTTTTCTGTTTTTTTCAAACACAGGAAAAAGTTTTATACATTTGACAGCCCAGAGTTGTTCATACAGACTGAGTAAACAAGAATTAAATGACAAAACACTCAAATCTGCAAAAAAATTACAGCATTCCCAAAATGTTAAAAATACAAATATGTTTCCCAATACAATTCATTCCTTGATTATAGAAATGTCTGGGAATTTTATACCCTGTTCTACTGCAATTTTTCTCCCCTAATCCCCACACAGCCTCAGTACTTACGTGATGCCTCGGCCTCTATTGAATTTAAGGCTGCTGTTCTCAGAGAACAGCACGTGACACAAAAACCAACCACGATTTTAGAGGCTATCTAGAAGGAACTGGGTAATCTGAGCACAATTCACCCCAGGAACAGCTACACAGTCACTAGGAGCTGAAAACAGAACAGTATTTCCCCACCACCAGGGCTTTTCTCAGTGCCCATAACCAGCTTTCGGTAAAGCTCGTTATACACAGAAGTTACTTGTGGCCAAAGCAACTTTAAAAACGGAATACGTTAAAAAGCGCAGACTTGCTCTTTATGGCATGAGTCTTCAACCACTGTGCTGACAGACCTCCAAGGCCTGGCACCTTTTGGCTGTACCAGCTGCTAACAAGTGAGGAAATCTAACTACATAAGCAGCCCAATTTCGTGGATCGTGGGGAAAAAAAAAAATATTTGAGCGGCTCTATTGATGTCTCATACAGAGCAATGTTTTGTCATTTGCTTCTGCTACAGTTCAGCAGGCTTTCAAAATATAGATTGGAAAATTATTTTCTCATCTTTTTTCTGACGGCGGGCATGCTGCAGGGGCGATGCAGACAGTACACGACTTGTGAGAAGCTGCGAGTTCTCTAAGCCTCCCTTTATGCCATAAAGTTACAGAAAAAGGTTGTCTGCTGTTCTCATCAGAGGAAAATAAGTTTGCTCCTTCATCAAGGGGTTTTTAACATGCGACAAAGTATTTCATTCTACTGTCAGAATATTTGTTGAAGTTCCGTCTCAAACTTACCTTCAGATTCCTGCCTAATCTTGCACCTTTTCTTTGCTACTGATCACTCCAGACCCTCTGGTTATCACTGGTTACCAGCTCTGCTTTACAAAGATCAACGTGACAGTTCATTACAAGTCAAATAGTTGAAAAACTCTTTTAAAAAGTAAAAAAACCACAAGTGTTTAAAGTCACGAACAGACCCTCAGATCCAAATATCACCACATTCAAATACTACTAGCCTGGTCTTCTCTTTCTGCATTTGAGTAACTTCCAGAATTTTCTTTAGCACATGCTTTTAGAAATCACAGAAGGGTTGAGGTTGGAAGGGATCTCTGAAGGTCATCTGGTCCAACCCCACTGCTCAAGCAGGCCCACCTAGAGCTAGTTGCCCAGGACCACATCCAGATGGCTTTTGAATATCTCCAAGAATGGAGACTCCACCACCTCTCTGGGCAACCTGTGCCAGCACTCAGTCCCCCTCACAGTCAAAAAGCATTTCCTAATGTTCAGATGCAGCCTCCTGTGTTTCAGTTTGTGTCCACTGCCTCTGGTCCTGTCAGTGGGCACTGCTGAAAAGAGTCTGGCTCTGTTGTCTTTCCATTCTCCCTGCAGGTATTTATATACATTAGTAAGATTCAGCCCCCCACCCCCCAGCACCTTCTCCAGGCTAAACAGTCCCAGCTTCCTCAGCCTTTCCTCATAGGAGAGATGCTCCAGTGCCTTCATCATCTTTGTGGCGCTTTGCTGGGCTCTCTCCAGGATGTCAGGGTGTCTCTGGTACTGGGGAGCCCAGAAGAGGAGGACAGTCCCCCTCGTGTGGCCTCACCAGGGCTGAGTAGAGGGGAAGGATCATCTCCCTCCACCTGCCGGCAATACTCTGACTAACACAGCCCAAGATACCATTCGCCTTCTTTATGGCAAGGGGACGTCACTAGCTGATCTTCAACTTGGTGTCAACCAGGAATCCCAGTCCATTTTCTGCCAAGCTGCTTTCCAGCTGGGTGGCCCCCAGCATATATTGGTGCATGGGGCCTTCCTTCCCAGGTGCAGGACTTTGCAGTTCTCCTTGTTGGAAGTTCACGAGGTTCCTGTCAACCTGTTCCTCCCGCCTGTCGAGGTGCCTCTGGATGGCAGCACGGCCCTCTGGCGTATCAGCCACTTCTCCCAGTTTGGTGTCATCAGCAAACTTGCTGAGGGTACACTCTGCCCCATCACCCAGGTCATTAATGAAGACGTTGAACAGGACTGGACCCAGTATTGACCCCAGGGGTACAGCGCTAGTTACTGGCCCCCAACTAGACTTTGTGGCACTGATGACCACCCTCTGGGCCCTGCCATTCAGCCAGTTTTCAGTCCACCTCTCACTGGCTGCTCATCAGCCCATACATCAATAGCCTTCCTCTGACAACCTCACTGGCCCAAAGCCTGTCTTGAGATGAGCGGGTAATAATCATGCTTCTTGTAAAATTCTGTCTTAAGAGACATCCCTGCTCAAAATGACTCTTTTTGTTGAAAACGTTTGTATTACAATACTGGTTTACACCCACACACTCCATTTGAAACATACCCTTTTCCAACAAAAGTTTTAAATACTGATTTGCCTTACTATTAGAAATAAGGATGACAAGATTATACATACAAGTTCTCCGCTACTAAATGATAAAGGTTGACAGCTGACGTGATACACGTTCAGATATGAGAATTTCTGAAGGATGAACCACAGAAAAATCTGAAGTCAGTTGCTGAAACCAACACAAATACTGTTTATTTGTGGGATGCCATTTTACATCAACACCAGCAAAAGACCTAAAAATCAACCGGTTGAACTCATGTTCGGTGGCGTAACAGTATTTTCCTCACGTGGTGAGTCACAGGAGTTTAGCGCACCTTATTTATGTAATATCCAAACAACTAAGACATAAAAGCATTCACAGTTACAGGTTAACTGCCGTTCCTGCAACGGCAGTGTCAGTAGGTACTACTTTGTGACAAGACACGTACGCACACACGCACGCACACACATCGGGGGGAGGAGGGGGGAGTGTTTAAAAAAATAAAAACAAACAAAAAATATCAAGGCCAGTTTTGGTCTCAATTACAGACAACAAACTATTTAGTTGGTGGATGGATTCTCTACACTTTTACAGCAATACGAAAGGACAAAATATAAGGCCTAGAAAGAGGTATTTTAGCAGTTGTAATTAAAACCAGGGCACAAGCTAACCTTTAAAGCTGTCTATGTGAATTCCAAGAGTATTAAACAATTTGTTAGACTTGTGACCAAGGGTCAACAGAAATCTGGGAAAACCTTAAAACAACTGAAGTCCATCCCTTGCCCTCCAAAAAAGTAACTTGGGAACATTAACCAAGTAGCGATGAGCTGTAACTGATTTTGATTGTGTGAGCGTATTTGGGATGCAATAAAATGCATGTATTTGTGGTAAAATGGGAGAGACCTCCAGTCCTTTATAAATGTTAGAAAAGGCTACACAAAGGTAACCCAAATACTTATTGTAGCTTAAAGACAACCTTAAACAGGTTTTAACTGAAAACTCCAGTACACAAAGGAGTCCAATAAATTCCATCCTCTTCAGCTTGCTTTCCTTGAAAAAGATAAAAAGTGAAAAAAAAACAGTAACCCAGAATTATATTAATATTTTAAATACTGAATATTATTTTGCTGTAGAATGAAATTTAATTTGTGGAATGTTTCGGTTACCAATATTCATAGAATCGTAGAAAAGACCTTTAAGATCATTGAGTCCAAAGAGCTCCAAATGTTTGTCACCTATCAACTTAGAGCGTCCACTGCTATAGTCTTTGCATGCTGTTTTCCTTTCACTAACCGGCTTTCCACTTTACACCTCCCAAATACCCAGCATGAATTGCACATAGATCACTGAGTTTCTGCTATAAGGACAGTAACAGCACACCAGAAAGATCAGCATAAGACCCGTGACGCTTCTGCCAGAATGGCCTCTTGGTGTCTTGTCCAAAAAGTCAGCGTATTCTCTATGTTACTTTTCAAAAGCAAAAAAACCCAACCGTATTATCAACTATATGATGGCATAACAAACAAAAAAAACAAACACCAAACTTGTACTAAATAGAAAGTAAACTGAGTAGCTTAGTTAAGTTCCCACAATTATTTAAAAATGAGAGGGAATTTAAAATACAAGAGCTGGCAACGTTAGGATCTTCTGCTTATCAGCACCTATAGCAAAAACCAGAAGGATGGATAGCACAGGGAAGCTCATCAAACCATACCAGTCCATTTCAGTTCATCTGTTCTCTATAAATGTCAGCAAAGCCATCTACTAGCTTAATTAAATTTTTGGTTTATTTTATGAAGATGCATGTTTATAAACCAGCTGAAAAATATGGATTCATCGTGCTTGCAAGTGGAAAAAAAAAATTGCAGCATCTATCGGATTAATTTCCAAACACATTCTTCCTTTCCTTCACTCCTGATTACTTTTACCCAATGAAAAAAAAAGAGAGTTTGTTTACTTATACAGTGTGAGTACTTTCTGGTTTCTTTTCCTCCGTTTTCTTTGCTTTTAATTACATTTTGTATTCTGCTAAACCTTAGCAAAACGTGGAAAAAGAGCACCTGGCTGAGCTGAACAGATTTCTGTTGACCCCGTTACATGAAAATTATACCTATAAGAGTAACAGATTAAAAGTGTCTTTGGCTCTTGCTTCCATTATTGGAAGCCAAATTATTTGTGACATACAAAAAACCTTTCATGCAAACCTTGTATTTGTTGCAGGATTCATGCCAATTTGTGCTAAACAGTTTTCTAGAGTCAGTAACTAGCTTTATGTCTAAGAACAATTACAGTACTTCACTTAAAATCTCAGCAACCACTATTTAGCCTAATTTTAAATGTTATATTGCTTCTAAGTTCATTCTTTTAAGAACTAAACCAGCAGCTCCACTGATATTTCCTTACGGGTATACTATGGTAATATACACATTTACATCGGAAATCTTAATAAAACGCGTGTGTTTTAGCAAGAGGCTTATTGTAAACATTAAATACCACACTCCACTGAATTAATTTCTTGTGCAAACTGGCATCAAACATGGAATTAAGGTTATGCGTATTAGTACATGAGAAAGCAATGACTATGTATGTTTTACCACTATTAACTGTAAAGGGCACTATTTAGTGTCACGGAAATCCGAACGTGACTATTTCAGTATTTCCTTCTCAGCATCATGAAATTCTAGGTTTTGTATAGGCATACATATTGTACATTTATGTATATACAAATATACACAAACTCACACAAACAATTTTTGTCTTTGGCAGCTGAATTTGACAAACGAAACCCAACAACAACAAACAGATCTGAACACAACTGATCACCTGTAGCACCACAATTACAACCTCCTGGTCCAGGGCAACAAACCAACGTGCTTTTGCTAACCTAGGCTTAATCCTGAAAGTAGTCGAGTTAATGATAGTTGTTCCTGACTTCAGCGATGGCAGAACAGCACCTTCAATACAGCTGAAAATTTCACATTCAACCTAAAATGTTTCCCCCTGGATTGCATTCTAGAGAAACAGCAAAACTGCCAATACCTTGTTAAATATTTCTACACAAAAGTAATGTTATTCTTCGTTCCAATACATCCACTGCCCCTTTTTTGTTAAATGCTCCGTGAATCAATATGGAACATTTTAATAAATCCTTAGAGATCAAAGATTAATAGCACCGGATACTTCAAGGACCTGTTTATAAAAATCAACGCTAACGTTACTTAATAAAGAAGGGTAAGGCAAAAACAACGTGACAAAATCACAGAACTTAAAACATCATTCCATTCACTCATTTTCCCCAAAATAATCACTGGAACTGTCTTATAAAGAAAGGAGTGAAATAGGCAGTGGTCCCTACTAAAAAGTACTGTCATTTAATGCTGGTGTTTAAACATGCCCATTGCCTGCAACGGACATTCTGCTAGGAAATTCCAATCCCCAGCATGAAAGAAAAAAGTAATGTTTTGACTATTCAATATCGTATTTTTAATTACTTAGAAACACAAAGTCAGAGACCCTGGTAAACGCTGATATTAAAAAAAAAAAAACAAAAAAAAACCAAAAAACACCACCACACCCCACCAAATCTGTATTATCTATGTGCTAGGGGTGAGCAGACTTTATTCCCCAAACCACTAATTTTAGCTAGAACTTTCAATTTCACTACATTGCAACATAGACCAAACACTCTTGGGTACACCAAAAATGAAAAGGAGTATGCCAAAGGCAATTTACGGAAGTCTAAAACCCATTTTTAAAAGGTACTTTAATTTGTTCATTTGTACCTGTAATGACTACTGCAGTTTTAACATTAAAAAGTCAGTACTTTTTTTCTTCAAATGGAAATCATCTGTGGCATGTACAACTATTACAGTGTTATAATATTTATATGTGTATACACATTTTTTTAAGACACCAATGTTTCGTTCCTATTAAGCAATAGGTCAGGTTTGGCGAATTCCGGTGAAGAAAGTCACAGCATGTCTTCTCCCCTCAGAAACCGGCATCTCAAATAGTAACATTAAAATTGACAATAGTTCTTCACATAACTATGTCCAAGCAGTCTGTTCATTTCATTTTCTGAAATGCTACATTTGAGACCAAAAGAAAAACAAAATAACTGAAGTTTCAACAAACATGTAAGTGATGACTAGAAATATGCCACAAAATTATTTTTACAATACATTTCTGCAGAAATAATCCCTAGGTGAAGCTTCTTTTTTTTTTTTTATACACATATACAAAATTTAGACAGCAATATACACATAATCACAGTGAAGACGCTGGCAAGTTCACCAATTCGTAGTGTAAATACAAAATGCAAAGCAGCCTTCAAAGAGAACAATGCTACACAGCAAGCATAGCTAGCTTGTTAAATAGCAAACATCAAAAGTTCCCTGCAAAAGGGATGCAGTGCAAGAAAAGCAGCATGCACTTCGATACAAATAGCAGTTTATGGCTAATGGTTGACATAACTGTGGTAACAGTGACTCTTGAGTGGCTGTGCATAGTTAAACTCCTATGTCATCTGTTTTCCTTTATACCATTCCACAAACTCATCCAACAACACTGGCCCTGTAGAGAGATCAAATAACTGTATTTTACAAAATTCTGTAAAAGGACACTGAATGAGTAAGCTCAGAGAAAGAAATTATTTTAGAACAACAACATATGGTAGTACTTACAGGCTCCATCTTCATCATAGTTACTGAGGTCAAGGTTAATTGTTCTGCTGAATTCAAGAACGTTACACCATTGGTCCTTATTGATAACTTTGTATTTTGATTGCTGCTTAAGGCAAGAAACAGAAGTTACTAAAATGTACTTTCAACTCCCTCAAATTCAGATTTTCTTACAGAAAATTTAAACCTTGTGATGAATTATTATTTTAAACCGTATGCCATCTAAAACTAAGCAGGATTAAAGAAACCACGAAGTAGTCAAACTAGTGTTGAATAATACATGTTTCTAATGAAGACATCTTTTAGTGGACAAACACACAGCAATAAAATGAATGTCCAAAAGCAAATCAAAGACATTTTATACTTTGTCCTGCATCAAATAAACCATAGCAGCACAGGGATTTGGGGAAAAGGAAGAAAGGAAAGAGAAGCAGTTGTATGCGCTGCTTTGGGGATCGGTATATTCTAAATCAGAACAAAAAATTCTTAGCTGTTCATTCTACCTCTAGTTGAAGTATCAGAGAAGACAGATCAAAAAAATGTAATTCTGTTTCAAACTTCATACCTCTAGAAACTGGTGAAATACTGGAAAAAGCGACCATGTTTTTCCTAAAAGAAGGCCCAACATACACTTGGCAGTATTGATATCTAGGCTGCGCTGGTCCTTTTCCTGCATAAAAAGGAAAAAGGTCAAAAAGGAAAAAAAGAGCACGATTGCAAGATTTTTCACTTCCCCGACTGGCTGTACTACAGCTCACCCACACATAACATAAATTAACAGATAAATAATATAATAATTAAATATAAATAGCAGTATCTAACAGTGTTTCTTTAACAAAACACAACTTCCTAGTAAAATTTCCTTCCTCAGAGCTAATGCCTTGCTATACAGAGATGCTGCTTCTACGCTTTCCCAAAAGACCGTCACCGCTACCGCAAACGAGGCATACGCTGTTTGTGACTTCAGACCTTTCCAGAAAGCAATGGCCATTAGACCCATACCGACGCGTGCATGTATGCCTCTGCATTGCCATATGTCTCTTAAAATAGTATTGCTGCACGTATTTCCTGCACTAGTATTACAACTACATGAACTGTCAGTAGATGGTTAAGCGGCTATCAAGTAACCCTGACCAAGCAAGAGCGAGCCAAGGAGGTTCTCCGTTCTGCTAATCCACTGGTTACATGAAATTCAGATTAAATTAACTACCAAATGAGAAAAGGGAACGTAATACACTAGCACATACAGACCCCTCGCAGAACCATTGCAGTTTTAGTTCAATGTAGCAGTAGTATATTAAGGCTTAAGGGGTGATTTTTTTTTTGCTTCTGCTAACAAAAAGAAGCTTCATCTGTAACCAGCAGATTCATTACATCAAAGCGGTGGGAAAGTTAATGTATTTGTTAACACAACTTCTGCACATCTCAAAAGTAAGGTGTACATTTAAGGTTTCATTTTGTTCTTTTAAGTAGTTTATCCATGTACATTCATTGTCTTGAAATTAAACAAATTTTGGTGAGAGATGGGACGTAAACCCCCACCCTTTTATGCCTTGATTACAGTATTAAGCTAAAAATTCAGAAATTAATGAAATCACAAAAAATAAAGGTCCGTATTAGCTACTGGAGACCGTGGTCTCTCTATATGTACTGATGATTGCAGACTGCAAAGTTTAAATTAAGAAAAACCAGAGATACAGGTATACACAGGATACGGGGAGTACCTAAGAGAACAGTGCAAGAGAGCTACCCAAGACAAAGGGAACGGGGCCCTGTGCCTCACCTGTACAAGTGCAGTTGTATGTACTACAGAATACACCTCTTTATTAAAAAATCAAGCTCAAAACATAACTGAATTGTGTTCTATCATGTAGGAAGGATGGGGTAGAGCGAGATCCCAGTTCTCAAACAACTGAATGCCTCAGCCACAAGGTTATCCTCTCTTCTTGCAATCCATTCCATACAAAATATACCTCAATTCTAAAATTGCGTAGACAGAATTTAATGCAGATTTGTTTTGGAAGGTAAGTGGGGAGGCCAGCAACTCTGAAAACATCAGAAGCTGGTTTACATTCTGGTCACTAAATCCAAGAGGGACTTCACTCAATCTGATCTAGAGGAAAAAAGTAAATTCCAGAATGAACAAAGCTTTTCAATTAGTAATAAAGCTGGAAAAAAAAACCTGCAAAGGCTTTTTTGTATTAATATAATCCAATTCTTTCACTTATTTCCAACATCAAATAGTTCTATAAACTAATCCTCTTTCCAAAGCCCATTTACACCTCTGTCACAAACACCTTTACGCAGAAATCATACTGTTGTGAGAATACATTTTATTTTCCATACTTTTTGTACTCTGAATTCTCCCCATACACTCAAGCGTTAATGAAATCAGGCTCTGTTGCCTTTACTTTGGCCATGCTGTTTTTACATTCCTTGCATTGTTAAGTTTCTACATTCTCCCCCTGCAACTACTGTTAAGAACAAATTGTTCAGATAAGCCCTTGATACCCACCTCCAACTGCCTAATGGCACATCTGCCATGACAGATGTTCCCATTTCATTCTTAACATACATTTCAGATACTTACATTCTTTCTCTTGAATACAGTGGAAAGAATATATTGACCAACGCTGATGAATTTCATTATTTGTTCTACATTGATAACAAACAGTCTTTCTGAGATTTTTTTTTTCCCCCCAATATTTCAGACCTATTTAAGCCATGAAATACATGCATCTGTATGTTCTCAAACTTGTCAATGACAATGGCAAACGGAGGGAGGGATGTATTTGTGCTTAATACCAACATATGGCATTTTAAATTATTTCCTCAAATCCATGCTGACTTACATCGTGCATGCTGCATAAAAGCTCAATGATACTTACTTTTATTGACAAACTAACCCTAAATCCCAAATCACAACAGATGCTTTCAAAAATTCTCTCTTAAAACTTCAGAGGTTTAGACAAATGGGTTTTGCCATGGAGCACTTCCCTGAAATAATTAACCTTAGGATGGAAAATACACGATTTTCTGAATTGAAAACCGAAACTACTCTCATCAGCTTTTTTCTACGAATCACTTCATTTATTCTGATAAAAATTACATACAGATTCATCTGCCACATCTAGATAAATATATCAGCCTTTGTCAGCATTCACTTCTATTCTTACCGGATGCCATTCTTCTATTACAAGTTCAATAATTCTATTTATCTAATACTGTTTTGACAGTTCCCCCGTTGACGCACCTTTGACTTACAGTTCTACAATATGGGAGGTTTTGTCACAAATCATGTCACGGCATTTGTGTCTCAATTTTTAAATTCTCTTTCAAGACCCCTGTTTGTCACATTAATTTGGTACCTCTTGAAAAAACTCTACCCACTATCTTCTTTTTAAGTTTCTGCACTCACTTTTGACAGGCCGGTGTAGATTTCCTACTAATAAAACATTTTTTATCTATTCCAAGTATTTCATCAGTATCTTGAACTTCTTTGGCAACGTTACATATTTCCAGCCTTTGCATTTTACGTTAAGCAAAACTGGCAGAATAAATCTTCACAAAGCAAAGGAGGAATTAAGATGTTGATATGGCTTTTTTGCCCTCTCATACTAATACCACACATTCTGTCATATTCAACTGTAGATTTCCCTGGTTAAAAGTGAACTACCGTGAACCTCTCTGCATGCTGACATGCAGAAAGCACTGATGGTACCACAAATCTGAGTTACTTATGACAGACTTCACTATCAGAACTGCTCTCAGTTCAATTTCTTCTTATTATTTTTCTCACGTTACTTTTTATTGCTGCAAATTTTCTTGGTGCTTTTGGTTCTCCTGCACTGAAATCTGAGCTTCAGTTTTGCTTGTGATCATTTTTATGTTAAATCTTCTGTACATTGCATCACGTTAGCAAGATGGAAGTCCAAATTCCATGTCAAAATGTTAGCTCAGAAAGTTCAAGTTCTTTTATTGCTCCCTTTAAGTAGGAATAGTCTTATGTATATTATGGGTTCCAATGACAAGTACAATTTTATGAATATGTATTTTATAGTAGGAAGACTGATATCAGGATACTGTTTAACAAATACTGAGAATATAATTACGGAATCATGGAATCACG
>VYZM01018595.1:6255-17230 GCA_013398915.1 Dromas ardeola | reverse complement strand
AAGATTTTTTTCAAAAATGGAGGAAGAAATGACCAGCTGGGAAGGAGAGGCTGCCTGGTGAAGGAGTGCTCAGGTCTTCTTTCAGGGCATCCCATTCCAGTTCGAGGATCTTTGGAACTTTAAATTCTGATCCGCGTTCATCTACTTTGTTTTTGTTTTTTTTAATTGGTGACTTCTCTCCCTCTGGAGAGAGACTGTAATCTTCACTGGTCACATCTGCCTTATCCATTCATTGACCAGATGCACAAACAAAGCTCCCTGACTTCATTTTCTTCATTACTTTCCTGCCTTTTCCTTCTTAAAGACATGTCAAACACTAACTCTATAGCAAAGGTCATGCAAAGTCAACCAATTTCATTCTGGGCTAGGTTAAGGGGTTACCTTCCATTCAATGTTGCTTTTTTTGATGATTTATTCTTCTCTAATAAATGATTTGATATATTAAATACCTACATAGCATCTTTCTTTCTTTCCTGACAGGTGCTACCTTAGATTCTAAGTACTTGAGAACAATATCAGTGTCTGGAAAGTCACCAGAACAAGAGCCTTCCATTTGAAAGGGACCTCATGGCACAAAGAGTGGCCTTAAGGTTAGTTATGTAATTTCCAAAGAAATGGTAGCCTCCTAGCTACCTCCGCTACCAGACCTAATATTTGCCTTCCCAGCCCTTCAGCTCATTATACTTATTTAATCTCATCACCTCTTTCTGGGCAGATACATTTTTTCATCTTATTTCATGTTCTCCCATCGCTCACTCCTTTTAACACCTGATTTTATTGTCTTTGTGTCGAAGAACATAAACCATCTGTCCCCTCTCCTATCACATAAAGATAAAAGGTACATGCCATCTCATTAATGGCGGTAAACAAAGGACTTCAACATATAGATACCCCTTCAGCCAGTGACACCAGACAAATCAAACATTCATATTGCTTTCTTGAAGACTGACTAGTGAGAAATCAGTAAGCTTTCACGCCCTTATTCTACAAGGCTAAATATAGCCATACAAGCCAGTGTTCAGAAGCCTGGCACAAAAATGAAACACAAATGACATATAAAATGTACTTTTGTGTACATGTTACACTTGCTTCCATCACTGTGGTATGCAAGGTAGACCAACTAGACTTCTGTCCAGATCACTGATTTATATATATGATCTAGCAAAGTCTAAATGAGATGTTAAATTCATAACATAAAAGAGGTCTCTGGATTCCATAGCTGTCTATCACTTGTTTCGGTCCTTTGATTTCACTGCTATTTAACGTTACCAAAAAAACCCAAATCTCAGAGAATGTGAAATGCAATCAAGTCTCTGAATATAGCACAGCAACAATGTGAAAGCACATATAACACCCAGAATACCCTTTTTGCCCTAACTATAATGCAAAAAAAAAAAAGAAAAGAAAAGAAAAGGAAAGGAAAAAAAAGCATCAGTGGCTCTTCTACTCTTTCCCTTTGAAATGAACTGGTATTGTTACCAGCCTCTTTGTTAGATTTTTTCTTTTATAAAAGGATTTTCTCTGAAAAGAGCTGAACAAATTATTGCAAAGACCTTTCCCATAGACAATTACAATGAAGTTTATATCCATTGTTTAACAAGAAAGTATATGAAGGACACTGCTCATTCTGAGTGGAAAATAACAATTGAAATTATTCTCATAATTCAGTTATAACTCATAGTACAAGATGAATGTCTAGTAGTAACATGGGACACTTGATTTCCCATTGTGGTCTGCCACAAAACCCCATCTTAGCCTTTCATAAATAGCTAGAATAGTTTCCCAAATAATTGAATATTTGATCTAAAAGTTAGGCATCCAGATTGGGTTAGCATGACATGTACTTAAACTGAAATTTTATTTGATTTTCATGTTTCTGTGCGAATGCAGTTCTCTCTCAGCCCATTGGAAGAGATAGGTAACCATCTCAAGATACCTGTGTTGCAGAGATCTTCAATATCACTTGCATGATCAGGTTTCTGTTTACTGTGGATCTCAGTTTCCTCTCCTACAAGACAGGAGAAATATGACTTGCTTAAAAGTAGTATCATGAGATTCTTCAGGGGAAATTTTTTGTAATTTCCAGAATATTCTATGTACTTCTCCTTGTATGAACAGAGGCTCAAAAAAATAAAACAAAGCCAGTAAAAGCATCTTACATTGAAGCAAGATTTTTCACTTATTTTACGCTCCATGGGAACCTAAACCTCTTTTTGACCTTTGGCACAAAAATAATTTTCAGTCTTAGATACTTATTAAATACTCACACAATATACACACACACACAAAAACCCCAATCACAGAAAGATAATTTCAATGTTTTTGAGGTCAAGACTTGTAGTTATGTAACAGATGATATAAACTTCATTTGACTCTGTGGTGTGTTAGTACTAGGGTACACTTCGCTGTGGCAACAAACACTAGATTTGTCACAGGACCCATGTCCAGACTACAGGACCAAGTTTATAGGCCCTGTTCTCATTCCAGGCTTTATAAAGTTAGTCCTAGTTTGCTTCTCAGATCTTGCTTCCATCTTCCTTACCCTCACTAAATGCTTCACTTCCTGCTACAGTCTCAAATTCTTCCACACTTACTAGCTTTTAGGGTTTTTCTTTTTTTTTTTTTCTCCAAGTTAACTTGTGTGCCATTGAGAAACAGTATAACTTTTGCTGCTACTTGAGAAATTGGTGGGCCATTTTGACTGTTATATTTTCAGACAGACTCATGCAAATGTCTTGTAATGAACATATGAATCAAACTGGCTAACTTCTGATAAAATTTTCAATAATTAAAAACAGAGCCTTTCAATGGGGATCAAGAGACAGCCTCAGAAGATGGTTCTTTTATTAGCTTTGTTAAAAACTTGATAGTTTAAATAAATAGCAGTTTCTTTCTGCAGTTTCTTTCCTTTTTCTTTTTTCCCTAAACAGGAAATATACTTGCAGAAAGACACAATTAGTATCAGCAAGAAAATCAGTACTTTATGAAGTTTTTTGGAAAACCTTATGTAATTTGAGACAAAAACATGCTTTTTTTCCTCTGTAGAATCCTAAGCATATGGTTGAAAACTGCATCAGACAGGACAGTGCTTTATATTCAGTCCTACAGGTTAGTAAGTGTAATTTCTATAGAACATTATTGGTTTAAGTCACGTTAAATCCTTTAGGGCTTTTCCCTAAGAACTATTTGAGTTGTTTTACCAAGCAATTTGGCTTTAGAAAGGTTTCTTTTTAGTAGGCAATTGCTCCTGTATTTTCCTCTTAGCCAGCTGTCCACATCTAATGCTGAGCTGAACATAAATTTTAACAGCCCATAAGACATTGGTGGAGTGCTTCCAAATTCAGTAAAGTTTAGTCATCAGATGGCCCAGCAGATTAAGAGAGAGTCCTCTTGTCTTCTATCATGCTGAATACTAAATAATCCAAAGTAATCACTTTGATAATCAAGGAACAAGCATTGTTCAGACTGACAAAAAAAATTATTCCATTTTCACCAAAAGCAGGCAAAAATCCTTAAGTGCTTTCAACATACTGCATATGGTCAAAGCTTACCCTCCTCACTTCCTTGTAGTTTAGCTATAAAAAATAACAATCTTAACCTGTTCCTAGGTCTTTTTATTGTAGGACCCTATTAACCGAACTCAGGTATCTCTGTTTTTTGAACAAGTTTTTCATCTTTTCAGATAACACTATTTATGTTGAGCTTAGTTGCCCAAGCACAGATCCAACAGCTAATATAAGTCAACCACTCAATAGCTACCTGCTGTTACATCTCTGATAGTAACAATTCATTAGCTTAGGGGGTTGCAGGGTCTGATAACTCATCATACAAAACCACACTGGTCTACAGAAAGGTATAACTTGGAAGGAGTTGAGTTAAAACATTTCACTAGGTGATGTGAGAACTTCAATCAGTATTAACCTAGTTTATATTAATTCTTGTTATATTCTCTAAGGAAAAGCTATAAGCTAAAAGACCATGTCTTTAAGCTATAAATCATAAAACTTTAAAAAACTTTTATAACTAGTTTAGGTTAAGCTGAGCAACGTTAAAAGGTTAAGACACAAAGTAAAAACTGTACAAATTATTGTTGGGGATCCTTTGATTCTATAAGTGCTTAACATGACCTTATTTGCTTTCTTAAAAAGGCATTTACTGAGGAAGAGAAACTGACTACACGGCAAGCATAAACTTGCTTGCTTTGTAGACAGAAACCAGGATAAAAATACATGTGAAGGGGCACAGGAGTAAAAATTAGATATATATATATAGATCATCCACATTGGTCATATAAACCAAAGATATTTTATGTCTTCAGGTCTCATTAATATGTTTCAAAAAATTCTGCTGAAATTATGTAATGATCACCTGAAAAACTGCATTGCCATACATTTATAGGAATGCACAAAGATCTAGCATTTCTGGCTTGAGAAACATCCTAGTTAGTCCTGAACATTTGAATGGTGCTTCTTTAGAGCTGAAGCTTATGAAACTGGGACTACTTCAGAGTCCAAACTATCAAAGAACAAATGCAGAGCAGGTTATTCAAAGGCCAGTTTCTTGAGTTTCACTGGAGAATCTCCTTTGTAGAATAAGTTATGTTTAGCAAGTAGAGATTCTTCTTCCAAATAGGATAGTGTTTTGAACCGTCTAGAAGAGAATAGAAAAAAAATACCACACTGTTAAGTTGCCACACTGGAAAGTTATTGTGATGATACAATATAGGAAGGGCCAATAGAAGGCCAGGCTCTGTCACAAGGGAATAAATAGCACTCAACATCTAATTATTTGGTATTTAAAATAATTTATCATTTCATAATGCAAGTTCAGCAATGCACAGGCTCAGAAAAACAAGATGTTTTTGTGGTGAAAACAATTTTCTTTTTCCAGTGATTTGCCACTCAAATTAATGTAAAGCAAATTCTGCAGATCCTTAATCTTATGCATAATCCCTTTGAGTCTAGCCAGGTATGTAAAAGATAAGCCTTGAGACAGAGTTTCAGAAGTAGGCCCTTATCTCCCTTCCAGATGTTTAAATGAACATTTTCTAAAAAATAAAAATGCTATAGTATTCCCTAAAGCACTAGTTATTTCTGACAACGCTATCGTTTCTCCACCATTCGTATATAATGCCATCATATCAGACACATGCCAATGAAAACTCCACAGCACACAACATGGATTACCAAATGTATGCCTCATTAGCCAAAATGGGCTCATGCATACTTACTTACTAGACAGACTAAGTCATAAAACAGGTATGTAAAAAATAACCATTAAGCTCCAGCCTTTTTTTTCCCCAAACAAGGTCATTTAATGACTTGGGGGAAGAATAAAATTTTCATGGCCATGAGAGGTAAACAGACATGACAATGTGAAGATCCTGTTTTTCAAGGAGACATAGTGCCCTTTAGTTAACACTCACAGTTCATACCAATGATGTAATGACTGAAGCAACACTAAGTGAAGTGAAAAAGATGCATCTTGGCAACAGCATAAACAAAAACTATGAGGATGAAACATTTATCCTAGGTTTTCAGGTATGGACATAAATAATTTCAACTGGCTACTGAATATTTATTTCGCATAAGGCACTATGGGGAAGAGTATAACCCAAGAAAAGTTGCCTGCTTTTCTCTCCATGCAGCTGGGAGCAGGATAGCCGAGTTTCTACCTGTACAGAAAAGATTAATTGTGCTGTCCCCACTGACACTTCTTTCTTAGTCATTATAGCCAAATCAAAAGGGGAAGCACAGGTGCAGGCAAAAGTGACCTTCTCCCTTGAAACAGGGAGCCACAAAACAGTTTGAGACATTCCTCACAGTCAAGTTATTTGGTGATTCCTGGAATAGCAAATCCCTGATTCAGCCCAGACATGCAATGGTAAGCAGTCAGCCCCCACAGCAGGAGGAAGGTTTCACTGTTTGCCCAACTGGCCACAGACAAAACAGGACATACTGCTGTCAGGGGCAGTTTGCAACAGCAGAAGATGGTGGCACCAACTGCTACATGGCCGCCCCTACTGAGGAGCTAAATTTCAACCTGAGAGAGCGAGAACTCCTGAAGGATGGCTCCTCCTTTGCACACAAGGCTGGACTAAATCATCTTGCTCCTAAGGGGGGATGTGAAGCTCCAGCAGTTCACCCCCACATTGGTGGATCTATGCCTCCTGAAACTCCCATTCTCCTTATTATAGCATTAAAGAGGTCACCTGCCCTACAGAGCAGGACTTAGGGGCTGCTAAGCTCAGCATAAATAATGTTCATTCTCTTCAACCAGTAGTTGTATACTTAGGATCTCCATGGTGGCAACAGTTGTTCCAAATTAACAGTTCTCATTCATCTTTATCTGTATCTCTTCCCTTACCCAACTACAATCAAGTAGTTAACCTGGATGAATGGAAATTTCTTGTAAATTATACAAGAGTTGATTATGTTTTCCACTGCTTGTTATACAAGGTGGTGGAGAGAGACAAGGAGGGCAAGAAAAAAAAAAATCCTGAATCATTGTTACAGTAATTGATTCTCACAAGTATAATTCTTTATGAAAAACAGAACCATATTTGTAATTTAAATGGTCCGTGCCATACAAGAATGTATGGGTGGCATTTGGATTTTTTGAAAAAGAAAGATGGTAAGTATTTTACAAAATGGAAAATAAATTGTAATTATTAATAACTATTTGTATTTTGCTAAGTGTTCCACAGCCAGGAATCTCACATCAGTTTTGAGGCAAGTTCCCTTTTTTTAAAGTCTCTTTTCAGTCCCTTTGAACTGTAAGTTATTATTTTAACCATTTGTCTAGATTATACTAAGAATCTATCGGTAATGCTGAGTGGCTGAAACAAACTGCTGGTAAAATGGAGGCTGAATGAGCCCTTCTGAACCTTCATTCTGCATGTGTGATGTCTCTTTATTGCAGCCATTTATCATTTTTTACCTTTCAGACAGTATTATAGAGGATAATTACATGGTAGTTAAATTGGTAGAAATTAATACATTTCTCCTTCCAAGAAAGGCTCTTTTCTATTTTGAATCTACCATACACTGTAAAACACAAGCTTCTATGTGACAAATTGGATGCTGTGAAGTAGTATATGCAATAAAAGTGATTAACACCATGAAAATAGGCTGAATTCATTTTCAGACAGATGTAGAAACATTTCATATGTTAGATGTTAAATACTGTAGGATTCTTATATTGAATAATTTGAACGCCTAAGGAGTTTTACTTTGTACTCCAAATTATAGTCATTAAAATGCTCTTGGAATAGTCTCCTTAATATTAACTGAGCATTCCTCATTACACAACAAGCAAAATCACTTCTGCTGAGTTTCTCTTTCATTCGTCAGTTCCAGCAGTCTTTAACATACTGTAAAGATCTCTGTGAAGCAGAAAAAATGCACAATAGTTTCTAAATCAGAGTTTAGCAAAACAAGACCATACCTTACATAAATATAGGGGAATGAGTTTTGACCTTACTTCCTCTAGTTAAAATCTAAGAAATTTGCAAATTCAACATCTGACATGGAAATGGCTACTAATTCTGATTTTTAAATACTTCCTCTCACACGGTACTCCAACATTGGCATGATACAACACAAACAATGTTCTTTAGCTTGGAGGCAAATCATCGTATTTGCAATTCTAATAGCATTGGTGAGCAGTTTTGATTCCCGATCTTGAAGATAAAATTTGTTCTCCCTTTATTTGAGAAAAATCTATGTATTTTATAAGAGCAAGTTCTAAGAGAACTTTTATGCAAAAACACCATGTTTTCAAGGCCATGGGGTCTTTTGGCGTGATACCTAAAGAATGCAATCTCAATGAGATTATATACAGATTATTAATAGGACACTTTGATACTGCAAAAATCCAAGGGCATCTCCTTTCTGCCTTTAACATTACATCTGTTGAAAAAAGTCAATCACTGGTCATATAGAAGATGGGGAATCTTTAATGTTTTAGAAAGCCTTATGAATTTTTTTTCCCATCGTCACAAATCCATACCAGTTAGCAAAGCAATAGATATGGTAGAGAGGCAGATTGTGAAAATGCCTAGCAATTTAGAAGACTGATCTATAAAGAGAATCAGTAAACTAGACTGTGGCGTAAAGCCTTAGAGAACAATGAAAATCAATAATTGAATACTGTGCAAATGTGAGCAAAATAACAAAAAAAGGAGGATAACACACAGTACCAATAGCATTAGGGAAACCTAGGTTTGTGTCAATGATCATCAAAGGTCCAAGGGGACCTGTAAGTTTCCCCCATTATAGTCTATGTTTACTGAACTAAATTTTGCTTGTCTTATGGAATATCTGGTTCTGCAAAAATTACTAAGACCACTAGCAGGACTTATCACTTCTTTAAATACCATTTTGGAGGAGAATTTCCATGCTTCTGCAAGGAAAAACTCCACAGAATTACAAAGTACTTTGTCATTAAATCCCACTCTCCGCAGCTGTGTACAAAAAGGACATGCGAAATATGAAGTAACAAATGGCTTAACTTGATTTTCCATCTGAAAATTGGCATCTATTAAAGAAATATTCCAGACTGTCAGAATCAACTGGGAAAACAGAAGGCTGACAAAGCCATATAATTCTTTCTTTATTCTCAGGTAATATAATGAAATGCTTTGCTAAACAAGTATATTAATCTTTGTACACTTGCTAAAGATTTTTTAGAATGTTTAGTTTGGCAGGATGAAGAATATAAGACTAAAGAACTGCTGATTTCTAGGAAACTATTCATGAGTAAGTGCTAAGCAAATAGACATTAGTAAACTCTTTTTAAAAATTACTGATATTTCAAAGATGGACACCTCATTATGAAGAGCGTTATGGTTGTATATACAGGACCATACTTAGCTAGTTTGTAAACTGCTCTTGATTTGCATCCTGTTTCCTTGCATTTTTCAGTTATAAATGAACTACTGAGGAAAAGTCAGAGGTAACCTCTACTAAGACTTCAGATTTAACTTTTTGTTCTGCTATATTTCTACATTTTAGTTCTTTGTGATGGGGGAAAAAAACCCCACCACTTTCTGGGATCTTGCTTACTTTATTATGAGCAGTTTGCTAACCCTGCAGCAAAAGTTCATTTTATTCTCTTTTCTGTGTAGCTGAAGGTAGTAGCTATTACTTTGTTGTTCAAGTTAATAGAATGTCCTAAGGTCAATCCATGTTTTGTGATTTGTAGATATTTTTGTGTACTCCAGTTCATGATACATTTATTTTATGTTATACACTTCCTTTTCCCAGCTTACTCCACAATGTCTATCAGAATTTTTATTTCTGTAAAGATAATTATTTTGCTTACTGCATTTTTTTTTGCTAAGATGCCTTACAATGAACCTGTACAGTTTTATTTTCTTATTTGGGAATGCATATTTTACTTTTATTTTTCTTTTTGTTCCAAAGAAAAGTTATGTATGTAAATAAATGAGGCCAATGGACATAGTCTGCCAATATATAATTCTGGTCTGGACCAATCTATTAGCTAAACTTATCTCTAACTAATTAGGGTCAGAAGTACTAATTCTTAGCAGTTTCTGCCTGCATTGGAAAATGCAATGAA
Source organism: Dromas ardeola (assembly GCA_013398915.1). Classification (NCBI taxonomy): domain Eukaryota; kingdom Metazoa; phylum Chordata; class Aves; order Charadriiformes; family Dromadidae; genus Dromas; species Dromas ardeola. Next base: position 7,648 of record VYZM01018595.1, on the reverse strand, counting down.
ACGGGGGGTGGGGGAAGGTGGGGTATGTCAAAGGCAAAGAGTTTTTAGTCTGGCTACCACAGTATTTAACAAGGCATCTTCTACAGCAAACTTTCACATCTCAAATAACTGTTGCTGCCTCTTCAGATGACTCATCTCCTAATTCCACTAACTCCACTGCTAAATGTCAATAGATAAATAGAAGCATGAGCCTACCATAGAGAGATATCATCCTTCTCTGCCTGAGTATCTACATCTGAAACTGCCACTTAACTTTATCTTTACTTCTTATTCTAATACGCTACATAGTTTAAGATTTTTGGAAACAGGCACTGCTAAAACTGTATCAAAGCATGCAATATATAAGGGAGTTTCCAGCATTTACACATTACTGTTTGAAAAAATGGATCAAATAGGAAGAATTAACAATTATTAAAAGTTTTTTCTGCCTTTTTAATGCAGAATTGAGGGTGTGCCATCAGTCATTGTTCTATATTAAGACTAGTCAAGTCAAAAGTGTACCTGTGCCCCAGTGGCTGCCTAAGCATTCACAAGTCAAACAAAACTTACATGGAGCAATTATAGATTTGACTTCATTCATATTGAGGAGGACAAGATAATTCCCATGGACTCAGGTGACTCCATTTGAAGAGGGAGCTCTCTGAGGTTCTGTCTTTGTAACTCGTAAGATCTATTTTGGAGGAATAAAAAAATAAGCATATCCTTAAAAGGACTAGACCAGTATAAGAAAAGTAGCTAGCAACAGCTTAGGAGCAGGCCATCCTTATGTGTCACCGGGGAAGAAGACTGATCTGCCTGAACAGAGAGCTTTGGCTGAAACTCAAGAATAAAGAGAGAGTGTCTCAGGAGGACTACAAGCATGTTTTGAGCTTCTGCAGGGAGAAAATTAGAAGGGCCAAAGCCCAGATAGAACCTAATCTGGCTACTGACATAAAAGACAGAAAGTTTCTATAAATAAATTATCAACAAAAGGAGGGCTAAGGAGAATCTCCATCCTTTATTGGATTTGGGGGAAATATAGTGACAAAGGATAAGGAAAAGCCACTTAAGGCCTTCTTTGCCTCAGTCTTTAATAGCAAGTTAGTTTTGGGGGTAACCAGCGCCCTTAGCTGGAACACAGGGAGCAGAATGAAGCCCCCATAATCCAAAGGGAAATTGTTAGCAAACTGCTACACACACAAGTCTACGGGGCCGGATGGGATCCACCCAAGGGTACTGAGGGAGTTTGCAGAGGTTCTCACCAAGACACTTTTAATCATGTATCAGCAGTCCTGGCTATGTGGGGAGGTCCCAGTTGACTGGAGGTTAGCAAATGACGCCCGTCTACAAGAAGGGCTGAAAAGAGGACCCAGGGAACTACGAGCCTGTCAGTCTAACTTTGGTGTCTGGGGAG
>VYZM01018594.1:3196-14168 GCA_013398915.1 Dromas ardeola | reverse complement strand
TCCCTTTTCCCCCTGCGAGACAGACAATTGCCAATATGAGTTCTACCTCTTGCCAAAGGTCACTAATTGTCTTGAAGTTAGGTCCATTGTCATTTCAGACTAAGGATGAAGACGTCATGAAAACTGGCTGAAGGCTGGAGTAGGTATATGTGGCTGACATAGGGGAATCTCCACTTCTAGTGCACAAAGGAATCTGCTTTTCACTACCAATTTTTTTTTGCCTGCAGTCAGCCTTTAAGAGCTGCAAAACCAGAAAACAGATTGGAGGCCATACTTCGTGTAAGAATAATGCTTTCTGCATAGATAATAATTTCAGGTACGCGAGGGTGTGCTCCAGAACCAGGCTAGATCCAAAAAACCAACAACTTCTAAGCCGCCTCCCAGTGCTCTTATCTGTGTACAATCATTCTGGCTTTCAATGAAGCATGGAACAGGGAAATGGAAAAATCTAACGCAAACCATGACTAATACAATTCTTATGAAAGAAAAATCTAACTATGGTTAGCAGAAAGTACTCTGGTGGCTTATGGGGAAGCGTAGATAGAAATACAAAACCAAAAATTGTGTGCAAGATTGCCTGAATAAGAAAAGTACATTAGTTTATGACAAAAGTTCCAATAGGACTAAGTTAGAAATTATACTGGTTAATTTCAATTTATAATGGGACAGAAGCAGGATGATTTTGTTCTAAATTTTTAGCAGCCTGCCCACCTTACAGCTCCTCCTTGCTTAACACCAATCCTGACGAGCACTTCCACAAGGAATCATTTAATTCAAATATTACAGCATACTGTGTAATATATGCTCTGAAACCGAACCACAAAAAATGTTTAAAAAATAACACAAAAGGCAGCACACATACATACTTCAACCACATGTTCTAAAACTGTAAGTGGAAAATTATGTATCCCACTTTCCCTTTTTTGCTAATATTGCAACCGAATACCTATAAATATGCAACACTAATTAACATACAATTCAGAGCCAATTATATTATCTCTTTGCAAATGTATAATATCCTTTACCTTCCTCTTTAGGCAGTCTGAAGAATGAAACAGCCATTAAAAATTCTCAGTATAAAAAGCAAGTTGTTGAAGAGCAATCTTTCAATATTTATATGTTTCACTATTATGCCACAACAGACTGTAGAAACAGACATACATCTAAAATAAAAACAGGAGTATGCAAAATAATACTGACAGAATTCTATTAACCTCTGTTCAAAGAGCAGAAAAGACCCTAAGATCGATTTCAGTCTTATTTATATAGCAGAATATTAAAAAAAAAAGTCATACTTATTTAAGCTCTCTGCATTGCATGAATTTCATAGCTATGCAATTTTTTCAAGTACCAATCTTGAAACCCTATTCGTACCTAAATCATGGGAAATACACATAGATGCATACAGTCTGTATGTAGAGCTGTGCATATAGATATCCACAATCACCACCAGTTCAGGTTTTACATTGGCAACGCAAAACTGCAGAAACAGACACACAGATGCACGAAAGCAGCTTATCTGCTTGTTTACGGAATGCTAATCGAGATAGTAATTGTTACACTGGGATCTAACTATTTGCAGCTTTTGTTTAATAACAAACAGAGAGCGAAGTTTCATGCTAGGCTTAAGGCAGTCTCACTGGACTGCTGAAAGGAGACTCTCCCTGCAGTACCTGTAGGTGCCCATGTACCTACCTACAGCCACCTCCCCTGCATCAGATCTAGCAAACGCGCAGCCGGTCTGATCAGATCGCTGATCCAGAGGAAAAAAACTAATCACGTTTTCTTTTGGATTGTCTGCGGATCCAGCTCAGTCTGTGCCGCCTTTTGCACACCAGGAGCATGGCCACAGGCTCAAGAAGCGAGAGGAATGCCACCTTTTAGAAGCAACATGCCTTTATTTCGGATCCCCCACCATGGGAAATTACATCCCCAGCAAAACTGAACCAAACAGCAGACCAAACCTGGCCACAGGAATATGCGGTAGTAAATCACATGAACACAGGATCAACTACAACGATGTGCTAATGCACACTGTGCTCATAACGTTATCCACTGAAATGCTATTCATAAAAACATGCATTAGAACAACGTCATCCACTGTGCTTCAGGACCACACAGACTCACATCCTTTCCTTTCTGAAATCAACTGTAAACCACATTATTCAGGTAATACTAGCAGACTTAATTCTCCCGTGAGCGCCTAACTTGATCCAGCTTTTACCCCGCTTATGCCTTACTGTCAGAACCTCTAACAGGTTTTAGGTTCTTTGCATGAGTACCTACAAATTATGTTGTGAACTGTTAATATCAATAAACTAGAACAAAATACCACATTATCTTCGACCCCTGAATGTCTGTATTTAAGCCAGTATACTCATGGGAAAGACTTTATGGAATAATCAATAAAGGAGTAAAAGACAGCACAGCATCTCCTCCCAAAGAGAAAACACAGGGCATACAGCAATTTAAAAACCATGCCAATAACAAGAAAGGAAAAACTAAAGTGGAAAAGGAAACCCAAAACACATCCTCTCAACAGAGCTCCCAGCAGAGCAGAAGACAAATCCACAAAGTCTAATTTTTGGTATCCAGCTGAGATGCAGTAACAAGCTCTAAGTGCTCCAAGCTCCCCATCAGCTAGCTACAGAACACACAGAGCTGTTCAAAATAATCCAAGATAGACCAAGCGAATAGTAGGCAAGTATCCAGTGACCTGCAATACAATCAGTTACCAGCCTGCTCTGCTGAAGGAATAACCAGCATGTCTTATTTCCGACTTAGGAAGGTGAGCCCCGAAGAGCAGAACGACTTTTCCCCCTCTTAACAAACTGCACAGGAATCCTTAAGGTTTCTCTCTTGCCCATCATGTTGTTCTTCATGGAGTTGCTCCCAGCTCTAACCCCTGCTCACACCCAAGGCACTGACAAAAGGTACACAAGAGCACAATTACATTACCGCTACCGCCCTACCTCTCAAAAATAGAAAGGTCACAAAACTACTCATGTAAAGTGCACACAAAAAAAATTGCGGAATGACACGAAAACTTATCAAATTATTCTGATGACAGAAATACACAAGGATGGTAATAGCCATTAAAGACTTCTAAATATAGAGAGGATCACACTGCAGTGAAATAACTAACCTAAAAAACATTAAGGTTGTTAACACATACTGTAGCAAGCTTATTCTCTTTTGCACTTGCAGAGCTGAAAAAAGGAAAGCCACGATGAGCTGTCAGAACCTAACAGCACACAGGCACGGGAGTGCTGCATCCGAGGCCTCATCCTTACTCCAATTAAATTGTGACATGGCAACATTGATTTTAATGGGCTCAGGGTGTGATCCCAGTAAGAGTTTCTGTCACCATTGACCCAAATCAGAACTCAGTTGCTTTGCTTGAAGCGAAAAGCTGGTGTCCACTAATCCCAGAAGCCTTCCTACCCGGAGTAACGAATTTTTCAGGGACATTTTCTATGTAAGTGTATCTACTGTTCAAGCAGTACCTCTTCGGAAGTCTTTAAAAAGATCAATAAACTTTCTGTATACATACAATGATAATCTTCCTACGCATTTTTAAAAATATTAAAATCTTACATATTGAAAATATTCTGCAGGATTTAAACATACTTCATAAACTATTTGAGGAGAACCCAATTCTGAAAATAAACATTATAACAAGACATTGCAGTCCGTGTATACTTCAACACAATTTCTCCAGAGTTAAGGTCTCAATGCATGCACCACCTGCACAAGACGGGGGAATTAGAAAAAAAACACAATACTTACTTCTCTGATTTTGGACATACATTTAAACAACCATTACTAATTTTTGTCATTTAAAAATCTGAAGTCCTGAGAAGGTACAAGGGAAATACCCAATACTCAAATGTAATCATCGCCCAAGTAAGGATTTAACAAACTGTATTTCAATGATTTGAGGTCCCAGTACAATGAACAAACAAAATGAAATTATTAACGGAGTTTTTCACAGTTATTTGTTAATTAATCATTGTATTCAGAGATGAAAACTAGTGCCACAGGACATTACCAGAATACTATATCTGATGCATATGCATCCTTTTTTTCATAGATTCCTTGTGGCAGTGCTACCTTTTCAAATCCTGCTCATGTTTCATATCACTGCACACCAATGCACAACCACAATTGTACTATTCTTTGTACATACTAAAGGACATAGATAAAGTCTATACAGTAATCTTCTGGTATTTTTTAATATTACAAATTGTAGAAGGAAAAACCCCACTGTGATCACTGAACCGTGTCATGATCCTTCCTAGGAAATCTCTGCAGAGATAAAGATAACATAAACTAACCTTTAGAAATCAGATGAGGGACACAGCTATCATAACAATGGTAGCTGAGTTCAAATGCTCAGTCTACAGGGAACAGGAATATAGCATACTCTAGAAATAATTTTTATTTCTTTATTTATTTAATCCAAGTAGAAATGGTCTTTTCAAGCCTCCACTTGAAAGCCAGAGCAAAAAAAGTTAGATATGCCCAATGGCTTTACTAACCTTTGCATTTTCTGATTGTTTTGAAATGTTAATCAAGAGACAGTTCTAAGATCTCCATCCAAACGAAGAGATCACTGCTGTACTAACACACAACAGGTTCCATTATTTTCAACAGCAACTTAGAAGCAACTTGTACTTGCTGGAGACTGACAGCTTGCAGCAGAAGCATAGGATTCTGCCTTCTACACACTTTCGGAGACCTGACGACATATTAGGATGTGTAGAAGCTCTGCTTGACTGCTTTTTTTAAGCAAAAAGTGGAACGGAAAAAGCAGTCAGTTGATTCTGATTTCCAAAGAGTAAGTGTTTTCTCCACAAACCGATACAAGATCCCCAGAAAGAATATAGAAAGTTGGCAATCTGAGACGTTTTTATATGAAACACCCAGGGCTGGGGTATTAAGCAACCATATAAATATGTCGTACACATATGTAGACAGCCAGAATTAGCATACTGGTAAACATAAATTGTTGCATCTATACTACTTGACACTGAATTGTGTTACGTATGTGTGTGCAATGAATGCAGTCATAGAAGACAGAACACATGAAGATTCAAGTAGTGAAATAACTCACTTGGCATAAAATGCCAAAAAAAATTGTCTTCCTGTAAATATGCAAAAGTGTCTAATAATTACAACCTAGTTTTTGTTTACATGTGTTACTATAAATTAGAAATGCTTTGCCTTGTCTTAGCCATGATTATATTGACCTTCTCTGATTCAAATGCAAAAGCTACACAAAAACCTGTTTAAATACCCACTCTAGTATCTTAACCTTTTACTTTTATTAATATGGAAGTTTAGCTTATCGTGGTGAGATTTTTTTATGCATGTCCACTAGCATATTTATAGGTGCTTAAATTAAGCAGCTTGAGGGTTTTTTTTTTTTCCCACAGCACCAACAAATTCCTCTGTCAGCAGCAAGAATTCAGAGCTAAAAAATAAATAACTAAAAGATACCTAAATTTGAGTTTGGAAATCATTTTCATATTGAAAAAAGTTGCATTACTCCACTTACAAGTATGCATTTGAATAAAGTTTTCAATTTGCCAACTGAAATGCCCTCCCTCTGCAGTCTTTTCCTAGTAAAGGATATAGATAGACCATGAGTAAAACGTGAGCTGCCCATTATGTGCCTGGGACTCCTACTGACTGACTCATAAATGACTGTACCTAAAGGAACCCTCTTTAGACACCAACAGGGGATTGCTTTTTGAAGAAAAAAAAGTATCATTATCATAGTGCAGGGAAGTCAGTACAACTTTTAAGAACCTTTGTGAAGGAGAACTCTATCTGTTTATATAGCACATGTGAATGCCTTGAGGAGAAAAGATAAAAAATACACCTCAAATTATATATGTGCAAGGTCTTTTGATTAAGCATTTCTATTTTCCTTCTGTCCCCTTTCCTGAAATTACGATGTCATGGGCTTGAAAATTGTCATATAAGTCGAAGTGACTTAGGTAATGGAGCAATAACGTAGAAAAAATTATGATAGTGTTTTTTCTTAATTTCTTTGTAAGATCTCCCTTGCACGATTATAAAGGAGCTTATGGGTGTCTCAAAATGCTCCACAGTATTCATGAATACATAAACAATGTATTTAAGACCTGAACAGATGATCTAAGAAGAGCTAAAACAGAGCATGAAGCAGGAGAGAAACCAAATTGCATCTCATGCTACTGTGATGCTGAATAGCCCTCTTGGCTATCTGAGGCTTTCTGCTCACTATTAAATTTGAGAATGTTTTGTCAATACAGTTTGCTGATAACACAAAGACAGTAGATGCTTGGTGTAAGGACTTGTATTATGTTTTAAACAGTTTAACTGATGCTGCTCTCAGGAGTACTGCAAATAATGAAATTTTCACTGGTGAAAATACATTGGTTTTTTTGACCCAGGTCAGGCAAGAAGCTCAAGTCCTATAGGAAGACTTATCTTCATCTCATAGACTTTGCTGGAGCTATGTCAATACATGCAACCTAATCTAATGATCTAGGGTTTTTTGGTTGCTTCGTCCTCCTCCCCTCCCCCCCTTGGTGAAAGAGTTTTCAGATACAAAATTGCTTTTAACCCCAAATTATATTTTTGGGGTAGAGCTTATCTCTTCTGCCAAACTTTTCATCACATTGTTATAATGTTTTGTACGGCTGCCAGATCCACACGGAGATGAAGATCAGACAACTTTCAGACAATTAAGCATTCTTTGAAATACCATTAAATAAATTAACTTAAATTGACTTTGAGATAACTATAGGACAGAGATCCGCAAATTATTAGCAGGATAGTTTCAGGTATCAGACCCTTTCTAATTCTCCTGTTCACTCTTCATCAGAATGAAAGAAGTTAATAATTAGTTTAAGTGCCTTTATTAAAAAAAACAAGTCTTCCATGTTTTCTCTGGGATCCTGAAACACAGCTTCACAGAGTATTAAAGCCAAAAGTAGCACTGTTCTCATCTCTCATTCCTTTCCATCACCATCCTCAGGATTTACTTGCCAACTGCATAATCCTAAGAAGAAATGCCACTTACAAACTTGATTTTAAGTGCAAATCCATTTATCCTTTTAAAAATTAGCTTGCTTACCGCAGCTTCCTACTGTTTCATGATGTATCCAAAAGCAACAGAGTTCCTCATCAAAGTAGGAGAAAACTTAGATGCAAGTGATCTGTACCTGCAGATTAAAAATGCCTATTTTTATCAGCTGTAGCTTACCACTATCCTCAGTTATCAATGAAATGAAAACCAGGTTGTGATAATCACTGATTTTTTTGGTGTTTAATGAACAAGATAAGACATTCTCAGTTGGGATTTGGTAGCTGGTAGAAACCATTACCACTGTCTTATATTACCTGTAACTGTTTAAGGCATGGATTCTTACACTTTTGAGGTTTTTGCTCCTGAACAGTGACTTGTGAACATGCAATGGCATTTTAAATTTAGAAAGCCATTTGCTGTCTCTTTTGCTGACCTTATTCTGGGTCTCTGTGAACGAGGACCATTAAGTTTTGCCAGGACAGAAAGATCACTTACAAAGGAGTTGGGATGCAAGGAAAGTAGTCATCTTCTCTTTCTGTTTCTCCCCAAACCAGTCTTCAAAAGCAGAATCAGCCAAAAACTCTTGCAGAGCAAGCTCCCATGAAATAGGCTCCTGGCCCCATTACAGTGTTAAGAAGTGCAAAAGGATGGAATAAATGTGTCTAGCCTCTGTAAGCTCTTTATCAACAGCATCGACCTACTTACTCACCGTTGAGCAAGTCGATGACGACTAAGTGAAGATGTAACAAAAAGTCAATCATCACTCCCAACTTTCCATCCTCCCCAGAATTGCTGGCAAAGAGGTTTTCTAGATAACAAGTATGAATCTCCCAACTAAACAAATATTTTTGAAAATATAAATAAGAAAAATTAACGTACAACAGCCATGAAATAGAACAGAAACAACACTAGGGTTAAAGAAAACTGTATTTTGTTGGCACGATGTATAGTGCACAGAACTAAGAGCTGATTAAGTAAATTAATCACTTATGCAACCAAGTGAAACTTTAACTGTGGAGCAATAAAAACACCTCATATAAAGGCAAAGGCATTTGGGATATTCACTAATTCAAAAGACTGTTAATCTTCAAACTTGATAGTTAGAATGAACCTCCCCTCTTTAAACCCTAGGGGTTAGATATAGCTCATATGAACTGCTGAAACGCGAAAATGCAAGGCATGTATTAAATATCCCAGAGGCAGCAGTACTTAGTCCTCTAACAGGCATTCAGACTCGCTCTTTATACCTGAATGCTCCAGTGAGCTCTTTGTGTGCGCTATACTAGATGGCATTTTTACCATGACATCAACAACTATATATCATCCCTCCTTTTCTCTTCCTAGGTAGACTCTAATTTTCTGCACTCAGTACAGATTAATCTGTAAACCCTTATCTATCTAAAATGGGTTTTATTCTCTTCAGAAAGGAAAACAAGGAAGTATTAAGAGTGTGCACTTTTTATACATTCCAAAAGAAAAGTTTAAGACAAACAAAAAAATTTGAGTTTACACAGAAACTGAAGAGTTGTGTATTAAATCAGAAGAAACCCCCCACCAATATTTATACAGGGAAATATGACATCTAAGTTCAATAGCATGTTTAGTTATGAAAACAAGTGAGCAACAAAGGTATCTCACTGACCTTCCAGTGTATGTAATGTGGATTTCTACAGGGTGACTAATCTATGTTTCTTTTATAATCAGAGCGCAACGGAAATTTAGAAGATGAAAATAATGAAAACAATTTCAGATTTTCTCAGTATCAGACAAATTATACCCATTATTCTCGTATACCTTTTATTTCTTTTTCTCCCAATTGACTTAAAAGGAGCTTAGATAAATAGCTCTAAATCAGATGTCTTCATTGCAGAGAACAACTCTGTTCCTTAGGCTTCATGGCAGCTTGCCTTTCCAATCCAGCAATTAAATTCAGTTGTAAAGAACAAACTCACTTAGTTATGGAACTTTTATTTGATTTCAATGGGACTTTGACATCTATGGGTCTTAGTGCAACCACAATTCAAGACCACTAAACTTTATCGGCTCCCAGATCTGTTCAGGGCCCTGCACATACAGAAACAAAGAGAATACTATTCAGCTAGGAAAAAGTGGTAAGGCGGCAAAAAAAAAAAAACTCCACACCACCTTTATATCAGGTATTACCTACTGCTCATCTGGACTAAACAGAAGTTTTACATCTACTTTTAAGGGTAAATGAAAGGATATATCTAGAGTGCATTAATGACCAGAAGTTCTTTTTTTATAATGTGCAGGTACAGAAGTTCCTTAAATATACAAGTTCTGATGCACTAATCCTACTGAATTCTCAAATGAATTTAACACAGGTAAGCTCATGGATATTTATTGCTATCATTTTTTAAATCGGTAAAGAAAGTTAGCTCTTAATGCAGCAAATCCTCGCAGCTGTTTTAGCAGCAGCCAAATCTGAGAAGGAGCCAGAGAATGAAAAAAAGGCCCTAAAACTCTCTCAAGAGGTGTTTGCTATTATCTCCTATATGAAGAAATAAACCACAAATACTTAAATATAAAAATATAAAACCTTGGAAGATTTCAAGAGTAGAGGGAGACTGTCCTACATAATTTCTTGCTTAAAGTCAACTCCAGCTCATATAAATAATTATCAGTATAACTGATACTTGCCTCATTACATCCCCTGTCATGCAAAACTTTCAGTACAAATAATTACTTATTGCCTAACAGCAGATAAAGATGTCTTATTATCTAAATACAGTATGGCATAGGCAACTGGATCTCACCCTGTAACTGTTACCTTAGCTACTTCCATAAAACCTCTCTGTAAATTCACCAGAAAAGATGGGAGGAAAATTGTGGGAAGTGACAGTATTTCACTGAGGACTGAGAAACTCAAGAATTTCTATTCCCCAGCCATACATAGATACACATCTGTAAGGATGAGTGACACTAAAAATCACTCTTTACCAATGCTATTCGTATTTCTTGCAATCCACAGATTAATCCATCAACTAAAACATTAGTTGAACAATTCCTGTCCCCATTCAAAAAAAAAAAAAAAAGAAACAAAAATCTTGTATGCCTAATTAAAACTTAAGTGAGTAAAACTGGAATCAAAGTTTTCAGCAAAATCAGGTGTGATCATAAGTATCAATGAAAACAGATTTTTAAAATTTAACATTAACCGGATACTATTTTTAAATGTCATTTATTACCCAAATGAGAACTAGTATGAAATTTAAAGATGACCGTTGGCTTTTGTGAAATGTTTCACTATCACTTGCAAATGCAAAAATATATCTGAAAGAAAAGCAAATTAAGTAGTGCTGTACTAACAGAATAAAATGGAACAGAACACGGAAGTTTTCCATCTTACAGAAAATTTTGACATTTCAATGTGTTTTACATTTTCACATTCATGTTTAAGTAGAACTTCAGAACTGAAAAAAAAAATAAATCTGAAAACCATTCACAAGTGTTCTAATGTTCCCAGCTATTGAACATTTGCCACGTCCTTTATTTCAACATGCAGAAGTTCCTTTCTTCCCAATTTGTGATTTTTTCAGGTATGGCCAATTGCAACATCCAGTGCTGAGGCCAAGATCCTTTCCTTCAACAACCTACTGGCCATTACTCATGGACAGAAAATGGTGTCATGAACTGAAATAAGTGAAATACATTGGTTGGTTCCTCAGCACTTTCTATTACCTAGGCTGCAGCTGACACAATGTCTCATATCTCATCTGATGCAAAGAGTAATCAAAAGGGGGCTGAGAAGAAAGGGAGAGACACTTTTTACCAAGGCCTGTAGTGACAGGACAAGGGGTAACAGTTTTAAACTGAAAGAGGGTAGATTTAAATTAGACATAAGGAAGAATATTCTTTTACAATGAGGGT
>VYZM01018590.1:1444-30521 GCA_013398915.1 Dromas ardeola | reverse complement strand
AGAGAGAGAGAGAACAGCATCAGCTCCAAATACTTTTTCCAACAGTTTGTGCTTTGTTCATTTTTGAAATAGAGTTTTTTGTTACACACAGGTGTCAGACCAAAATCCAGCATACATCACATGGAGGTCGCAATTTTACTACAGAGAGGAAGCGGAACATATTTATTGGACTTGGACAGGTCTGGAGTCCGATCCCATCATCAATTCCCATCTCCTGTCTCATCTTTAGGTGTTTACTCTCTGAAGCTTTCCTGACGCCACTGAAAGGCAGTATAACTCATCTGGGTAGGAGCTTTCTGCCTGTGTCCCATAAGTGGTAACATGGTATTCCAAGTTTTTAATCATTTAGCCTTCAAAAACCTCCTTTTAGAGGGAATCAAAGCACTTGGGAGAGGAGTGTAAGAGAATGCAGGAGCTCCTCAGGGTGATGGGCTGAGGAATGCACCACTGAAAGAAAGACCACGAAGCCAAGAGAACCCTAGATCCACCAGGAGAAACCAGGAAGTAGGAAGGAACTGGATGTGGAACTGGACTGAAGAGCAGCTGTGACATTTATGCCAGAAAGTCATCATCACAACAGTATAGCAGGGTGTCCTGGTCACCTATCTCATCGCTGCATACTCCTTCCTACCAAAAAGGACCCTTAAATTATTCTCATCTTAAAAACAAGCACAAGGACTAAGACGACTGTGGACAGCACTTTCTTCCTCTATACAGACTGGGCTTATCAACCAATAACAACTTGTCCATAGGCAGCTCAGAGGTCCTAGCCCCCGCACTAGCAAAAATTGTTTCTGACATCCCGACTCATACTGAAGGACTACATGTGACCATGACAGAGCTAGTAACCATTGTAAGACACAGATGAGGGTCTGGGTCAGCATGGAGCTGAAACTGTGGTGGAAGCCATTGGTCTGCAGAAGACTAGTGGGGTGCCATGTAGATGGAAGCTGACCACATCAGGGCCTGACCAGCTGGGATCTGGGACATCTTCTAAGCCTGTTGCTGTTGTCTGGTGAAGGCCACAACAAGGGTGTCCATTCTACCCCAGATGAGCCATTTGCAGATCCCCAGCAAAAATAAACCAACTAAAGCAGATAGGTTGCCACATCACAAGGAAAACTCAGTAGACAGATCACCAGAAAAGCAATAGGAAGATCCTCAAGTACAGAACTGCAAATTGGAGAGAGGTAGCCCAATGCATGAATGAAAAGCAGATGGAGCCCTTAAACTCGGTACAACCCCAACATACCTGGAAGAACTTGTGGGAAGAAATCCTTTCATAGTATTTTAAAGTGTCTGGCCTGCACACGGCAGAAAGAGAAACACAACTGAAGAGAGCAACAACCTCAACTTGTGCTTACAGGCAAAAACCTTTGCAAGAAGGGGTTCCTAAGGAGGTATTTCTACTTTTAACAAAAGAGCGATTACTTACCCTCATGCTTTTGGGCTAACCCTGTGAGAGCAGTCTGCTGCATAGCTGCTAACTGACTCCTGCGAACACTTTCACAGGTTTTACCTTTTCTGTGAATACTTCCAAAAAAAGAAACTAATCCCAAGCTGACAGCCCACACCAGTGTAGGTGGAAATTTCAGAAGCAATTCATTCGGTAGGTTACTTGCAGACAAGTGCTATCCAGAGTCAGGATGGCCACAGCCCAGAACCCAACAGAACTGCTCGGGTGTCACTGGCCACATGAGCTGTCAGAGCAATGCTGGATCACTACAAGACTAAGGTGACGCAAGCTCTGTCCATCACCTAGAGGCTATTACTAAAGGAGAGAGCACATGGGGATACCAGCAATTAAATACTGCAAAGGTGCTGGGGACTGCCCACTAAGGAGTCATTTCACACCAGTCATGCCCATAGCCTGCTGAAAGGGCTCAGTGGTGAAAATGATGCCTGTGATGCAATGTCAGGCTGGGATTGTAACTGGACCACTGAATGCAGAGCTAGCAGCCAGGGAAAGCAAGTACCACTTCTTCCAAGGGCACACTGGAGATACATCAACCTCCTATCAAAGGAGACAAGTCAGTGGCAAGGTTTACAAGCCCTTCACAGCAGGGAAGAAAGATGCAGAAGCAGCAGCTGGGAGGCAACACAGCTGCAATGAGAGAGAGCACTCAGGAGAGACAAGGGAGTTCCTCAGAGAGGCAGCAAGTCAGGCTGGCCAAGCTGGCCAAGGCTACATACCAAAATCTACACGTGCTTTGAGAAGCACCAAACACGTACCTCATGCCTTGAAGGAGCTGGGGGGTGATGACAATGGATCTCCAGAGGTCTCATTTCTCCAGCGTTGGACACAGAGCTCTGTGCGAGGGGATCCATCAATGTCAGGCTAGAGAGCCTGTTGGCTTGCCTCCTCCTACAGCTGTGTGCTCAGATCCCCCCAAAACCCCTGCACCAACACAGCCCTGCTTCTGGACACATGAACCATGTATCACAGAATGATGGGGGATGGAAGGGGCCTCTGGAGATCATCTAGTCCAACACCCCTGCCAGAGCAGGGTCACCTTAGAGCAGGTTGCACAGGAACGCATCCAGGCGGGTTTTGAATGTCTCCAGAGATGGAGACTCCACCACCTCTCTGGGCAGCCTGTTCCAGTGCTCTGCCACCCTCAAAGTAAAGAAGTTCCTCCTCATGTTTAGGTGGATCTTCCTATGTTCAAGTTTGTGCCCATTACCTCTTGTCCTGTCACTGGGCACCACTGAAAAATGGTGAAAATTGGATCACGTATACCGATCCAATCACTTCAGCGTAGTGATCTATCTCCTCCTCGCCACTTGAAACAGCCCAGCTGAAAACTGGAGACACTGCACGGAGGAATGGATGGGTTAGGGTTTTCCCCCAGACTCCCGAGAAAAACTCGGTTACATTTTTCATCTGAGCTTCAGTGCATGAGTTTGCTGGTGCTCTGCCCAGAATAACAAACCCACTGACCAACTGGTACTGGATTACCTTACTAGGTACTTCAGGGAAGCCTGAACACAAACTTAATTTATCACTTAATCAGTGCTCTAAAAATAGTTGAGGCAGGGGGAGGGTCCATCCACAGAGAAAAATAAGCTATTTAGAAGAACAATGATCTGGCAATCATCTCACATTCACTGCACATGGGAGAAGAAATCTATCCTTTATGAGCTGCTCTTGGGAATAAAGGAAATTCATGAACTTGCCAGATAAACTTTTCAGCGGGAGGAGAGGAAGACTATTTCATGTCCCTTTCCCAGTCAAGACTGAATACACTTACAGGTGGGTGAAGAGAAAACATGAGGGAATAAACCTAATTTAGAAAGAGATGGATCAGAAGGAGTGGGGAAGAAATTCAGAGAAAAAAGAAAGAAAAAAGCAAGTAAGTATTTTGTCGAGTAACTCCACTAAGTCATGGAACAGAAGGACAGGAATTCAGAGCAAAAGGAAAGAAAAGGGTGACTAAAGAGAAGACACATGCTACTACCTCAGTGCCTCACTGATTTAATAACTATCCCTTGCATTTTATGCAAATCGATTTTTCAAAAAACTTTTATCCTTTACTCAGGCCTTGTTGTGGAGCTACATCAAACACCACAACTATAGCACTCCCTCGTTTGTTTTTTTCTATTCAACATTTTCTGCATTATCCCCTTCAACCAAGAGGAGGATAATGCAGAAAAAAGCCTACCTCAACTACTCAATTTGTGCTTTAAACTAAGGCTGGATTTCAGCTCTCCTAATGTTAAGCTACCCTAACACTTTTAACTAAAGCTGATGGTCCAAGGCTCCCTCTGTAGTCAACGAAAAAGACAACCACCTCCAGACAGCAACCTATCCTCTTTTAAGATCCATTTCTGTGACTGGTGGGAGGAAATACCCTTTGGAGATCTCTCTACCACTGCTGATAGAGAACATCTAGGCAATCAGGCTAAACCAGATGCCTAACGGCAGTGACTGAACGTAGGGAAAACTACTCTCACCCTCGCAGTCTGCAAGGTGACAAAACTACTTGGCACTTGGAAGAGAAAAACCTAGAGAAAACATCATTTGCCCAAAATACTTAGGATTTCAATTCCTCGGGGGACAAAGTGGGGGATGCAGACACAGCTCAAGGACTGCTAGTGGCAGGATCTTTAATATTTACATCTAAGGCCCGTCCTTCAAGTCAAAATTAAGCAAAAACCAAAGAGGTTTGGTAGTTTCCTGTTGAAGCATGCTTAGCACTTAACATCTTTTCTGATGCGTACAAGCACAGAGCATGGTGAGGGACATCTGCCACCACCAACACATCTCCCTGCAGTCTGCACAGGAGCAACCAGGGCACTTGGCTCCGACTGATACACTGACAACATGAAGCCTTCAGAGAACACTGCCAAAAACTCAACGTAACAGGAAGATGAAGACCGGTGCAGACTGCATAGAGAATACGTACCATGAAGTATTTCCCCTTCTCTGCAGTGTGGCAGGGGTACTTTTGGGTGGAAGATAGGAGAACAAGGCTGATGGGCAACCCTCAAACTACCATGATTTGCTGCAGTACCTTTAAGAAACTGCACTCGATTCATTTCCTCTGGCTTCTTTCCATCACATTTTATCAACTTATTCAAAGCGTGCATTAAAAGCTCTTTAATACCTTGCTACGTTTGTTACTGCTGAGCAGAAGTAATTGCCAAATAAGATATCTATCTGCCAGAGCCTGCTCATGACTGAGACGGTGAAGGTCATGTTCTGGAAAAGTTTGACTTTGAACTTTTCCAAGTTTCTAATTCCCACTGAAGTTACACACACGCATAAGACAACCAAACAGTACAGAAAACTGGAGGTGAAATGCAGCAGAGCCGCCACCTACCCCAGAACAAGTTTTACTTCTGAAAATATCTGAGTAATTTTAGGAATTTTTTTGCCCCGTTTTCAAATCATGCATCTGAAAAACAAAGCTGTCAGTTACCGTCAGTGAAAATATAAGTGTTCCCTGAAATACACACTGGCCCTTGCACGCCCGATGCTGCCTCCCCTCTCCTGCCCACTCCCTCCCCTAAAGATGCACGGAAGTAAGTACCAAATCCTGTCCAAGACTCCTTGAGGAAATTCTTTGTCCATGATGTTTTCTCTAAAAACAGTCTACAACTGACTTTCTTTTTTACTTCCAACGTAGCGGGATTCACAGAATCACAGTGTTGGAAGGGACCTCTGGAGATCAACTAGTCCAACCCCCCTGCCAGAGCAGGGTCACCTTAGAGCAGGTTGCACAGGAACGCGTCCAGGCGGGTTTTGAATGTCTCCAGAGATGGAGACTCCACCACCTCTCTGGGCAGCTTGTTCCAGTGCTCTGCCACCCTCAAAGGAAAGAAGTTCCTCCTCATGTTTAGGTGGAACTTCCTACACTCAAGTTTGTGCCCATTACCTCTTGTCCTATTGCCGGGCACCACTGAAAAGAGCCTGGCCCCATCCTCCTGACACCCACCCTTTAAGTATTTGTATGCATTAATTAGGTCACCCCTCAGCCGTCTCTTTTCCAGACTAAACAGACCCAATTCCCTCAGCCTTTCCTCATAAGAGAGGTGTTCCAGTCCCCTAATCATCTTAGTAGCCCTATGCTGCACCCTCTCCAGCAGTTCCCTGTCCCTCTTGAGCTGCGGAGCCCAGAACTGGACACAGTACTCGAGGTGTGGCCTCACCAAGGCAGAGTAGAGGGGGAGGATGACCTCCCTCGACCTGCTGGCCACACTCTTCTTGATGCACCCCAGGATGCCATTGGCCTTCTTGGCCACAAGGGCACATTGCTGGCTCATGGTCATCCTGTTGTCCACCAGGACTCCCAGGTCTCTTTCCACTGAGCTGCTCTCCAGCAGGTCAGCCCCAAACCTGTACTGGTGCAGGGGGTTATTCCTCCCCAGGTGCAGCACCCTACGCTTGCCCTTATTGAATTTCATAAGGTTTCTCTCCGCCCAACTCTCCAGCCTGTCCAGGTCAATTCAATTTCAGTGCCCCAGCTGCCACGTGAATCCAAGGGGACGGAGCAAGCTTTGAAGCGTGGCCAGGCAGAGGCTGCCTCGCAGGATGCCGGGAGCTCCAGTACCACAGAACCACGGGGACCAAACCATTACAGCACACCACAGGAAACACCTTGGCCATGGAACCAGTCCTGGGCAAGTCAGTCTTGCCTGCAGATACCCTTACACATGCAGTAATGCAGACCAAAAAAAAAAAAACAAAGGCAAGTATTTAACCTCTTTGATGACATTTTCAGCCAAAAATGTGACTTGAAGAAGACTACTTTTTGCATTTCTTGTTCAGCTATACGTGTTATAAGGCATAAGAGTTAAGCACTGTGTCAGTAGCTAATGTCACTTGATAGCCTACTAAAGCTTTGTTAAGCATGAGGATTCACGTGCTATTATCAACAATGTCATAAACTTTCCAGACTTCTGCAAAAACCTCCCGGCTGCCATTAAACTGTTAACACTGTCTTTTTCCCCTTTTTTTTTTTTTGGCACCTTTTTTGTTTGTTTTTTTTTTAAATCTGTTTGCCGACCAGACAGCATCGCATTTTGCCTTTCCCGCTCTCGCTGCTGCTGCACTGCCCTCTCCTCCATGTGACGCAGGTGACACAGCCACCCAAAAACCTCCCGTCCTGCCCCAGGGCTGCCAACCCAGCAGGACCAATCCTGCTTCCAAGCATCCCTCCAGTCTACAGAGCAGGCTACAGCTCCAGCATGAGAAGTGTGCTGAAAGCAGAGCGGCTGCCACCGGTGTAGCTGATGTGCTCTCCCACTTTCAGCGGACCTGGGAAGTGAAGTCCTTACCTTAGTGCCTTCACCTCTCCCCTTCTTGCCCGGCCTCTGGCAATCTTAAATGATGTTCAACTTTTACTGATGGGTTGGTTTGCTGGGTGTTTTTTTTTTTTGAGCACCCATCATTAAACCTAACTCCAGATTAAGTCCTGACCCAGGAGGACTCAAAGTCTAGGAAGACAGGCGCAATAGAGAGGCACAGACACCAGAAGATACTCATCACACAACAAGGAAAGAAGTTATCTCCTTGAAAAATAAAGAGTTTGAGCAAAGATGATAGATTTGTATGCATGTATCCTTTGGGTTGGATACCAACCAGTAAGGCGAAATAGGAGGAAAATGAATGGCCATAATGAACAAGAACAAGACACGAGGAGGAAAAAAAAAAAACCACCACCAAAACCACCAACCGTAAAGGGTTGTAAAGGGTTTTAAAAGGTACGGGAAAAGTTATCTTGATGCATCTCAGGTAGATTTGATGCAAGAAGCTGCTTTCAGAGTAGACAGAAGAAACAAGAGTAGGTCAAGAAGAGCAAAGAGCCAGCGAGAGTAGTGAACCATCACTGCTATGGGGTCATTTGCTGTGCAAGCACCAGTTGTACTGAAATGACAGAAACACCCAGGGAAGAACAAGGTAGCTCTTGTACAGCACAGCAACAATCAAATGAAGGATGGGTGAAACACACAGAAAGGACTGTTTATTATATATATATATATACACACACACACACACACACTACAGTGCATTTTGTAGTCGTTTACAGGAGGGATTTGTCCACCTTCAAACTTTCTTTTTCACAATGCTGATGTGCTGAGACCTGGGTTGTTTTTCCAGTTGTTTGACTTCTTTGGGGGTTTTTTGGCCTTTTTTGTTGTTTTTTTTTCTTGGTGATAAGTATTCCCCTCATTGCTCTCCCGTGTGGTCCCCTGTTAGTCTGCTTGGGTCCATCTACTGACAGTTGTCTTATTCTTAAGACTCTTAGGAGTTTGTTTGTGGACCACCTATCATAAGGGGATCCTGATCTATGACTCGGGCTTGTCCAAATAAAACAAATTATTTGAAAATGAAACATTTATGATGGATTTATGGACAGTATTTTCCAACAGAACAAGAAACTCTGTGATGATGCAGAACCACTGATTAACATAATTGAATAGCTGTTGTGCTCTCCAAGCAGATTAAACAATTTACAGTCGCGGAGTCTTTGGATAGACCCAAATGAGGAGATCAGCTCCTCTTCGAAGGGACCACCCACGTACTCTATGTTATTCTCCATGACCTTCTGATCAGGCACTGCTGGTTAGCAAAACCGAAGCGTGCTTTGGGTACTGATTTAATTATAACAAACTTGTATGAAAGATCTCGGCCAATGTGTCGATCTTAATAGTCATACACTTTCTGAAAGACTTACTGAACAGCAATAATCCATTTGGATGCACTGTAACTCCGATATAATTCAGCACAAGCACAGAAAAAATAGTTTTAAAACTTCACTTTTCTAATTTCAGTTTAACAGAGTACCGATGCACTAAATAGAAATACGGTAAGCGTTCATGTATTTGGTATCTGGAGCGAAAGATCAAAAGTGTCCTTCCTCACTTCATTTTAGTAGAATCACTGACAAATCACATACTCCCCAAAGTCAGCCTCTCCGAGATTTGAGCTCCTTGTCACTGCTATGCTACAATTTGCAAGAGTTAAAACCTGAACCGCATTTTTAATCTGTTTGAAACCATTATCCAGGTAAAATTCATAATTCTTTAAAGTGACACGATGTGAGGTGCATCTCATACCACTCACAGTTTGTACAGATGATAATGAAGGGAGCACTTTTTGAAAAAGGATAACTATTATCTCCCCGGCATTGAATTAAACCAAGCTTTATGCCTATGAGCAAAAAGGCAAAGGATGCAAAGTTAATAATTTCTTTGGTTGCCTCTCAGTTCACTCCCAGGTGTGGAAGGATAATAACTGTCCCCGGTTACTTACTTACGCAAGAACTTCTAAGGACAGCCATCTATAAAGAACGCCTCTCGTTACTATCCTACGTTTATTTACAAATATACGCACACCATTATTCAATGTCTCCATAAGACAACTAATACCGGTAGCTGAACTGTTTCAAAAGCAGACACACGTTTTCAGTACCCACCTTCAAATACCCTGTGGCTAAATTTTCAGGCTAACTTTTATTTAATCTCATTTAGTGAAATAGTACTCTGCACCTCTAGATCGCAGCCAGGCTATCTCAAGCCCATCTAATATAACCTCTAGTTTTAGTACCTTTACAGGAATGCTAGTCTCCCTCAAGTACTATCACCAATATTTGAATATGAGAAGAACGAAGACTAGGACCATTTCCCAGATTCATACAGACAGTCCATACCAGGGATAGAAAGGGAAAGCCCCCATGTACACTCCCACGCTCCCCAGTCTTTATCTTCCTTTGCACGCTATTGCATCATTAATTTAAATCGAAGATGGAAATAGGGGCTAGAGGAGAAGTCAGTCACTGTCAATTGAATTTGGAGAAGCCTGTTGCCCAACTACCTGCTTAGATTTCAAATCTCAAACAAGAAAAGGACAGTGTAACAAGGCCACAAAAAAAAGGAGAAAGAAATTATACACACAGAGAACTAATTAAGAGGGAAGAGCTGGCAACAAGACAGATGGAACTTCTAAGTGTTATAAAGAATGCAAGTGTAAGCTTGAATCAATAGTTTCTTCTACAGATTATACTTGGGCAAGATGAACAATGCTGAGTTCCTGGATCTTCCCAGTTTTGCAGGATTTTTTTTTTCTTCCCGTTGAAGTTACCTATTCTCTTACACAGTGAAATGAAAGCAGACAACGCACCATAGTCTGTATTTCATTACTTTGGTTTCACCTGCATTTTTTAAGACAATGCAGTTACATAAGTGAATGGAGGCCTCTATTTCCATGCTGCACTTTTATTACTGATGAGGACGCAATCTCAGCTCAAATTTTCAAATATGCCAAAGGAAAAAAAAAAATCAATTTTTTTTAACTTGAAGCCCAGACACAATGATAAACCACGAAAAACAACAATTTGTATGTGTACAGCCATCCATACCACACTTAACTAAGCACCAAGTCTTTAAAAACCTGAAGAAAAGTTAGCTTTAAGTACCTAAGAAAAGAAGTCAGCAAAGGCAGCCCCCAGAGTGGATACAAACTACAGGATTTTTCACTATTATAAATCCAAACAATATGATGAAACTATGAAGCAATAACTTCAGTTTAGCTACAGTGACATTCAGGACACACTGACTGAAATAACACTCTCCCGAACAAAAAGCCGCTAGTGACAGAAGTGGATCTCCACTTGTATCAAGAGCAAAACTCCACTATGCAATGCCCCTGTTGCTTGCAAATTAAAGGACCTGACTTTTTCAAAGCACAGTTTTTTCAAAAAAAATCCCTCAGTGGCTGTTGTAGATTTTGATGTGCAGTGGTTTATTTCCTTTAATAGATACTCCTCTATCTACTGTGTAAACAGTGAGAGCTTCACTGTTTAAACTTCCCGTAAATCCAAGATTAACGCACTTCCCCCCCCCGCCGCCATGCCACAATTTTTTGTCTATTCGTACGGCATCTCCACTCCAGCACCTGAGAACCTCCGGGTCAGCGAGTCATGGTCTCCAGACTTCCGCAAGGATGGAGCTACTTCTGCTACCAAGCGGGAAGGGAGATGGAGCCAGGAGAAAGGGGCCAGATGCTGCATGGGTGCACAGCACTGGGCAGAGCGGCTTTTACACCCAAACAACACAGCCGTACCGCTGCAGAGGCACAGGCTCTTCAGACGTGAATTACGAAACCCACCAATGTGTATTTTCAGTATTGCACTGCCACCACAGCACTTGCAATACTTCAACTCTTCTGAGAATCACAACTATTCCCTCCTTCCCTGGTATTATGTGAGTGCATTTGGGTCTTGCTGTCCTTGGGTCTTCCCTGTTATTATTTGTTATTCTCCCAAATAGCCTGTTGGCAAGTGGGAACCCAACCAGTTCTCATACTCACTAGGAAGCCTCCAGATGCCGTGGCCCGCTCTACCTCCCATTAGCCCCACACCAAAAGCCACTCCTTCAGTCCTCCATCGGTTCCCCTTTCTTGCTTGCTCATCTTTTTCCAAGGACTTACTCTTTCCCTAACTCTTCCTCCCTTTAGGGCAATGACTGATTCCATTCAGAAAAAAAAAAAACAGAATTTCATCTTGGCAAGAAGCAGATTCTCCCTCTCCCTCCTCTCTATTCCCACCCCCATCTCACCCCACCACACACAGAGGAATACTTAAAATGATGCAATTAAGACCAGATTCCTAAGTCTTGTCCCCATTCCTAAATCTTGTCCCCAAAATCACAACATTCGTAAGTTTGGGACTGTCACTGTGACTAAATGAGATGCACGATGGTGTATAAACTGCTTCTAGCAAGCCTGGAGAATGGTATAAGTTATTATGCATATAGAAAAGTAATCTTTTTTAGACACAGGGCCAACTGCTCTTAACCAGCTTCACTCTTGTTTTTATATGGCCATCCCAGCTGCATTCTATGTACAACTTCACGTGTTGCAAAGCGATTTTTCTTGACAACATGCTCATTCGTACATTCTACAGTATTTCACAACACCTTTAATGCTTGAGTTCAGAAAAGCTGGCCAAGCAAACACATTTCTCATTTTGCACAGACACGCTTCTGCAGTTTGCTAACTGAAGAGGATGCCTGCCAGTATCTCAGATTTTTTTTTTTTTTTTTTTTTTTTTTTAAGAGTACATTAAAACCGGGCTTTTTGCACAAGACTCCATTTGCCCCATTAACCTTTCCCTCTTAAACCCAGTATTTCCTATTCTTTCAGTAACTTCACTGTTTACATATGCCCAGTCCATTATACTGCTGTTTGGTGAATTTATCTTCAAGTCATACAGGGTGCAGATTTGAATCCAGACCAAGTACATCTCACACAAAAGTCCAGCATAATTAGTTCCTTTCAGTCAGTGAGGAGGACTCCACGGGCCTTGCCAATTCCACCACCAGTTCTCTCCCTCACCCTTTCCTCTTCTTAGAGGAAGCCATTTGCCCACTGGCTCTAATCTCCCTGGGCATCCTGCAGCAATGACAGCTTTGTGACAAACACACACTGGAAGACATGAAAGGGCCGATTACGATTCAAAGGAGATGACATCTCCAACTTACCTCCATACTAACTTCTCTCATTCAGAATCATGGAACGGGTTGGGCTGGAAAGGACCTCTGAAGACCATATAGTCCAACCCCCCTGCCATGGAGGGACATCTTCCACTAGATCAGGTTGCTCAAAGCTCCATCCAACCTTACCTTGAACACTTCCAATGGTGATTTCAGCATCAACATGGAGAACGTCTTGTCATGGAGCTGAAAACAGAAGTCTACATCTTCCCTCTAGCAGAAATAGCTCGCTCTTTCTTTCATCACATGAGGCTACAGAGAATTCAAGTGCTCCGTCCAGAAAGCTTTAACACCTTGTAGCTCTCGTGCCCAGTCAGAGAAGCGGCTGATAGTCAGAGATTCACACCACTACAGGCTGAAGGTAAGTAAGAAAGAGATATTTGCTTTCTACTTGAACTGATATTTCTTTTAATCTGCGACTAATGTAATCTCTCAGTTCTTTCATCACCTTACTCCCAGAAGTCAATACAACCTAGGATAAGAGCCAACATATCTGAGGACTGACATTGATGCTGCACTGGAGCTGCTTTGGAGCCACCACAAAGCTGAGAGATTCTCTGAGCCTCCAGTATTACACAAGCAACAGTTAAATAAATATCACATAACTATTTCTAAAATCTACCTATACTTGCTAGAAACAATGAGAAGTCTAAAGCTGAAAATACTATCAATATTCTGCCAGAAAAACACCGAACATTTAAAGCTCCCCGATGTTTCTGCAGGACTGAGTTTTTGCAACTACTAGAAAATCAGAAGAAACTGGAAAAGACCAATAGGTCTAAAGGTACATTTTTTTCCCCGACTGCTGCCTTAGAGGCTGCATACCTTACTTATACGGCTACTACTCTAATGACTTAAAGTGAGTGATATTCATAAGACACTCATCATACTATAAAATGAAAGAACCCAGAATAATCCTTTCTCTTCAAATAAAAGCAATATCACACTGACACCTCATACATTTCCATCTTTTATTTTCCTATTCTGAGAATTCTCTATACACCTTCACGGGGAGAAGTTATCCCTTCTTCCTTTTAAGTGAAGGGCAGTTACTTCTCTCTAGCTGTCATCTGGAGGCATTTATCTTACAATCAGTCCTGCAGCATGAAATTCAGTTTGTATTGGCACAACAGCTTCACATAAAAACAATCATAATTTTAGCCAAACTCTTATGCTGCAAATCCTTGCTCCCATTTTGACTGATTTTGCACTAATCCATGTAGTTTATTTGGTTACACAAAGAACCACAGTTCATTTGACAAAACTATCTTCCTTTTCTGTTAGTTTGGCATCCTAAACTGCCATACTCACTTTTTTTGATGCATGTTCATGATCCTTAATGAATGACTCAGTATACCTGCTGCGGTGCCTTCTACCCACACAAAACTCTACCTCCTGCTTTGACTATCTGCAGACTTTAACACAAGTAAGCAAACAAAAACCCACCCCACCTCTCCCAGTCTTCTGTCTGCAAACACTAACCGAGAAACCTTTTTTTTTTTTTCCTGATTTACTGACCTCCACCTTCAGCTTAACGCTTCTGTACATAAGTTGCCAACAGCAGGAGTCTCTGCGGGATTCTGCATCACTGCCATTTTCCACTATGTCTTTTCTACATATGCACTTCTCTCTCTTTCCATATGTCCCCAATTCCCTCCTCCCATTCATTAATCTTTCTGCCATCTCACGTCCTCTGCCACTGTAATCCATAGCCGTTGCAGGTGGCAAACCAAGAGCAAGCTGCCTTCATCAGCTAGAACCAGACACTGAAAAACAAGACAGCTGAATCCTTCCTTAGCACCCACATCAGAAACAAACATCCTTGTAACCTTCAGGATGTTAAGCATTATTTACAGAAGCATTAAACAAAGCCTTTCTCCTCAGTTAAACTGTCTTGATGAGAAAAGCGGCATCGCTTGACTCATGCACGGAGGGCTTCTGTGGTGTCCTATTTGCTCTTAAGTCCCACAAGACATATAGCCCATGGATATAGCTGTCTTACCTGTGACACACAGACCTACAGGTTTCAGCGGTCCTTGCTTGCCTACACGACCAATGCCTCTGGACATTTAGGACCTGATCCCTACAAGCACCTGTGCAGCTGCCTGCCTGCATCTCACCTCCTACCATAAACACCTGTATAATCACCAAGTAAGGTACAGTTCATAAGGAGTAGTAATATTTTGCATAAAACATGTCATAAATTCTGGGTGGAAAATCCAACGGTTTCAGACACACACAGTCTTATCCAGGTCTCAAACACAAGCACAGGCTTGCATGCTCATGTTCTTTCCAAGTACATCATTTGTTCATCATAATACATCACACCTCCTTAAAAACCGTGCCTTGCCATCTTCTCATGGCCATGAAACAACTAGCACCACAGCCAGACGACAAACACACATGGGATGGGCTTTTCCCCAGGGAAATCCAAGATCTCATCTCCATTCTGGAGGCGTTCTTCTGGATTAAAAACACTGGGGATGTAAGGCTGTCACACTCCTAATTTTGGGAATGGCTAGAGGTGCTTTCCTGCACTGGTGGCCTCCAACCACCTGGTCTGTTCCTGCACAGCCATAGCTGTTTTCGGGAATGAACTGGGAAAATAACCGGAGTTAAGAATGAATCAGTAAACACCAAGAAGTCAGGGCAGTTTCTTGACCCAATCCAGTCTACTGACAGTGGAAGCAGGATGAGTGACAGAGGGACAGGCACCACAGGAGAGGGATGACAACAGGGACCTCATAAGCCAGCACTGACACTAAAAGAAGCACAAATAAAACCACAGCCGGCAGCACCTCGGTTAGATTGACTGAACCAAGACCTGTTCCTCACTAACGAGCACATAGAAGCAACCTCTATGCACTCTGTATACAACTCAGCACTCAGCTTGTTAGGAAACAAGCACACAACACTCTGCTGTATGCTTTTTCTCCCATACGGATGCACATTTCCACCCCCTCCAGCATGAATTTAACACCAACCTCAGGATAATCTAAAACCACACTCCACGGATAAAGGAGCTTTGTTTTGAAAACCTCAACAAGCCCAGCAAGACCAAATTATGATCAGCAGCCTTTAAAAATAAGTGGATATGAAAATTCCTATACAATAAAAATAAGTTATCCAGTAAATGTGATTTGCCTAGGGGTTATCGCACAATCTCTTGCATAAATATAACAAAGAGCAGTCAAACCACCCTCCATGGAATTTAGAAACATTTACAAGGCATGAACGATGATTTACAGTGTCTAACTCCACCAAGACGAAAACATTCCAGGTTGCAGTCCACCACTTGTGAGTAAGGCACTAACGACCTGATTTTTAGGAGCTTTAGTTTAACTCCAGTGGGAGTTGAGTTGTTTAACACAGGTGAAACTGGAGCCAGGGATCCCAGTTCAGTGCTCCTTATCCAGCAAAACTCAGTCCTCCAGCATCCAGAATTAGCTATTACATCAAGAAACATAGAAACCCAGAATTATTATGAATATAATTTCATGGACATGCAGTAACTTTCAAAACGGCCTAAACTCTTCAGAGATATTAATTTAAAAGCCTGAACCAACAGTTTAGGATTTCCTCTAAGCTGCAGCTTTCTCAAGTCAATATTTGTAAATCATGTTTCATGTTTCCAAGGAAACCCAGTGGATAATACCTCTTGCAAACAGCCTCCTTCAATATACTTTTCATGGCTACAGGGCTCATAGAAGTTATTCTCGGTCTGACAAAGGAAAGAAGTTACACTTTTCCTCACATCTTCCGAAAAAACATCAGCCTGCAGAAGCCACTGAAGCAAGTACATAGCATCTACAGAAATCCCTGTGGACTTTGCCATTTGAAGCACATGTCTAATAACCCTTGTATTACTCCATTTTTCTACATATTTTCCCCAACAGTAGATCTAAAAGTGTCTGGGGTAAACAAGATTACATGCATTTTGCACATGCAAAAAATGACGTATTTCTTAAATGACTTCCAAATTATCAGCCAGTACATCACCTATGGAGGTCTGAACATATCTCACCACCCTCTCCAAAAACATACTATGCATCTCATAGTAAAGTTCAAATGTTAATGAAGACAGAGAACAAATACAGCGATAGAGTAGCATGTTATAATAGAATGCTGCTTACTTGATGTTTTTTCTATTATTTTTCTTATTTGACAGATATTTAAATCAATTTAAGGCATGACTAGCTTACTGCATCCTGCAGACATAAAATAAACGGTGAGGAGCACAAAATATACTCAAAGTAATTTTGTTGATGGGATCTTTGGAAAAAGCAAGATTATCAGCGAAGCAGCAGTGACATAATATCTCTATCTGAAGAAGAGACAAGGAAGAAGTAAAGCCTGACATTAAGCAGAAATAACAAATCTATGAATCCCACTTTGATTAATGTGAAGACTTAAAACTTTAAAACAGAGCGCCTGTAACAGTATTTTTGTGCTCTTGCACAGTGAAGACAGATCAAAGCAACCAAGAAATCCATTTTCCTGTCTGTTAGAAGTTCTGCAAGACTTCAGTTCCCAAAAAGCCAGGTAATGTGCTTTTAAACGATGTACTTAAAGAGCATTACGTGTCCAAACATCCTCGCTAAAAAACAAAGACTCTGAAGTTTCACCAGAAGAATCCAGACTAGAAATGCACACATCGCACTCTCACATCTGCTCACGTCTACTTACAACATGCCCTCGACAACTGTTTAATACACAAAAAGCATATCCAAAGTTCCTCAGGATGTTGCATCTTGTTTGCTCAGGGAGCTCAATGCTGGATAAGACACGGATGCTCTTTGGTGGCTCAAGGTAACAACAGAAACATCTGCCCTTCGAGAAAGCACCTCAAACTCCTCCTGACGTAGCAGGCATCGAGCCGAACCCATGGACTTTGGCTGTAACAAGATTTACTGCATCCAGCACCAACCTGCAACCTACAAAGATCCACATTCAAGAACAACACATGAAATAAACCTGCAGCTCCTGAAGTAAGCCGAGCAGGAACAGCCGGGAGACTCTACTGACATTACAATAGAAGGTTGTTCAAACAACAAAAACGAACCCATCACAAGAGAATCACTTTACACAACGTACCAGGCATCACATCAGCTACGTAAACTTATGTGGCGAGCAGTGAAAACCAATTTCTGTCTTACAAAACGTCTCAAGGTTGTCTGCAGTGTAGTAAGTGTCATCCCAGAGCTGATGGCTGAGATATTAGTAATGGACAAGACCTTCAGTGGATAATAGCTACCGTGGCAATGAGAGAAATCCACATTGCATGAACGTTTATTCAGCAGCAAGTAGTTTTCGAAAGATCTTAAGTCACACTGAGCAACAACGGGCTTGCTTTCTGCCACCATTTACAAATTAAACACACACGTTTACTTTTCTTGAACAATTTGTGTCCTCCCCCCACCCCTTAATTTAGTAATTTCTCTCCCCTGCAACCTCCCTTCATCCCAGAGAACAGTGACTCACACAGAGTCCAACAGCACAACTGGGAAACAGACGGGAAAGAGCACAAATACTCTACCAAGATCCTGGAGCCAGAACAGACAGGAGGACACGTACCAAAGGCAGCCCTCACCCCAAGTGCAAGGAGAGGAAAGGCCCAAGGGACTCTCCTGCTCAACTCAAGTGAAGTCACGGTCACCTCGAACCTCAGATGTCCCAGGTACAGAAAAGCAGGACACAAATGGCACTTGACAGCTTGACCTAAAGGGAAGAAATGGAGTCGCTTTCCACGTGGCAACTTGTGAGGTACCGCAAGTTTTCCCAAAGGTAACGCATGACACCAGCGCCGAGACGCCACATGCAGCTCCAGCTGTCTACTGCACCGACCCAGAAACCGAGGGGTTACTGCTTCACCGCAGTGTTTTCAGGAACCGCCGCAATAAGTCTTTTGCAGAAATTGAGGGCTCCGGGGACCTAGAACACGCTATGTCATCTATAACATGAAAATATAAATTAAGGGACGTCTGGTTTGTACATTGTTTTTTACATTTAGAATTGTATTCAATGGAAACCAATTTGCATTTTAAAAAAAACCACCAAAACACAACACGTAACTGGAAAGTAAAAATAAGATTAAATAAGATTAAAAGGCTAATAGACATTGTGTGGAGAAACAACAGCAACATTACTGGTGAAGGACAACAAACAATATCTAAAAACTCCACTCTAGTGAAAAATGAAATCATTATTAGCCTTTGCAGAGAAAGGATTTTAAGCTAATGACCGCAAATGCTTTAGGCTCACATTTCTTCTTCGCCGTGCAAAGAGCTATACTCGGAAGACAACGTTCAAAAGCTCCGTGGAGAGCTGTTCATGAGCCTCACAGACCAACGCCAGACTGTAAGGGGCTATTTGTTAATAAACTCGTGGTTCAGATAGAACATAAAAATCATGAATAGTAGTAAGCCCAGTGGAGGAAAGCACAAGCCTACTTTAAGCACCCCACTGGAAACCTAAAACCAAGACACTGCAGTGCGCACTGGAGAAGAGTTTGCCAGGAGGAGGAACTGGAGCAAATGCTGGGACTGTAACAAGTGACCGGAGCTCAACTGGCTTTCAGAAAAGTGATGTTTCCCCACAGACCAATTAGTTTTGCAGCAGTGGTGTATGAGATGTGGGTAAAATTAGCTTTAGAGTGTATTTCACTTTCCTTTTTTAAAACACAGATAAGAAAACACCCATTTGGACTCCTCTCAAGAGCATAAGGAGATACTCTTTTGGCAGAGAGCCTCCATCGTGTCTGGATGTATTTCTAGCACGCTTTACCTGGCTCACTTTCCTCTCGGGCAGCTTGAAGCATTAATAAAACCTTTCCTCTGACCACCACTTTGCAGTTTTCTGACTTGCTGCACAGGGCTACACCGCACAATGGTCCTTGTTCCCAACCCTGATCCTTCTCACAGGACCTGCAGCAGTTACGTCAACTTGCAAGAAGAAAGTGACACAGCCAACAAGCTTCCTTTTCCCTCTTTGAGAAGGAGGAAGGGAATTGCATTTCTAACTGTACTATTTTTTTGATAGCTCTCCATCCTACATCATTTTGCCCGGCTCCACGAGAAATACAAGCAGAAATACAAGTAGAAATGGAGTTATTGCACCGAACAAAACTATACAATGAAAAAGCTGGCAAAAAAAAAAAAAAAAAAAAATCTTGCTTTGGCCTTTAGTTGCTATTTCAAGGAGTTAGGGAGAATGCAGAGAAAAAAGGAGAAAAGCCCATCTTTAGTTTGGTTAAAATAAGGTTACCTATGATCACAGTTTAAAAGTCAGCATACGTAGAAATTAAGCGTTATTTACATAATTATATCTCTTTGAGAAGACTGAGGAAATAGAGCAGTGTCTACGTAAGCATGGAAGAAAGTCTCCAAAAAGGATGAAATAATTACAGGGAAGAGCTCCAGTTTGTTCAAGTACCAGTAGGACTTCAATGTAAGATCACTGTGAAAGAGGACAACTTCCCCAAGTTGGGCACAGCTCAGCAAAATCAACTGGTATTCCTACTCTTTTAAAACTGGTATGATTAATGAACAGCAGGTGGGGGTGGGGGTGGGGGGTGGAATGGAGTATCCAAATAACATCATTATTAAATTTGAAATGATTCCGGAAAAACACAGGAAGAAAAAACAGAGTGAGCAAGAGACAGAGAGGTCTGAGAAGCGCAGCACAAGGTAACCACACCAAACGCTGAGCCTAGGCCAGTTCTGCTCAGCTGGTACCTCCAGCCAACGGGCATCCTATTCCATACTTTAGATAAAATACACTCGATAGACATGTCCGAAAAGGCACCTGAGAAATGGGGTGTCAGCATCATCAGCTGAGAATATGGGAAATATTTGAAAAAGTTATTTTCGTAGGTATCGTCACAAAATGAGAATAGATGGCTACATCTATCTTTTGACAATGGTTAATAATCCTAGAAGAAGCAGGCTAACCAGCAGCGCTCCAAAACCTGTCTGGTAAAGAAATGGCTTTTTTCTGTAACATTATTGTATGTTCTAATGAAAAATTCTGACTCTTATTTAATTATTCAACAAAATTACATTTGAAATGATGAAACCGATTTACATTGCTTCTTTCATCAATGCTCAAGCAGTACTCATTTGCTGTTGCAGTTTCTTTGAAACTACTAACCCGATAAAAATCACAGATTACACAAAACTGAAATGTAGTAAACTAATCAATAAGCAGGTGCATAATAGAACACCTTCTTTCTCACAGCTTATTCAACAACCACAGACCAATAACTAGCTCATTCAGAAGTTGAAAAATCTACCAGGAGCAAAAGAAATGAGGTAAATGTGTTTTTCTCTTCCAGTCCTCTAATATAAACAATATGCTGAAGGGTGATACCTACTAGTTCTAAAACTCTCAAGGATATTTTAAACAGAAACCATGAGTTTCTCTTAATAACCAAGTATTATTTCTCCTTTATTTAATATAAAATTTAGTTTTAAACACAAATGCTTTTTAATAAGAACTTTAAAGTAACCTGGCACATTAAGAATAAAACAAAATATTAATAAAAATTATTTCAGTGATCTTTTCTGCAGTTTATAGGAGTTCCAATTTCTACGTAAGTATAGCTGACAAAGTCAATCGTAAAATTAAACCATCTAGTAAATAAGAAACACATCATCAGTCATATTGTAATATAAAACTCAGTAAATGAACATTAACTCCACAAACTTTTTAAATATATAAGTATGCATACAATGCATTCGCTTGGCTAAAAATTTGAGTACACTCTGCATAAAGACTACTTCGTCTGATGGCATCAGTACGCTAAACGTCACTTACCCGACAAACGTCATTGGGAACGGAAAATCAGTAAGAACTGCAGAGACCAAACAAGATTTAAACTGATTGTTTAAATGAAGTTTTCCTGCCCTCTACTTTAAAGTCAAAATGATTTAAATCAATTCACCCTCTTCAACAGCCGCAAATTAAAATGCTGTTCAATTATGCAAACTCTGAAAATGAAGACGGAGAAGGAATTGACAGGAGACTGGTTGACCACTCACTTAAGAGACAGAGGTATAACAAGGTTAAGTGGCTGGAAGCCAAATATATGGATAAATTCAGGGTACAAATAACGCATAGAGATTAGACTAATTATAACCACTGGAACGGCTTACCCAAGATGACAGTTGATTCCCCACTGCATAAAGTTTTTTACGTTACAACCGTGTATTCACAAAATGTTCCAGCTCCAAGAGACCATGCGTGCTTCACACAGGCCAAGGTGATACTCTACTGATGGCATTATTTAAATTGATTTAGATGATCATAATGGTATTTTCCAATCTTCAAATCAATGAATCCACAATTTGATCCATGTTGAGATCTCTTATTTCTTCTTACTTCACTAAGTCCTCTCCCCCGTGAGTGTAACTTCATTTGACTTTACAGTACCTTTTGCTGTCTGCTTAAATGCCAACGTGTCCACCACCAACTAAAGACTTTGAACAGAACCAGCCATCATCTGAAACCATCCTTCGGGATGGCATTGAACTCAAAATGCAGCTTTACTCTTCAATTAAGACCTCAAACACACACCCTTCAAAGCCTTTTCACTAAGTCATTGCAGGCTTACACTGTATTTTACACACTACTCTATGGGGGGTGTAACATGTTCTTTGGCTTACAAAACAGGGAATTAAATCCTCCTCTCAACATGGGACTTCATGTTTAGGTAGAAGATTGCTGTACAGAGAGCTAGGAAAGCCTGCATCAGGCACCAAGAGCAAGGATGATAGCTTTAAAGCAAAACAGCCTAGAAGTACTCCTAAACCACTGAACTAAGAGCTCAGTTTCGAGCTGGAAGCCTTCTCCTAGACATACAGCACTAGATGGGTCTCCAAAACCAAGGTTCATATTACAAACTGGGAGAACAAATTTTATTTGGCATCTGTGGCTAAATTCGAACTCGTTCATCCAGGCAAAAAACCTGAAGAGTCTTTGCAACTTACACGTTGCTTAAATGTGGCTTCGTGGCTTCTCTTCTTCTACGGCACTTTGCAGCACGGTCAAGATGCTTTTAGGACACAATTCCCATACTTGACACGGTTGCCAATCCTCAGGCTTCATAAAAGCTGCAGTCTAGTCATTCAACTTTTAAACTGAAAACGCTATAATGTCTGACGAACGCTGACTGGAATTACTGTTTTAGATCATATCAAATGATTGCCGTAGCATGTGTTTCATTTCTGCTCCCTCCTATAAAAATTACTTCTACAGATTCTTTGATATAGATAAAAATTTTCGGGTTTGCTGAATTACTTTTAACATTGTATAACACTAGGAGAATATTTCCACTGACTATTTTCATATTTCTAATAATTAACCGATAAGAGAAGACAACTTTTCATGCTACCCTCATGTTTCCATTTATGGTATCACAGTAACATCCAAGGAGCCAGCCTGGATGCAGGACTGACCCCGGCTCACTTTGGGTCTGCTGAAAGACACTCCAGCATCCACGGCCAAAGGCGGGGGAGCATCCTCACCCCCCTGCCCTGCCCTCTGGCCAGGCAGAAGCCACCACAGAAAACCACGCTCTCAGGAAGGCAGCCCTGCTCAGAGGGCTTGCCCGTTAGGCACTGAAAAACTTGAGAAAATGTCCCTTATGTGGAGCAAGTAGCAATTTTAAGCATATATATATATATACAAGCGCTACAAATAGTTTTAAGGGCCATTGGCTTCTTGGGTTGGATGGGTGAAAGCAGAACATTACAAGTAGAAACGTTTTTAAGAAAAAACAGGGGTGGGGAGGGAAGAGTAATTAAAGGTCCTACCCTTTTCCAAAAATGAAGGCAGTTTTAAAATAATCCAGGATCCAGAAAGTATGGCTGGAAATAACAATTAAAGAAGCTTTTTAATGGCAAGACACTGTTCCATTCAGGTCACCAGCAGAAGGGTTACAGCAAGAGGAAGAGGATGTGGGAGGAGAGCACTCCTCGCCCAAACAGGGGCTGGGCAGCGCTGCTGGCAAGGGGCAGAAGGCAGCAGCTGAACACACAGGGATGAGAACTGATGGATGGGAATGTGCAACATGGACTGTGGTCAGAATTCATCACAAGAAGAAACTATCTCCTTTTACTTCAATTCCTCTTTTTGTTCTGGTTTGGTTTTTGTTTTTTTTTTTTTTAAAGCAAGGAAAAGGACATGTCAATGAAAGCCACACATACATGGAACTTCAATAGTATTCGGGAGGGATCTGAAGGTACAAGTATTTTTCATTTCTGCTGACGACTCCAGGCTATGCCCATAAAAGGACTTGGGTACCAAACCACTAAATTCCCAGTGCTGTGCCTACTGTAGGAAACCACAGCCTAGCCAGGGGTGCCTGCTCTCACAACACATGGGGTGAGTTAAACACCAAATAACGAAAGCAACGAGAAGAGCACACAGAAACTGCCACTCCTTCCTCATCACCACCAAATCCTGCAGGGCCAGGAATCCCTCTCCCAGGATTTCAGGAGAGCAGGTTTCCTCTCACCTATGTTTAAACAAGCACAGTGCATGCACCCATGTGTGAGCTGAACATCTGAGACATCTGAGACTTCCTCTACTGTCAGACAACCGAGAGGTTTTCTGGTGGCCATGAGAATGATCCTGGTGCTGTGATTTTAGTACGCACCTCTGAGGCAAGGAACATATCCCTTTCTTTCGGGAAGGGAACGTATTTTATTCAAGCTATCTGCCAGAACTGACTTAGACAAGTGCTCATGATTGCTATGCACAGACTCAAGCCTCCCATCCCTGCTTAGCCCACATGCTTCTTTAGCTTCGCAATGAAAAAGGAAATATTGTCTTCCTAAATCCAGCAACACGTGAAACCTAAAGTAGAGCACATCTCGGGCAAGCAAAAAATAAATCCATCTTGGATAGTAGCTGGGATGCAAGGAAGAAAAAGTATACTAAATTTCATGGTATTTTTCAATTTGTGCTACGTTTATATTTAATTGTTCAATGTGAGTGTTGTAAACGTTATCCCAAAAAATTACAATTCCATCACTTTCTCAAAACAGAAAGTCCATAATTATTGATACATACTCTTTAGACAAATGTCAAAGACGTTTTAGCAAAATGTTGATTTCACTGAATATAGATCTGGAAAGTAAAAGTGAAAATGGCAATGCTTTCTGAAATAGCAGCCTCCAAATCTGCCCGCTAACTAGACTGAGTTTGCATGCTCTCCCTTTCAAAAGAGGAAAAATAACCCACTTTGCTCATTTTTTCCTTTCAAAATTTTGTAGGGCACTGTCTACACAAAAGACTTCCTTGGTGAGATGAAAACAGTTAAAAATTAAGTCGCGTTGTAACTGCTACCAATTTACAGAAAATGGAAAGGAATGTTTTTCCCCACATTTGTTTTTTTTTTTTAAGAGAAATCTTTTCATTTCCCACTTAAACCAAATTGTTATGCAACTGAAAGATTCTCTGAAAAAGCAACTGGAAAAGCTCCAACTACTGTCCAACACTTAAAAAGATTTTAAAGTGTCATCAGTCACAGCTCTTTACATGCTCTTCTAGAGCACTGCCAAACCATACTTGAACACTAACTCAAAACTGCTTTATGCCAGCATTGCACACTCAAAATAAAGACAGATACAACAACAACAAAAAAAATCTATATTATTCTGATTTTAAGTCAAGTCCTGCTCAGACTCATGTCAGATGTTACTACATAATACTCACAGACGATATCTTTCTTTTTTTCCTAGGAAGAACTGGCAACCAATACCATTAATCCCAAACAGCTCAGTGGCTACCTTAGGTGACAACGTCTTATCACATCTGCTATAAAAGGTGTCCTCAATTTTAGCAGGCCACGTGAAAACACTGGTCCCATGGAAAAAAAGGAGTAACATCCATGGTAAATGACAACAGTCACAGTTATTCTTTGAAATTCATGTTGCAAATTTCTAATATTGCATTATTCCATTTAACAAACTTCAATCATTTCAGCTGAAATTCTCAGTGACTGCTTCTGCAAAGTTTGATTTGAAAGTTTTTGAGAACATACCAGTCACTTCTGAGAATGTTGGCAGTGGAAAAAAAAGCTAAAAAATAATTCAGAATATTTTGTTTGGAACGATTCTCCCTCGGGACTCCACAGAAAAAGACAGAAACTGCTGGGGTTAGATAGTTGCCTTTACCCATGTCAATGCCAGTCTGTTGAGACTTGAACAAAATACCCGAGAACAGCAGTTCGCCCATGCTCAGGAAGGCTTCCAGAGCTTGCTGGTAGCATCTCCAACTCCACTAACGGACCTGAACTTACTTCCAGCCGGCCTGAGCTCTCTGCACATCGCCTGCACCGACCAGGCCAGCCAGCATCACTGTGCTTTCACTGCCCTCAGGGGCCTAGATGCAACACCACCACCAGCAAAGCCCTTCTTGGCCAAGGCAGAGAAAAAGAAACTATTTAGGTAGTCAGCAGGAGGATCAGGATTAGCACGCACAACCTTCTGCTCTTCGCAGCTCTGACCACCGGATGACGCCCCACACTAATTAGCAATTAGGGTCGCTGCTTCCCACCTCACAGAGAAGGTAACAAAGTGGTTGCCCTAGGTGACATCTGACAAAACCGAGACCAGAACTCGGGTCTCCTGACACGATACATCGTCTGATTAATTATCCCCTTTGTGGCACCGATGTCCAA
Organism: Dromas ardeola; assembly: GCA_013398915.1. Lineage (NCBI taxonomy): Eukaryota > Metazoa > Chordata > Aves > Charadriiformes > Dromadidae > Dromas > Dromas ardeola. Next base: position 4,840 of record VYZM01018590.1, on the reverse strand, counting down.
GGTCATGCATTTGATTGTTCTACGTTTAAACGACGAGAACACGCTCGCCCCACAGCCAGGAACAAAGCTTGGGATTTTTGAGTCCCATCATTACTCTGCTACGTAGCAAATACCGTGCCAGCCATTAGCAAAGAGCATGCTTCACTCCCCTCCTGGAGGCTGGTTCACAGAGAGGACAAAAGCTTGCTACTGCTAACCAGACATTCCTTAACTCAAGTGCTGCTGGTCTGAGCTGCCACTCCAAAGCCTGTCAACGCCAGCAATACCAGCCATGCACAAAAGGGTAACACACCATTGCACATGAGGGCATTTGTTTCAAGAAAAAATAAATATAACATAAAAAAAAAAAATCAATGAACAAATAAATAAACCAGGAGATTATAAAAAAAATACAGACATTGTATTCAGAGGGTAGAAAATGTCAGTGTGCAACACTCTTGGCAAACTTTATTCAGTATTGTTGAGCACACTTTTAATAGTCTTTAATCATGGGATCTCTCTTGACCCTAACACATACAATTTTAGTTCTCATATACATTAGCTTTTGAGTTCTTGTGATCTTACTGAACTTTAAAAAAAAAATAAAAAAAATAAAAAAAAGGAATAATCAGCAAGCCAACACCTAGACAAGTCCTACCCCTGTACCTGCAGCTGAAGGGGCTCCTCTGACACAAGAACTGATGTGCGCAGATGTGGAGTGCACGAAGAAACATAGTCAGCATGAAGCATACTGTCCCTCAATATATTTCACATGACTTCATGTATTCACTCCCAAGTTTTACCATATATTTCAGTTGAGAAACACTGGGATGGCTCACGCCACCATCCCTTCCCAAAAATGCAGGAAATTACAGAAATAGTTATAGGACCAAGGCACACCATAATTTAAAGTTGTCCTCTCCAAATCAAAACACATCATTCTGCAGTAGACAGAAATGCAAAAAATATTTGTATATTATAATTTGATTTTGGTTCAGACCAAAGTGTAGATCATGCTTTCTGATTAATACCATGAGATTTTACACTGAACTCAAGAAAGGAAAGTCGACACAAGCCCAGTGTTACACCCAGTGTAGATATACTGAGTTTTTGGCAAAGCCATGTTCATTTTTCCTCTTCCTTCTGTCTCTCAGTATTATTTTAAAAATTCTCTGTTGCCAAAAGGTAAATAAAACTAATTAAAGAATACTCTACCATTTCCATATTACAGTTATTGCTTGGGAGCAAACATGAGAGCACAGACTCAGCATAAACTTCAGACCTACAAGTCACACCAAACTTTGCAGAACTATGAGAAAGTTCACAGGTTTAAGGGCACAGCGTCTAAGCAGACCTTCTGCACAGAGAAGAGCCTCCAAATGCAAACACAGCGCCACTAGCACAGTTGTGGGGGTTTTTTATATATATAAACCAGAAGAGACTGCACAACTATCCTCACGTTGGTCCAATTTTACCCACTTTTGCAACACTGCCACATACATATATTAGGTCTAGTCAACACTCCAGTCAAGTTTGTCAACATAGCTCTATGCTACAAACTAAAACAATCATTTTGACACTGAATCCTCAAATATATAACTCTTGTTGCCTTTTTTTTATCCCCCACATTTAGTACTGACTTAAAAAAAAAAAAATCATTCAGTTGAAGCAAGAGGACCGTCTAAAGTTCAGTTGTTGAACACAGGGTAAGGTTACATGGAGCTTTTTCCACTGACGAACAATGTTGAAAGTGTTCTTAGTACTACAGTGCAAAAAGCATTTCTCTTTTCAAGCGTAAGCATGCATTTAATTAAAAAAAAAATTTAATTTCTTTTTCACTGCATAGGAAGCATAGTCATGTCTTGCTTTCACATTTGCACTTCCAAGGCTCAAAATTTGTCTTGCACATACAGCACACCCCACCTTGCACAAAAGGCAAGGAAAAGCCACAACCTGACTGCTCAATACTTCTCTTTACATCTCACTTTGAAACAGCATGTACATTATATGTTTTCCCCTTAGCTGGGGAAAGCAAGCATGCTTGTGTTTGCAGCTCCTCCTCTTTCAGAGGCACACAGCTGCAGCTGTAGTAAACAACCACTAGTCAGGAGCTGAGAAGGTCAAAGTCTGGGTGCTGCATCCATTTCAGCTTGTCTAAAAATGAAATTTCCATTTAAAGAAATTAATTTTTTTGTTTCATTTGGTAGTCGTGTCAAGGAAAAGCAAACCGCAACCATCCTCCAACAAAACAAATCAAGATACAATACTTCAAAAACCACAAGCAAAACGCTTCAGTCAAAATAAATATTTCCCCAGCTTTATTAATATACAAACACCTCATTCACGGTCTGGTATTTTGCTTGATTCGAACAAAGACTTGGTCAAAACCAACCTTGCACTGATGAGACCTGTTACACAATGCAAATGACACTCACTGAAGGAACCAGCGAGGAGGTTGGCCATCCTGAAAAGTGTCACCAGCGGCCACACGAGGTTCACAGAGATGACCCTGAAGCATGGAGGCTACAGCATGACAACTTTAGAAAGGCTAACGTAGGCAGGCATCATGAACCCAGTGACGAGAAAAGCCACACACCTTCCTTTTATTTCATAAACTACCCAAAAACTAAACAACAGGATGCCCTTCTAGCGCTGGAACCTGCACCGAATTACGCAGACCTTCTGCAACCCCACGGTGTGGCGGAGCTCCCCAAGCACCCGGGAGGAGCATGGCCCACTTTCCTCAAGAACACAGTCTGTATTTCTATTTAATTATGGTGGGTACCATCACACACCACCTTGGTCTGGGTGAAGAGGACAGTCGCGACCACGGGGCTTTGCAGCCCAAGCCCTTGGCTGACCCCACTCCACCATCTCCTGGGGGAAGAAGGGCTGGTCCAGCCCTCACCGCGTTTCAGCCTCCTCTCCTCCGAAGTAAAACTCTGCTCAAGCACGTTCAGGTCTGGCTCATCCCGATAGAAACAGTTGGCAGAGAACTCCGCAATTAGCCTGTCCTGGAATCTTAAAGTTTATTTTTAAAAGTTGTTACGCACAGTCTTCTTGGGCTCTCAGGGGTCGTTCCAGCAAAAGGTTTTTTCTACAAGAGAGTGCAGGAAGGCCTGGAAATATTACCACTAAGTATTGCTGGCGAAAAAAAAAAAAAAAATTAAAAATACCTCATTTCCCATCCCCCCCACTTCTTTACACGTCTGATATTGCCTCACTATCAGAAGCAGAAACCAAACAGCATCTCCCACATCCTGAACTCCTTCCCAGCCCCTCCAGAGCACATGCAATCACTCATCAAATGCCCCACGGCATACCTCCCCCTCAAAAAGCCCCTTTTTGGGGGCTAGAAGAGGAAAATACGATTTTTCGCAGCCCTCTTCAAATGCTATTGACTACTCCATGAACTGG
>VYZM01018554.1:89728-127567 GCA_013398915.1 Dromas ardeola | reverse complement strand
CCACCCCCCACCCTTTTTTTTCTTTTTTTTTCCTTCCCCTTCCTCTTTCCTCCTCACGCGCCTTTCTGGATGTGCTCCATTTCTGGCGCCTCCGATTAAAGCGGCTAGCAAATAACGCGGTAATTAAAAACGAAGAATTTTAAGCCGCGGAAGTGGGACACAGCCAGTGCCCTTGGGTATAGCAGATTTTTTTTTTTTCCCGTTTTCACCGATGAACGTTATTTCCAGTATTTGTTTCGGGAATTTGAATTTTAAGACCCCACAGTAAGTGTAAATCTGCGCGGCTTCGTCGGTTTTGGGAATTTTTGGGATGGGTAGCGTTTATGCCAAGGTCTGAGCACTGCTGCAGTGCCAGCTTTTATCGTTATAAAACGTGGCTGACGCCAACTTGCCGATCGTTTTGTGGGGGATTTCGACATACTGTCTTGCGATATTCTCTCTCCAAAAAAGCAAATGGAGAAGTAAGGATCCCAAAATAGATTCACTTTCTTCTCCGGGATTGCCTTTGTCTTGCTTTGTTCTGCTCTGAATCGGCTGCAGGGCTGTTGGTGCAGCGTATCTCTTTGTTAGAAATCGCTACCAGATTTCATTAAGGGTGTAAATAATTAGCAGCCCTGCTTCTTTTGAGGGGCTAACGTTTAACAATAAATTAAGTAGAACCGGGGACGCCTTTGCAGCGGGGGTATTTTTTGCTGTGTAATTCATGATGTCATTGTCTTAATAAAGCGTCTTTATGTTCGGGAGCACTGCCTTAAATGATGAAATGTGATGTAAGAGCATGGCTATGTGAAGTACTGAGCATTCCACTGCCGCTAGTAGGACTGAATTGGCATAAAATGTCGCCTTTGCGAGATCGAATCTGCTATAAATGCAAACGCAATTAAAAATGTATGGCGCTGCATGTCGAGCATTAATTTTCCGTTTCAGGTATTCTTAATATTCTGCAGCATTACCTCACTTTTCAGCTCGTGAAACTGTATAAAAATGTTAATTTTCTGCTAGAATTACAATGTTACTGTTAAAGGGAACATTCCTTAGAGCTGCTGTTACGGGGATCAGTGTTTCTAGGTGTCACATGGAACATAAAGCAGATGGCGGTGACGCTGGAGGTGATCTGCCCGGCGAGGATGCGGCCCCAACTGATGGCCGACAGCGGGATGAGTCTGGGCTTGGAGCAGTGCTGAGAGGGCTTGGGGAGAGGATTGTAGTGGAGCTCCATCCCCATTCCACTCCTAGCAGCTCTCTGGCCATCCACCTCCATTTCTGCCAGCTGCAGCGGACAAGAGCCTCGCCGACCGCCCTGGGGCCTCCGATGAGCTCGATTTTAGGGAGAGGCAGGTGTGGCTGAGCTCGGAAAAAAACAGGAGCAGAGCTGAGAGAACCATGATGCCAGCCCCGCTCCTGTACTGCTTCCTGCTCCAGCCACCCTCTGCGAGCTGCGTCCCCTTCCTTCCCTGCTTCCTCCCGTTCCTGCCTGCGCGTCCTCTATGAATCAGGACGGATTTTGAAAGGCTGGAGCGGAGGAAGCCGTAGGAGGGGATATGAAGAACTTCATAGGGAAATGCGGAGAATTTTTTTTTTTTTTTAAACAATGGCTAAGTCGAAACAAATGTGTGCATTTAAATGTTGAAATCCAATACTTTATAATAGAGTGAACCTTCCAGCAAGAACAGAAATATTCCAGCAGAGATGGGATTGCGTGATAACGGGTTTCAATTTGTACTGTATCTTTCTGGAAAATTTCAATAGAGGAGTGAAACTAGTCTGTAATGAATACTATAAGAGCTATAATGTAATTTTAGTAAAATTATCTGTTATACCAATTCCAGATGCTTGTTTTTAACTTGGTAGTTCTTTTTTAAAAAAAAAAAAATTTCTTTCCATTAGCACCTGTACTAGAGTTTGACTATCTCATCTGTGGAGACTGTGGCAAAGAATTCATGGACTCCTACCTTATGCAGCACTTTGATTGGGCAACATGTGATAATTGCAGGTATTACAAATAATCAGGAGAGGGACGCTTTACGTAAAGATTGCTGGCTGTAATTTAGTTAATTACAGCCATTCTGTTCAATTAAAAAAGGCTGTCAGCAAAGAGACACTTTTCAGTAACTTTATACTTAAAAAGTCAATGGAAGTTGACTGATAACCTGTATTTTCCGTTATGGAAGTGAAAAAAACAGCATTGTCTCACAAGCCTGTCTTGGGATAGGGGACATCCATACATTTTTACATAATATTGTGGAAACATGATGTCTGGAGAGCAGTTAGTGCGTTTGTTAGCGTGGAAATTGATGTCTGGTTGCAGACGACTTACTTGGAAAACGGTTAGAACACGGAGTATCTTGCTTTCTGAAGCAGAGCGGGGATTAGGGGAGTGTTTGCTGTTGTGGTGAGTTAACCCAAGCGGAGCTCGTACTTTGGTCAGGGGGAGCGTGGCAGGCAAAGGGCAGAGCCCCCACCGGAGGTTACAGGCGGACCTGCGGGGCAAGCAGGAGTTTGACCTTGAGCAGAAGGCAGGCTCTGAGGTCTCTTATCAACAGCACAGAAAATGCCCCAAAAGCCATCAAGATAACCAGGGCAATCAAACCAACCGAGGCAGCCAACCACACACGAGTGTAAGAATGAATGGGTGGGAAAAAAAATAGATTGCAGCGAGGAGTTTGTTCCGGGATCTTTCCTGTTTGCTGCAGGGAGGGGTCGGGGTGCGCGCATGGCGTAGGCAGTTCACAGTCATTAGACAAAGTGCTGTCTCTTGAAGCTAAAAATGGGTAGAAAAAGGAGAGGGCTCGGAGCCTTAGGAGTGGTTTTCCTTCAGACTAAGTAGCGCTTGTAGCTGAGCGTTCGAGATTGCCTGGTGCATTAGCTTTTACGGTGAACTTCGAATTCTAGTAAAGCTACGTTTACAGCAGTACTTCCTTGATGACTGTTGCTGGCACTTACTGTTCGGCAGATTGTTCCGGCTCCAGCAATTTGAGTTACACTTCAGTCAGGATTGCGTAAATGTAATTTTTTTTCGTTAACTCATAAATGCTGCTGTGGTTACACAATTTTTCATTATCTGTCTGGTAAAAGTTACAATCTTTTAAGCTCTTTATTTTATGGTTCCTCTGCCTGCCGTCTTGCATTTAGAAACAAGTGCTTTGTTGTGTTGCTAATCTGTTTTGCTAATCTGTTTCTGGGATCTAGAAGCATATGGAGTTTGTATATTCTCAGGTGATCTGACCGGTCTCACGTTACACATTCTTTCTCTCTTGACCATGTGTCAGGCTTGTACTTTGTCCTCTTGAATTGCATTTGGGTTAGGTGAATACTTAAAATTATTCATACTCCTTTTAAGTTTCAGTTACTCCCTCTTAGAAGAAAACAGAAAAGCCCTTCTAGAAAAACAGGCTTCTCAGCCTGTGTTTCCTCAAATGGGAGAATTTTTAAACTTAATTTCAGTAAACCCATCCTGGCGTTTAGCTAGATTGTTGGAATCCAAAGTTATTTTCATACATAAAAACTGAAAGAATGAGGACTACCTGTATTTCAGGAATGTTATAAGTGATGGGGGATTTAGATGTTAATAATGTGGGGTTTGGGTGTGGCTTTCTCATCGTTATTTTACATCTTCCAGAGATGCTGAAGATAAACATAAGCTTATAACAAGGACAGAAGCAAAAGAGGAGTATCTTCTTAAAGACTGTGACTTAGACAAGAGGGAACCAGTGCTCAGATTCATTGTGAAGAAAAACCCTCATAATTCACGATGGGGTGACATGAAACTTTATTTAAAACTACAGGTATAGAATCTGCTAGCGTATTAGCCAAAATGGCGTCACTTTGGTTCTGACTTCTGAATTAATTTGTCAAAGCTGGGTCTGTTATGTGTAGCTTGTGTAATTTCCCATATAGTTAAAAAAATACAGAGAGGTGGTCCAGATTAATGAATTTGTTGGTGTTGGAGAGCATTTTAAAGTTGTTCACGGAGCACAGCCTCAGGGGTTTGCACCATTGCAGGTCATTTCAGTGCTAATCTGAAATGCATGGGGCAGCTGCTGCTCTCTGTGGCCCTTTGTAGTTGTGGCCTCGTGTTCGCCCTCTGCCCTCAGAGGCAGCAGGAAAGGCCAGTAGATTTTTCTAGGGCTCTTGTCACTTCTTGTTTCCTACTTTTACGGGAATGCGGCTGCTTTAGTGGAATATGCACAAAATTAGAGCTGGGTTTTACCCCTCCAAGTTAAATCTAGCTGATACTAAAAATCGATGTTGCCTCTTACTGTGGAAGGAATGCCATGCTTGCAGGCAAGAACAAAGAGACAGATGGGAGGCAGAGGCAATATTTGGTTGGCTTGTGCATGTGTAGGGAAAAAATTGAATTTGTGAGTTAGAACAGTTTACTTCTATTGTTTCAGGGGAAAAAAGAAACACGTTTATGTCCATCCTGTAGGTAATCAAGCGTTCTCTTGAAGTCTGGGGTAGCGAAGAATCATTGCAAGAAGCAAAGGAACTCCGCCGTGACACCAGAGAGAAGATGAAGCAGAAGAAGTTTGATAAGAAAGTTAAAGGTAAAGGGTTAAATTTACGTACTGTAGTACCTAAAGTAAAGTACAGTTCTGTTTGAATTTGTTTCTGCCTCTGACTAAAGTATTTATAAAACAGTCGGTTTGGCAAAATGGAGGCTTTCAAGAGCTGTGTGGGCAAGCCCGGAGCAGCCTGGTCTGCCCTTGTAACTGACCATTTTGGCAGAGGGTTGGACTGGAGATCTGAGGTCCCTTCCAACCTGAATTCCCCTGTTGTCCTACGGACACGATGTAAGTGAAGGAAGTTGATTAACAGTGGTTCATTATGGTGCTTTAAGATTTTTTGTATGACCCAGAATGTGCCATAGATTGTTCCTGTTACTTTTCCTGATGTGCAGAGAACATAGATTTCTGTGGCAGTGGGTTATAATTCTGTCATATGTATGCCTTCAGGTGGAGTAACTGTAAGTGGAGGTAGAAAATAGCTTTTCCCCCTTTTCCCAGCTGCTGTTTTTACTGCTCGTTATCCTCATTTTTTCCTGATCAATTAGTATATAGGAGAGTATTCAATGGGTAGAACTTTTGAAAAACACTTTCAGCACAGACATGCTAGTAATTTTAAAAAAGACCACGTATTTGTTTTTTGGCCAGAGCTGTGGCTGACGGCGCACCCGTGCTTCGCTGCGGGCCGGCACTCGGGGGGCACACAGCTCAGGCTGGCTGTGCTGGTGGTGTCTGGAGGGGACAGAACGTGAGACCGAGCAAATAACCCCCGTCTTAACCATTGGTGTCCAGCGCGCAGGAGGACTGGCAGCAGACTGTAGCCAGGATGCCAGAGTTCCGTGCGAGTACAGGCCTTAACGTGACAAAGTTTGCAGCCTGAATGGCTTGTCCCAAAACGTGACGGCGTTCTGCTGTTCGGTATGCTTGCCCACCCGCCTGCAACATCCGGCTAATTTCTGGGGCTCAGCTGCCAGCCTGGCTTCACTGCGGCTGCTGCAGAGGCAACTCGCATTATTTGGCATAACGCTTGGAGAATGCCAAGTCACTTGGGAGGCTTACTGTGACCTGAATGAAAAGTACTCTTTCTTGGTCACGCAAAACAATGAGGCGTTTTATAAAAACTTTTCCTCTGCATTCCACCTACCCCTTTTGGATACCCTTGAATGGCTTCGTGTAAAAAAAAGGCAGTGGGCAACATGTACTCACTCCAGATGGAAAATCTTCTCCTGTGAGATCTCATGTCGGCACAGTTCTTATCCTTTAAAATATGCAAACGAGGTGAAGATTGCAAGGCAAGTCAATGCTTGTTCTTGCAGTAGCAGATTCTCACAGAATTTACGGAAGGCGGGCAACAAGCAGATTGTCATCTGTAGTCCTCAGAAAGGTGGTTAGCCTGAGTTTTACTAACTATTATTTGTAAGATTTACTAAAATCTTAACATTTTCTTACATTTCTCATCAGAACTCCGCCGTGCCGTGAGGAGTAGCTTGTGGAAGAAAGAAGCTAGAATCCACGAACATGAGTATGGACCAGAAGAAAACATTGATGAAGATACATTTAAAAAGACATGTACTGTATGTGGCCATGAATTAACTTATGAGAAGATGTAGTGTTAATCTTTTTTTGTGTTTTTTTTTTTTCTTAATTGCGCTATCTTTTTAATGGTATTTTGTATTTAAAGTCAAATAAATTCTAATTATGAACAAGCCAAATTCTGTGAAGCGTGGTGTTCTTCAGTTGTAAGAAGATCTGTACAAAACAGTAAGCTTTGCCTTTTAAGCTAGATGTTGGGGTAGGATATAACACATTTTTAACAGTTCAATAAATTGGTACCTTGTAGGCCCAAAGATAAGTTGGTATCCTTCTAGTGCATACGCTGTTGAAATTAAGGTGAACTTCCCCCTACTTGTCTGCATCCCTTAGCGGGGGAAGGCTCCATGTTTTGCCCAAAGTGGAGTCTGGTTTCCAGTTACTGTTGCCGTGGGCGGTCAGAGGACAACTAGGTGGTAAAGCCCCTCCTCCGGTGGTTGGAGACCATGTTGCGAGGCAGGTTCTCCTGCTTGGATGTGGAGACTCGACTCCATTAAAGGAGAATTCTCTCTCAAAAGGAAGCTGGATGCTCCTGGGGAGGTTCTGACTCATCCCTTAGCATGCTTCACAGGGGAGAGGCCTTAAGGGTATTCTCTTGCTTTGGAGCAAGAGACAAAGGTGTCTGTGAATACAACTTCAGCCTTTTCATTTACAAATTTCTGGCAAATACCTTCTTGGGGGGAGTGGGGGAAGCAGCATTCCAATGTAGATCTCTCTTAAGTGCGCCCAAATGATGTGTGCTTTCAGTAGAGGGTGGATTTTCTTTCAAATCTCTCAAATTGCAAATCTGCAGTTCTCACAGCTGTTGTGGAATGCAGGTGGAAATGGGTGAAGAAAAACGGCTGTATCCGGCAGCTCTGCATTTGTTTGCCGTTGTAAATAGGGCAGATCTCGGGGAAGCCTCTGGAGACTCAGAGGCGCCTGGGCCACTGCGGCTGTGCAGAGCTGAAAGGTTACAGGAGGAGAGAAGGCGCCTGGGAGGGCAGGTGATGGTTCCACTAACAGGCATTCACCTCTCCAAAGCCTTCCCACCAAGCGCAGAGGAGTCGGGGCGGCCACGCAAGGCGCAGGAAAGTGGCACATGGGAGGGCAGGAGGCAGGTCCTGGCAGGAGGTACCTTTTGGAGGTAGTTCTCTGGGTTCCGTGACTCAGTGCTGTCTTGGGTCCCAAAACTGGCTGGTGAAGCTCCTACCTGTGGGCAGGTGGCAGGAACCACCCTGCCTCACCTCCTGCAGCGGCACCGCCCAGAGGGTGGAGAGGGAGACGGGCAATTTCCAGAGCAGCAGCACGCGTGCTTGCCCAGGGTGGGGGAAGCGTGTTAGGTCAGCCAGGTGGTGAGGGCCTGGGTGTTAGTCATGGCACCAGCAACAGCGCAGGGGAAACGAAACTGCTCCAAACCCGACCTGCTTTGCTTCGGCGCACACACCACCACCCCCCACCCACCCAAAAATAGGTAGCACAAACACTCCCAGTAGCAACCTGCATCACCTTCATTTATTTTTGTCTTTAATTGTGCATTTTTTTCCAACCACACCACATTTCTACAGCATCTTTTACAACTATCCACCACCTCTCAACGCTTCAGCAGTTCCCAGTTTCTCCAGTTAGCTGCTGGCATCACTACGCGACTGTCTCCTTCTCTTCCCTACAGAGCCAACCCGCTCCCCCATCAAGTCAGGTGGACGCCACTGGACCTACAACGAGGGGAAGGTGTCCAACAGACTCAAGAAATGTCATCAAAGCCCAGGCTCACCCTGGAAGTCAAATGGGTTTTGAAAGACATCGCTATTTGGTTTTAAATCGTAGGATTATGCTCAGGCATTTGCAACTGGATCCCCAGCACCCGCATCTGTCAAGGCTCAGAGGAAGTTACAGGTTTCCAAGTTTTAACTGCATTATCAGTTTTACAGAAGTCACATTTATAGTCAGATCCCCACCATTAGTTAATATCAGAACTCTGATACTGATCTGAGCCAGTGAAAAAAACTATTAAACCCCAATTAAAACCTCTACAGTATTAAATGCTTCTTAAAAAAAATAAAAGCCAACAGAAAACCCTATTTGATTACTCAAGAACATTAACAGAAAGATCTGAAGCAAAAGTCTGCGCATAACTGACAAAACCCTGGCGTAAAGCAAATTTACAACAATTAACAGTATACCCTGAAAGAACAGAGGGATCAGTCAAATCAGAAAGGGTCAGCAGAGAAAGCAGAAGTCACAGATCCAAGTCTATGAGGACATACTGGGTCGCTACAGGCCACACACAAACTTATGTCAACATTCAAAGTAGAAAGTTCCATTTTTCACCCTCCTCGCTTGATCAGGAGGGTCAATTGGTCAATGTACAGATGAAATGCATTACTAGGTATACTACTTGAAAAAATGACTTGTACAGGAACAAAATTACTCAAAGCTCATCACTTTCTAAGCTTAAACTGAATAGCTCTGGGTATGAAATTCTTTAAACATTCAACTGCAAATGGAAGAGACCATAAACGGCCTGGAAACAGATGGCACACTAACGGACCCGAGCACCGAAGACAGTGTCTCTGCCATTCATCACTGCTTACTGCAATACAGACCACTCTGCTCTGGCCTTTATGTACGTAATGTTATCTGCGTAACTCAAAACTACTGTACTTTCAGGTTGTGTTTCCGCAGTCTGAGTCGCCGCCTGTGAGATACCACTTAATTTAGCACCAAAATGCTTTCTGAAGACACAAGAGCCACACACCGTTGTCACATTTTAAAGCAAGGGCAGGGTGTACCGTATGCAGCCACCGCAAAGCGGTTGTTACTAAGCCAGGTGAGGTGAGGGCACCTGGTTTATCCACCCTCATTACCAGGAAGGTTTCTGGCATCACGGCCGGCCTGCAGGTCCGGCTCAGTGGAAGTTTGTCAGCCCAACTTGTTACAGGCTGAAATAAAGGAACAAACTGAAAACTGCCCTTCCCTCTCCCCTGGCACCTGGAGTTCCCCACACCAAGGTAAGGCTCGCAGTACAGAAGTCAAAAGTTTGTTCCACCAGCTCTTGCTTACTGTCTGTATTCACCAGTGAAGACTGCTGCCAGGAGCAGTTCATGATTCTTCCACCATACCCCAACAAAGGATTGCCTTTTTCAGAAGTTGTCCATGAAGTTCCTCTACCGATTGTTTATAGCTACTGTAATAAGACACTAGACAATACATTTAAAAAAACATATTTCAATTGTATTACAACCATGTTCTTTCAAACTGTGAAAATCTAGCTGGCTTGGTAATAAACAAATCCATATGCTCTATACTACTTTGAAAGCTTTAACTCAACTGTTTCACACGCCCAAAGTTAAGACACTTTTCCTATGCCATACTAGAGAGCTTACCACACTGCTCACTATCAAGGTGCATCCCCTTTAATACTCATAAAACACTATGAACTTTTTCCTCATTTCTGCAATTCCTTTGATTTAAGCGCCAGGCAGAGGTAACAAATTCTACTGTTTCGGGTTTTTCTGTTTGTTTTGGTTTTTTTTTTTCCTGATTTTTATTTGTATATAAACAACATGGGAGAAACAAAAATACTATTATGAAGTCAAGAGTCAAACCAAATTAAAAGACAATAAAAAGAAGTCATACTTTACTTCATGTCTATCCCCTATGTATCTTGTAAGGCTTATGATGCTTACACAGTTTGCTGTTCGTTAGAGTACTGTATTGTTTTATATATAAGCACATGAAAGCCAGTTTTAGTCAAAAAATTTCTTCCATCCCCATATCACGTTTCCTATTAAAAAAAAGAAAAAAATTAAATTCATTAAAGTCCTGCAGACAAGACTCTGCCTGTGAAGAATCCTCAGGCCTGCAGAGCACAGAACTGCTGAAACACAGCCAGAATGTGGTGGTCCAGTTCAGCTGTAAACAGGAGGTTCTCCAGGGTCACCATGTACTGCTGGATTATCTGGTGATGCTGGCAGATAAAAAACAAAACACAAAACTTTGTTGGTTTCGTTTGTCCTCATGTAAGAGCAGGCAGAGAAGTCAAGACACGTAAGAATCACAGGTCAAATGTTTTTATCAAAATTGTTAAGCGCATCTCATTTCCACAACACGGCAGCCACTGACAAGAAAAACGTAATGTCGAGACACTACTGATTGGCAAGAAGAAACCCTGTGCTGAAATCCTCTCGAGGAGCACTCTGCTTTTCACTCCTGCAGCCCAAATTGTGTGCAGGACACCACGCAACTGCAGAGAGCTCTTAGGAGAATCATGGTATTTGCCTTCCTCTGAAGCCACATCTACTACCAGGGAAAGGTTCAGCCCAGGGGAGCATTACACCACCACTCCCACATCCTCTGCTCACACAGGTATAATTTTCTATTACTATTACTTTCATCCAGCCACCTGTACTTGTTACCTGATTTAATACGGAGTCAAGAATTCAAAAATTATTTTGAATAGATATTTATGCATCTCATTAAAGAAATTCTGCAATATTTTAATCAGCATATTTAAAAGACGTCTATTTCAGTATTCTTGTTCACTCACAACTTTGCCCTTGCTATAAACACACAGTGAAGAGGAGCTCAGCAAAATTCATAATCGCATCTCGGTATCTTTTTTTTGCAGTACACTCGCAGCATGGAAATCAACCAAGGACCAGTCGCTCCACCAGCCTGTGGCAGAGATGTGGCCAGAACCAGAGTTACGACCTAGCCCCACAGGAGCCTCCAGAGAAGACGTGCTGCTGCCACCTACTGCTACACCCGTGGAGTGCTCAGTTCTCCAGCCACAAAGCTTGTCTACCCGGCATGTCCCTGCCCACAGCCCTCCAAACCACGAAATGAAGCTTACCTGCAGGAAGATCTGCTGCAGCCTCTCTATACAGCTCTTGTACCAAGGTGTAAATACATCAATTCCACCGGTCTCACAGCGCACTAAGTGCTCAGTCAACAACATAATGAAACGCTGTAGGAGAGGAAAAAATACTTTTTCAGTGTTATGAATAAGCACTCACTGAATACTTACTCAGTCTCGCCAAATGGAAGTGGGATCCTAACCTCACATAAGAGGATCTGGGAAACAGAAGCTTTGAACAGCAATGTGAGAATAGTTATTTTGCTTGGCAAACACTGAATTTAGTAAGCAAATAAAATCCAGTTACCTTCTGGTTGTTCTAGCATACAGGAAACTGTATGCTAGTAGAACTCCTTTGTTCCTGAGCACTCGAAACTGAATTGATCCTGCTCAGAAGCAGTCTTTGCAGGGATCTGGACTGACTCTAACCCGCAGTAAAACCATCAACCCTTTCCCATATTCTTACTCCAAGAAGATTCCTGAGATACAAGTAACACTGAAAGCTTACAAAACCTGAAAGTGAGAAGAGACTTTGCACATCATTACCTGGAATATAACAAGGAAGAGATTCTTTTGCTCGCTCTGGGCTGACTCTACTTTCTCCTGCAAGCGCTCTATCTGCTCTTCTAGTGGTCCATCTTCCCGATCACTGCTTCGGTCGTCGTCATCGTCATCATCATCACTGTCTCGCTGTAAGTGACAACACCATAAGACTAACTAGTAACCTAGCTACCTGTGGATATAGTTAATGCCCTTCAGTTCCACATGTGAAAAGGTCTGCAGCGCAACTGAAGAGCAGCAACTGAAGCTGCTCTGTAGCTTGGTAAGTATTGTATTTTACTTTGAATATGGTTCAGCAAAGAAATCTGGAAGGAAAAACGCCAATATGGTGAAGCCCTGAAAAAAAATAATCAAGGTTTCAGAGAAACCGGGGCAAGCTTAAAGATTTACTAGTCTTTTGTTGAGTGGAAACACAATAAAAGGTAATACCCCTGCTGAATTACCATTATCAGATAATGAACAGCTTTTTAAAAAAGAAGAGGAAAAAAAATCCAATGTAGATTTTTTAAATTGTGTCCACTGCAGCAGGGCAGGTAATTTATTCAATGAACAGTTCTGAAGTCTCAGGGCTCCAAACGGTAAAGCACTTTTGTGCAAGAACTCAGATGAATCCAGCTGGTTAGCACAAAAGGAAGACTACAGACTGTAGCCTGTGGTGTTAAAGTGGGGACTACCTATATTCATGATCAAAATGGATGCTCTCAGACTAGAAAAGGTCAGCATGGAAACCAAACTACTAATGTGGAACACGGCATATTCTCATTGCCTCAAAACCAAAACAGAACACCACCACAACAACCACAAAATACCCTAAGTACCACACTTTGGAGCTCAGGTAACAAAGTCTTACACAAGACTACAAGGTACACAGGAGTAAGTAAAGGCAGAATCTGATGGATTATGGTACATTCAAACACAGATATTGCTTCAGTCTTGTAGGATTGTTTCTGTGCAAAACTACCCGTAAGTTAACAGCTCAAAACTTCAAATATTTGTAAAAGGAGCACATGCAATTTGTGACAAATATAGGGCCATGTGTTAACTCACCTACTGCATAGCAAATGAAACTCATTATCAGAAGATAGTTACAGCTCTGAATCAGCATAAAAAATAATAACAAATTACCAGAGCAAGTGAGAATTTAATTTTATCCTCTCTATAGGAACTTGCTTTTTCCCCACCTACAGAGGTTTCCTGAACTCAAAATGCTAAAGGACCAGTAGGACCTAAGAGAAAGCATGTAAGCCTTGGACTCATTCCGTAGTAAGGCAGTCCACTTCATGCATCAAAGCTTGACGGCTTACTTCCTCTAAAAGGAATGCTCATGCAGCAGAGCAACAGCCTGCAGAACTACTCACTGTTGCATACAAATATTTCTTCCTGGCACAATAGTCATTTAAAGTACTCAGTAATAAAGAGCTGCAGTAAGAGACAAGTACAGAAATGAAAACACTGGTATATTTGTTTAGAGATGCCAGAAAAGCTCTTTGCCTCACAGTAAAATCAATGACTGCATCTAAGTATTCAATATTTAAGGGCATTTATTAACTGCTGACCAATGTAGGTTGAAGATGCAGGCAACTAGGATGGCTGTTGCTGGGAGTGAAGGAAACAAGATGAAGGGACTGAGATGAACCAACACTGACAAACTGTGAGGTATTGGTGATCTCTCAAAAAAAACTTCTGAAAAAATGACTGACTTGTGCAGGTTTCTTCAAAAGCCATCAGCAGGCTCTATGCCACGTGACAAATTCTGACATTAACTTTGTCCAATATTTCGGAGCTATCTACGGGTTTTATGCAGGTAATTATACTCACAGACTACATACAAACGTGGAAATTCTCTCTTGCTCTCTGTAACTCTCAACATGTCTATCAACTGACTTCATTCTATTACGACTAAGTATTGCATTCAGCCACGCTTTCTTGGGCCCTGTCTTTTGCAATTGCTACAGAAGACATTCTCTCACCCCATTTTATTGTCTCACTTAGGACAACAGAACACTACGGCAGCTCCTTGCCCATCCGTTTGTTGTATATAGTAACCCAGATTATGCAAAGGTACTCAGAAAAATAAACTGGAAGAAGGGAGTGACAGATGCCAGTGTCAGAATCCAGCAGCATCCATCAGAAGAACAGTAACAGCCAACTTTTCAATGGCAAATAGCTGTTTCCGTGCACTTCTGCATGGAAGCCACAAGAGTAGTCTTTATCAGAACTTACTGTAAATAATTTGTAACTGTTCTTATTGTTATCTGATAAGGTAACTGGAATCTAGATTAGAAGGCAAGTGTAAGACATGCTTGTATTGGAAGAGAACTTGTGAAAGAAAGCTTGAACAGAGCAAATGCATATGAATTCCCTCAAACATTTTACTGAATTCTTAGGTTATAGCTACCATTAGAAAGGCGGACTGAGAACATGCATCCAATTTTTCATGGTTTGGTGCTACAGACGACCACAGGTCTGCAGACATGCTTCCTGACAAACATATTTATTCAGCCCTTCCCGAAACCAAATGTGCGTCAGTCTGATGGCATGCAGGTTTGTATAACTTAGCTTAAAATAATTAAAAATTACAAACAAATTACTCACTCTTTTGTGCTGTCTGGCCAATCTTGCCTTAGTCTCCTCCAGTTCTTTGTGAATCTTCAGAACATGCTTATTCATCTTACGAATTGTGGAATGTAAAATCTCCCAGATATAAAACCTAGGAAAGACACAAAGCTCAAAACACTACATTACACGCTACTCTAAGATAGAAAACCAAAGATAGTTTCTTACAGAAAAACGCATCTGAGGGAATTAAAAGACTTAGCATCATCCAAGACATCTACTAGAGTGAGCAAACACTCGGCATATAAGAAACCATACCTGTGATGTAAGAAAACCTAACAATCACTTCTTTCCTGTATTTTGCAGTACACTTCCAAACCAGCATTGTACTTCATACACATACTGCAAGACTACCAACATCAAATTAACTTCACAGACCACGCATTTCTCCTGTTCTCAATAATCTCTCCATATAATAACCACGTATCAATGGTTGTACCTCAATCAAAGACCAGGACCACATTAAGCTAGCAGCTATATAACACAGAGCAACAGACTTTGTCTAGAAATAGTTCCAGTGTTGTCCTGCTTTGGCAGTTCTGCTTAGAGACTACTTGCAAAATGACACGCTAGCAACATTCTTGCACTGTCATGTAAACATTCATACCTCAACTCAGAAAGAAAAAATGCTGAAGTATGTATTTTGTAGGAGGAACAAAAGCTTAATTGTACCTTTTTCTTCCACTACTCAGTTTTCATAGATTAAACCACGTACTGGCCACTTAAAATAGTAATTAACAGACAAATAACAACGCAAGACAAATTCTTGTTACCTAGTAAAATCATGTGCAAGCTCTGAAGAGAAGATCCAGTTTGCTACTGCAGCACAGTCAACAATTTGTGTCCGAATCATCTTGTCCACAAGCACAGCAATCATCTATGTTTTGTGAAAGACATGATGGTCATTCAAAATAAGAAAAGGGCTTGCACACACAATGTCTGTAAAGTACTCCAGTCTCACATAAAGCCAGAGATGGTTTGATGCAACTCTAGTTAGTGATATGACTGGCTAATTTCAAATACTTTAGGAAGCTGGGTCATCTAGCCTAAAACTGCTCAAATTAGGGGATTGGTATCAATTACATAAAAAGCATTCTAATTTTAGCAACCCTTTTTACCTCTTGTGAAAGTGATGTATGTATGTTCATTAACACACATACTTCCATACAAAAGCAAAAAACCACAAGCATCATAGTTGCAAGTGAGGCCTCAGAGACAGAAGTCCTAGTATTTGTCACTGAAGTACTCAAACCAGAGCATATATACCTGTCAGATCACCACAAAGAAGGAGCTACTGTTAGCATACTCTCCTTGAACGGCAACAGCCTTCAAACGTGACAGTAAGCCCTCCTCTACAGGACCTATTCATTTCAGGGCAGAGCCAGCACTGCACAGTCAATGGAAGTGCTTACTTTGGTGGGGGGGGTGTGTGTGTCACAAGCAACCCAGTCGGCAACTGCAGAGAGGAGTTACTGACTAAAGCAGTTGCAAGCTGTTCAGAAAAAAAGCTTATCTTAGTTACTCATGTGCTTGAATGACACAGTATCTAAGAACCACAGCCTGCACTGCATGTATCCTTACAACCACCCATTGTCAAAAAAGGAAGTGTAACAAAACTCCTTTTAAGGAAAGAAAATGAAAATAACTGAATGAATCATACAGAAGACTCAGCGCTCAACTTTCAAGTCCCAGGATAGCATCCTATGCTCTATTTGTCTTTCTCTATTGCCAGGAAGAATTTCTGATTATGGAGCCTGATCTTAAAAAAACCACAGACCTAGGTTTTTGGGAAAACACTTCCTCTCAAAGTGTCTGTTTATGAAGTCACCACTGCAACCTTACTTACAGGTTCAGCGACTACTGGCTCCTATTGCCAAATCACTAATTGTAGCATAGAACACTCATTAGCACTCTATGTTTTGCAAATACTGCTGATAGCCTGAACCAAATCAAAGGACATTCCCACTGACGTGGGAGTAGGGTGAGCGGCATGAAAACAGACTCTAGAAAAGTGTCCTGCTGTCCAGGCACCATGTCTTCGGTGTGACAGGGAGGCTGTGGAATCAGAAAAAACAAAGTGCTTGACCAGAAGCAAAAGATGGAACAGCAATAAATGCAACAGAGGACAATTAAAGTTCCACGATCAAGCAGAACACCAGGCCTTCCTAACTTTTGCACTTGGTATTTTTTAAAGTGATCTTGACTTATTCATAAAAATCTAACATGTCTGTTTAGTCTGGGTTTGAAACCTCCATGCCAGTTTGGTCATGCTGCAATACAAAAGAACAAAGAGGAAGAGGATACAGATATTAGATTGTAGTAATGTAATTTCTTCTGATCCAGTTAAATGTCAGTAAAAAGTAGGTCAGCCTGTATCACATTTTCAAGGTCAGTAATTTGGGTAGAAAGTTTAATACATTAAAAAAATCAAGCTTTTTTGATGGTTTTACTGTATTTAGAAGAAAGGTGACACCTTGCATAGGTAACTCCTAGGTGCTCAGTTTCTCCCCTAGGGAACAGACCACCGGTCCAGCAGCAGATGCAAGGATCACCCATTGCTCTCAGTAGCTAAAGCCTGGCCTACGAAGCTGTGAGGTACAGTCCACTTTCAAGCACAATAAAGTGCAACACAAACACACCACTAAGCAATGCAACACGTGAAATAAATAATGCAGGCAAATTCAGCTTGAGTTCCTTATCAATATCTATTTATAGAAGAGTGACAGCTGAGGGAGAAAACAACTGCTTGGAAGAAACTGAACAGCTTAAACAACGGAGGCATTTCTCATAGGTCTTTCAGGGTGTTATTTCCTCTGGCTCAAGAATGAACATGATCATGGCACTGTCAGACTGATGTGCTCTGAACAGCCACTGACTGCAGCTCTACTCACTCTGCTCACACACAACAGTGACTCCAACATGAGCTTTGTAGAATAACTGTATGGCTTTCACTAGCAACTGAAAAAAAAACAAAAAAAGCCCCCCAAAAAACCCAGGTTTCCACATTTCTAAAAATGTGGCCTGCTTTTGATGAGAGATCCTACATCTTATTCCAATTTACACATCTACACTGTTTTTACATTTTGAACAGAAACATGACTTTAGCAAGAGTTACTCTCTTGTATGACAAACAGCGTATTACGAATCTGAGCCAGAATGACAGCCTTTGCCCTCCCTCAATGAACTCTGAGGAAGAAGTGGCCTCACTGATGGTATATATTTTATGTCTGGCTTTCATTCTAGGCACTAGTAAAAACAGTAAATACAATTTGAACTTCCCTTCAAGTAAGATGAGACAATAGACAAGTTATTTTTATAAGGATATAAAGCAAACTGTAACATTTTTGTTAAGTATGACCTCTGTGAGTTGAAACTCACAAAGATACCTGACATTGCAATGTCTTACCTGTGGATGATTCTTCCAAACCTCATATACAACCCTCAGAACATGGAGTTTCCCCTCATCACTTTCAGCAAGCGTTTTGAAGACTTCGTGAAACCTTTTAATAGATGTAAGTAGTCAGTGGAGGGGTTGGGATCAGGTCAAAAGAGCAGCAGATACAAGGCAAGTGGTTTAGATTGGCCAAAAGAAAATTCTGTGACTATCTGCAGCAGTTCTTGAAGAACTATTCCCTGGAAAATATAACTATCCTGAGCTAAAACAGGCTACAAAGACACAACAGCTTCTAAAAGCAACTTAAATCTTAGTGGTGAACATACTCCCTGAAGCTGGGCTACGTTTCTCATTCTCTTAAAAGCTGGCGGCACTTTCATGCTTCGTGTGCTTAGTTATACACAGCTGGAGCAAAATTTGCTGCCTTTTCAGCCTTAGACCTTCCTTTTGGTGTGTGTTTCCGTAACTTTAGACACTTAACCAATCTGCCCCTTTTTGAAGGAAATGCTGCTAAAAGCCTCTCTTTTGGCAGAATTATGCTGACTGCTACACAGCATTCACAACCCAGCTTATTGTAATGTAACTATAAAGTGTTAAGAGGCTATTTTTGATCTCATGGCTGCCACTGTTGGTGTGCAGCAGTGAAAATACCATGGCTCTAAGTTTCATATCACCCTGCCTCTTGTACTACTGATTGCAGGTGACTACCTAAAAATTCTTATCAATGTTGCCTCTATAAAGCTCCCACGTTCTTGTTTTTGTAACACCTTTATATATCTTTAAGGACAGATAGAAAAATAACTCATTAAGATGCATGTGACTGCTTTTCATGTATCTGGATGACTTAAGCGTAACTCCAAAGCACACAGAATTAAAAGTTAGTTATTTTATCTCATTTTGCTAAAAAAGGTGCAGTAAATTCTTTGAAAGTTAAAGCATATCTGTAAGGGATGCACTCTGGAGTATTTTAGAATGGATTTTACTGTGTTTTGACAGATGAAAGAAGTTTACATCAGACCGCTTTGAAGTTTCATGTTTTCTTTTTCTATCTTCATTTTTTATACAGATGTAACTACCCTAGAGTCATATTCATAGTGCAAGATATTGCAGTGGGAACTACCCAGTCATTCAAATGTAAGGAGAAACCCTTGTTCCTCACCATAACGAGCAAATGAGTAATTCTAAAATGAAATAATATTCCAAACTTGTCCCACTTGTGCGATTTACATCACATGGCTGTAATGTACAAATTTCTGTTAATTGCACTCACATATATGACCTAGCATTTACACTACCATTCCTTCAGTAAGTGGTGTCATTAGTTGTCCTACTCATATTGCATTATGGACCACTTAAAATGTTGCTGACGCTTGCAGTCCAGTTCTTTCATCATGCATTTCACTGCCAGAATTAAACAGTTCTGTAAGCCCCAAAATAATGCACGTGTTACACTTACTTTGCCAGGGCACTGAAAGAGTGGCTGAAAGACTTCGCAGCTAGATGGAGCAGAGTCTGAACAAAGACTTCTATTTTCAGAGGGTTGAAGGTAAATCCTTCATCTGCAAGTTATTTAAAGTTAAAACTGTAAGTACTTCGAGTCGAGCACGTAAGCTACTCATAAAACCATAGAGATAACTTATGTTTAACTCATTTCACAAAAAATAGTTTCATCAACAGGGTTTTGCAAGGCTGAGCAAGGAGCTTGTAAAGACTTTCCAAAATGTGCAGATCTTCAGGCTCCCATTTTGTCACGGAGAAAATGTGCATGAAGAATTCCAGGTCAGTGAAGCAGCTATCAGAGACAGAGCCACCCTACCAACCTGTAACAGCACTGATGGACAGCAAAGGAAACCGCAGAGCTGTGCATCAAGCTGAAGGCCTGGCAGACCATAAAGAAGGGAGACCGGATGAGGAGAGGGGAAGTTAAGGATGATTAGGGTACAGAGTCTGGCTATTTATGACATGGGAGAAGGGTCCAGCAAGTGTGCATAGCAAATAGGGGTACTAGGGCTGAATGGCGCCAAATCCCATCCGGTAGCTGCAGCTGAAGACACACAGGAGGGAGAGCACTCAGTAGTGGCTGATGCCTAAAGCAAATTGGGAAACATGATAGTGGGTCCCAGGGCAAAAAAAGAGATCGTTGCTGCTCTCTGCTTGCATAACAGAACACTTGCAAATATTAAAGAAATACTGAAGCTGTCTCCATTGTAAAGATTACTACTTAATTCTCTGTCTCCCCTTCTCGCACTTCACTCCCTAAAACACACAGGCTTTAGGAATCAATTCTGTCTGTGTCTGCAAAGCCAAAAGAACATGAGTGGAGTCCCATAGTGAGATTGTATCTATGGAAGACTACAGCCAGTGTGTGCTGGCTGCCTTATGTGTCGTGGGACTGCACCGAGGTGAGGGAAGCTCTCAGACAGGGCACAAGCACTGAATCTCAGGTAAGGATAACAGCATGAACTGCACTCTGTTGCTGAAGGCAAAGGAAATGTTAAATTCTTTCATGTTACCTCTGTCAATAATCACAAGCAAACACGCCTCAAGCACCAGATTACTTCTCTTAAGAAAAACAGGGCCGCCTCTGCATATAAGATGTTTATGAAAAACTCTTAACAATGGTGTATTATTTCCATTTACTGATAAATTGAAACCGACTATTAGAAGGAAAAGCATACAGTTCTGTTAAAAACCACACTCATAGCTCCAAAGGATGGTAGATCAGTCTACACACAAAAGAAACTACAGCCTACCAAAGCCTAACAGCATATATCTTACCATCATCATCATCCTGGTTTGGATTAGGCACATCTTTTAAAATGCTGAAGATTTCATCATTACTGGCCTTATTTTTAATTGCGATTGTTAAACAGAGTGCCACAGTATATCCGGGAAGAGATCCTAAACAAAAGCAAAGAGGTCAAAAATATGTAGAGGGCAAGTGAGTATTTTTAGTATCAGTCTGCCTCTCAGAGAAACAAGTACAGTACACTTCCCAGCTACATGTAAAACTAGCTGGTTCCAATATCATTGGCCACATCACTATTCCATAAAACAGCTCAACACGTTTCCTGGTCTTCATGTTAAATTCAAAACTTTCGGTAGAACCTTTAGAACTGAGGTCAGGTAACCACTCTCCTGTCTAAAGCTCTACTTTAGATTGCACCAATTTCCTAAAAACACAACGCTTCCTTGTTTTTCCTCACAGTATTGTTGATGATCACACTTTTATGTCTAGGATTGTCTTTATACTGAGTAATAAAAGGATTAATAAGGTATCCCTCTACCTCAATCTTCACGTCATCTGCTGCCTCTGTACGCTTCATTAAACCAGGTGTGCTGGTAAAATCTGTACTGTTTCATGGAGTTCAACATTATCACTTCATATGCTGATTTCTGGCAAACAATACTGCACACCACCACAACCACCTCAGCAAGAGTAACTTCATTTATCTGGATTTTCTTTTCTTCATAAAGTAACAAAGAGGATTATACTACAGAGACCCAGGCTTAATATATATTAATTGTTCATGTGATGCATATTTACCCATATGAAAATCATGCTTATTTATTTCAGCTGTATTCTTCTTTATGAAGACAACTGATATTACAGTCAATCTACTGTGTTCCTTTGCTCTGAAACACTATTTTCTTCAACTTGACCTCTCAGTAATGTTAGTACTTACTATTACTTTCATCTCCATACTTGTAAATGCACACTGGATTAGCAGGACTGAGGACAGAAAAACTTGCAGGAACAATGTCTATTATTCGCTGATGGTAGGAGAGTCTGGAAATAACAAGTTCCACAGCAGTAGAATTAAAATAGGAACAATACCAGGGCTAATTCTAAAGTGACTGCTTTATAATAGTTTTCCAGTATTTAACTTTCATAGAACAAAAATCAGGACGTTTATACAACAGAATGGTAGTTTGCTGTGTAGTAAGAGCTAAGTAAAGCAAACTTACTAGCAGATGCTTTCTGTCTGAACTTCTCGCTGCAAGAGTTTCATCCTCATACAATTAATTTGGCTTGTGAAAAGATTTAGAGTCTGCCTGGTAGAACGTTTTATGCAAAAGCCTGAGATGTGCTGTGGAAAACTAGTAAGACTAGTTTTCTGTCTAACAACTGCTCTGTTATTCAAAGCAGAAAAAAAAATATTAAACTGGATGTCTTCATCCTTATTTCACTCCTAACAAAGGCTTAATTTTGCTACCAGAGTTTTCAGTGAAATGGAAGAGTACCGCAGAAAAATTGCATTCAGTTTGCAGCACAATACTTTCACACTTCTTATACTGAATTCACTCAAAACCAGATTAAAGTTTTCATGTAGGATGCTGAATAGCATAGGCTTTTTGAACACTTTGCTCTTTTTCTCTCCTATATCCCTCTATCTCAACAATTTTAAGTTCAGCTCCAATTGAGTACTCTTGTTGTTGGGTTTGGGTTTTTTGTTTGTTTGGAGGGTTGGTTGTTTGTCAATGAACATCAGAGGCACCTAGAAGAATCAAGATTAGATTCTCAGTTTTTAGTATAAGTAATTATCAGTTCCCTCCACTTCTGTGAGTGCTGAATACTTTCCAGGAATATTGCCTAAACTCTATTTCTTTCCATGCCTATGGTGACGCATATCTTTTTGTAACTACAGGTGTGCATACCTGGTATAGATAGCTCACTATCATCTGCTCCACCCGTTTCTCCCTCCCTCTAAAGTCATGCCCTAAGTGTCCTACAGCAGGTAAACCAAACTAAAATCAAACAAACGAGAGACTCATATCATAACTGAAATGGAATTTTAAGAACAGACATGCCTAAGACAAGAGTCAAGTTAAAAGGAATCTGACAGTATCCAGAAGCAAAGACCAAACTTTGCCTTGAATGCAACTATCAACAGATCTTACTTACCGCATGCACTTCTCCAAAACCTCTCTCACAAATTTGGGTTTGGGCTTTTCAAGGTCCTGAGTAAGACAATCTGACCTATCAAAGGACAGAATGTGACAGCTTTTAGCAACAGAATTCGTGCTTTAGTCTCTTTTTGGCTTGGTCTAATAGGTACAGAACAATCCTAGTCTAAGGAGAACTGGAGTGCTCAACACAGTTTTACAGCATAGGCAGTTTTAAGACAACACGGTTAAATCTATTACTGTTTCCTTACTGGCCATTAGCATTCTTGGAATCTCATCTCTGTGTGATACATTTTCAAGTAGCTTCCCTTCCCCCACCAGATTAAAAATAATTTGTGCTTATGGTTAGCTGGATTTCCCTTTCCTTAGGAAAGGAATCTGGTCTGATTTCATAGTTTGCTCCTCCCTCACAGGAATTTCTCAACTGCTGGCTGATTTAAAATGCATTTTAGGTAAAGAAGAGCCTCAAATACGGCAAGATTTGTGAAAAATGGCAGCTTGTGAGAGAAACTCATAGAAGCACTGCCACTGAGGAACATCCAAGCAAACCAAAACCAGCTCTTTGAAGAGTGCTGCCTGCTCAGTCAACATGGATGTATACCAGGATAGCCAGCAAGCACTTAACTCCAGATGAGGACAACACAAGAAACTTAAGTAAAGCCACAAAAACGTATCACAAGAAGGTCTGCATCCCTCTCCACAAGGGCACTTGAGCGGATCATCTATGGAAAGCATGTACAGTAGCAGGCTGTGGAAGTTGCTGAAGGGAGGAGGTGGTATCTCTTGCTACATGGGTGCCTGGAACGGAAAGCTCAGGGAAACCTGTGGTTAGACACTGATGGAGTCCAGGGAGCTCCTGCTAGAGATGCGAGTTCAACATTTGGCATGGTAAGAAGGGATGGCAGGGCCAGCTCTGCTGGAATTCAGGGGCTAGGATTTGGCAGGGGGGAAACAGATCACAAGGTCTCAAGGATAAAGGCTATAATGAAAGGTTTAGGGCAGTACAGAGAGCAACATTACAGAACGAATACACGATACAAAGAATCAGAGCAAACCATTAAAAGTAAAATGGGGAGTCATTTTGGAAAATTTGCTAGCAAGCGACTAAGGGTGCAGGACAAATTAAAGAAATCACGTTTTTACTTCCCTTGCTTAGGGAATGCTTATGCTGGCTTGAGATTTATCACAAAGTTCACCAGGGACAACACAGTGATTTAAGAGATTATCAAAATAATCCACCACTGAGTGGTAGCAAACAGATTAAGAAAGATCTCTAGAGAGCTGGAGGAAAGCAGTTAACAGGGCCATTATGCTGTGACACTTCCTGGGTAAATCTGACATTTTAAGATTTTTGCAATATCAGGTTTGAATCAAAAGGACAGAAACTTACCAATCTTCCCAGCTCCAGCGGAACTGGAAGTTGCTCAAGTGGTGGGAAAACCAGTTAATAAATCTTTATTAAAAGAAAAAGAAAGGTCTATTAAATACCAGAACTGCAGGAAACTTTCAGTTGAGATTTTCTTATAAATGCATTCTACTTTTCAAAGGCAAGCCTAAACTCTAAAACTATTAAAGCATTAAACAGGTAGTTAAATTGACAGATACAAAAGACTGAGTTCAGAGAATCCGAAAGAAGCTTTTATGGACAACTAGCCTGTTAGGTTCTGTTGTTTCATACGAAGAGATGACTTATTAAACCAACAATTAAAATGTAAAATTACTGTGAATATGTGACTCACATTTTTGATGACTAATTAACAGCTCTCCTACAGGGCAAAATCACCACCACACTCCTCCTCTGGGTGGCACATAGGCCATTAACTGTACTTCCAACTTGCCTTCCAGACCACTAGGGAGCAGGCGTAGTACTAGATAATGGAGTACTATGCAACTATGAACAGCTTTGAACAGGGAAAAGTTGTCACCAATCTTAACTGTTCTGTACAGACTGCTAGACTTGTGACCTCTGGGGGAGTGTTTCTGGGAAGGAGAGGCAAACAGTCAGTCCTCCACCTTTACTTCAGATTGCTCAAAGCCAGAGCCCAGAAAACGTTCCGAATAGCACCAAGAAGTTCTAACAAAGATTTCCGACTACTCTTTCTGTAACCTCTTCATTTTTCCTGTACATTGGATATTGAGGAATATTTTCCATCATCTCCAAAACACATTTACCTGTCCACACATGTTGTATTCATTGTATCCAAACGCATGTATAGCATTTCTGTGGCCTGTGCAAGCTGGAAGTTTCTTATTAAGGTTAACAGAAAAGTACTAGGTAAGTCAGATGTTGATGCTTACCCTCAAACAGTCTTTGATCATCACTGAAGGCTTAGAGAAAGTAAGTTTACACTGACTTTACCCAACCAGTGCTTTATCCTTCTTACGGTGACCTTATCAACATTAAAAACTTTCCGCATGGTTGTCCACCCAGTTCTAGAAACAGACTTAGCTTTACCAATTGAGCTTATGTGATCTGCCAACAGTGAGTGGTATCACGAACTAGAATGAATATTTGGTCATGAAATTACCAGTGGATAGACATCTGTTAACTGTCCTCCATTCTCAGAGACTGTAGCTTGATCTGAAACGATGATCTAACGTGATCTAAAATGGAAGGAAAGTAGGGGCAGTGTAATGGCCAGAATTAGCTGGGAGTCATGCCTCCTTCCTCAGTATTTAGCCACGCTGTCTGAGCTGACAGATGATGACTGACCTTTTGAATGCACTCCTAGTGGGAACACCGAGTGGGAACTCAGGCAAGTTCCTCTAAATCATCTGTTACATTTCCTACTAAGAAAAGAGTAGGAGCACTCACACAGTTGTTAGAACAAAAGATCAAGCCTCTAGCTTCCTTTCCTTCTCAGCCTTTAATATGTCTGTGACCATGCCACACATTGTTGAGACTGAGACAGGCTGCAGTGACAAACAGGAGTACTGTATTTTATCCCCTCACCAAGACAGCCCTTCTTGCAAAGGTCAGAGGAAGCACCAGAACATTGTCCAGAAAGACAAAGAGTCTTGCCCACTTCACAAATCTAGACCTGTGCTAAGTGGGCTGTACTGTTCTTTCATGTGAGCATTACACGCAAAGTTTCATGCAGCTGCTGTAAAATATTAATACTGCCGGTATTTACTGCTATCCCGTCATCTACAGAGCAAACAAAATAAAGACTGCATTTTATAAATGCTCTCCAGCAGCACAGAAAGGATACAACTTGTGGTAAAGAGCCAGGCTGAAGTTTGCACAGTTCAATCAGGAGTGTTGTGTACATGACTTCAATGTGTGGTGGAGATGGAAGTTGGAACAATTCTGCAAATATTACCTGTAGGAGAGGAAGGCATAGAATCAGAGCACAGTAGCACAGTTCAATGTTGCATGCACAAGCCTCAGCTTCAAAATAGTGGCCCTCAATCTTTAACAATTACATACCCAAAAAGGCCTATATTATTCTGTCAAATGCCAGTTCTGGGAAAAAGAGAGACAAACTTATAAAGGTATATGCTGTACTAATACAGTCCACTCTAAGTGCCCTTATTATTTTATACTAGCACAACACCAGCATTATACATCTATTATGTCTAACAAATGCACCATGTAACTGTAGAAATGGGCATAGTTATAATATAACCTACTACAGTGCTACCACATGATCTGAGAAAAGTGGAAATCAGCTGATCCTGTTAAATAATAAATACAAATATTAAACATATTAAATGAAGCCTAAGCATTTAGTATGAAAGACTATTTGCATTAAAATGACATCTATATCTTTTCCACCATGTCCTCTTTTCTCCAATACAAAAACTTACTTAAATAAAGACCCAACTTTCAACTGAAAATAACAACCAGGATTTCATTTAACAAATACATATGCTCAGTATGCCTTGGTAGAGGATCCTTCTAAGAAAACTGAAAACAATCCTGCAGTCATCATTCATGTTTTTATTTTCAAGTTTGCCTATAGTAAGACCTTTAATGGCTTTAAAACCAATCTTTAAGGGCTACAAAAAGATCACCATTGTACAGCTTTCATCTCTGAGTGTCTGTTTATTTTGCATGCCATTGTCAGCTAGATTTAAATTACATCAAAGGAATCAGGAAACTTTGATTCATTATGGTTGGTCAATTTCCTCTTTAAATTTAAACTTCTGAATAAACAGAGAACTGAAGTTTAAATGAGTAAGCTTTAGAAAACCTTCTTACTAGTGTAAGAAATCAACATCCATTTATGGACTCTACAAACACCACATGAAAACATGTTGACTAAAACTTGTTATTCTATGGAAGGATTTGAAAGCATGAGGAGACTGTAAGGAGCTGGAGAACCTTTCTGTGACAGTGTAATTTGGACTGTTAAGACAGATAACAGCCAAAAGGTGTGGGGGGAGACTCTGTTAGGTAGAAAACTGCTCCTTTTCTCAAGATAGGAAATAAAACCAACTCAATGATCAGTCATTACTTGTTTGAGATATTGCATAAAACTGTGTGATTTTCATCACATGTTCATTATCAAACATTCAGATTAAATGTTTCAAACTGCCATACCATACTCTGTGGAAATAACAAGGCCACAAGAAAGACCAGGATGCTGATGATCTGAATGTCCAACCCATGTCGAGAGTAAGTTGTACAAAAAGCTGTAGAAGCACAACAGGGCACAGCAGTCCAGCCAATGACGCTGCCCAGACATTCTCCATTCACAGCTACCAGAAGTATCCACATACGCGCCTATAACAAGCTACTGAGAGAAAAGGCGCTGCATTTCAGTGTTTTGCACAGATTCCAGGTAGCGTGGAACATTCTGTGCTCGGCTTGACAAACTACGATGTGGAGCCTTGGGGACCTCAAAAGTACGCATACTTGGGAAGGTACTGGCAACCACTTTCAGGCTACATTTACTTCTGTCTAACTGTTATGTTCTGAACCTTAGATAACACTTTCCTTTATTTGTTATACTGTATTACTTCTACAGTTCTGTGACTTGCTGAAAAAGTTAGCAAAATTTCACAGATTAAAACTGTTAAACTATTTTTGAAAGCAACATAACACCAACTTAACTGTTAAGAGAGACCTTACAAAGGAGCAGTAGTAAGCAGAATGAACAAAAGCGTGGAAAAAAGTATGATAAGCCTTAAAAAATCTGGAGCTTCATTAAAAGTAAGCCATCATAGACAAGTAACAAATACTGTAAAATAACTCAAAATTGCATGAAAAAGGAAATTATTACAGCAATAGTCAAAGAATTTGTACACCAATCTTTCACGTCTTTCCAGTAATTTCATGTACGCAACCCTTTGCTATTTTCACATCCTAAAGTTTCTAAATAAAAGAATTTCCAGGGCCTTTAGGTAATTTACCTCATCAGGAATTGCAGTAACTATTTGTTGGCATTAACGTACAGCTGAGCATAAAGCATACAGCCATACACAGTACCTGAAGATACTGACAATAAGACCACTGAAGATACTTTGATGTTAAAGCAGGAAATTATTGTTCATTTTAAGGTTCCTCTGTTCTGAATTCAGAGTACAAAAAGAACAAGGTGACCAAAAGTAATGTAATTTTACAGCATTCAGAATATTTGGCATTTTGGTGCGAAGAGGAATTCTCAATCCCACTTTTGTTAAGATAAATCTTCTGCATAAGATTATTTCTTGTTATAATTAGCTCTGAAATTCCTACTTATAGTTACTTTTTCATAAAGCCTTTATATGACAAGTTGCCACTGTTATTGAAATCCCTTAATCCCTTTCAACTGTTGATGGAAATTAATGAAGTTCTACACAGCTGTGCATATTGAAAACAGACCCTTGAAAGGATGCAGCAAAAGAAAACCTATGCTGTTCTTCTGGTACATATTACGGTTATTCAAGATTCTCTAATATGGAGGATACCCCAGAGGAAGCACACCGCTATTTCACTGTAAGTTCTTTTCAGGGCCAGTAGAAAATCATTTAGAAGATCCAAACATAAAATCGTGCAGAACAGCTGAGTTCGGCTGGAGATCATCTAGTCAAAAGCCCTCTGCATAAGGCAGGGTCACCTAGAGCAGGTTGCTCAGGGCTATGTCCTGTTAGGTTTTGAACTTCTTCAAGGACAGCGACTCCACAACCTCTCTGACCAAACTCTTCCAGTGACTAATTACCTTTGCGGTAAAAAGGTATTTTTCTTCCATTTCAATGGAGTGTCTTGTATTTAAATTTGTGTCCATTTCCTCTTGTGGTTTAATTCATTTTTTTTTAAACGAAAAGTGACTCAAATGTAGCCATCTAAGCCACCTCTTAGACTGCGTGATACATTAGAAGCATCATACATAAAACTTACACTCAACTGTATATAACTGTATACAACTTTACATAACTCGCCCATTTAAAAGCCATTTGTTGAATTCAACAGGGTTTTGGCTGACTCCCAAATCAAACTGTAATTTAAAAGACCTATCATGGAACTAACTGGGACACGTTACTCATGAAATAATGGAGCTACAAAAGAGGCTATCTTTAAAATCCATACCTCTACTATGTGGTAGTTCAAGGGGATCTTGTTGTTTCCTGGATAGCTCAACAGCTGTGCAGCACTGCAAAACCATAGATACATTTAGTTCAGAATATAACACAGCAAATGTGATGTAAAGATCAACTAATAAAGTTACAGAAAATGCTTAGTTCTGGGCAAGAGTTCACACAAAAGCAGCACAAACACAACAACAATCCTTCCAGAGTCTGTCCATCAATTCATAGAACACTTAAAACAGAAACAGCAGAAGAACACACCAGCATTGACTAAAATATGATTTGGAATGATGTATTTTATCTCTATGTAGTTACATCACTTCAACACTATGCTGCTACACAAAATAGTTTTGCATGAATAGTCATGGTGACCTGTAATTCTGGAAGACATATATGAAAAAGGGAAAAAACAAACCCCAAACAACAGATGTTCAGAATGATTTCAAAGCACAATTAAGCTAATCGGTTATATAAGAAACTCTCAGGCTTCAAATGCTTCATCTTTTAATTAGCTCATTATCACCTATCATTATTACAAAGCAAACAACTGCTATTTCCTTGATTTCATTTCTACCTGTCTGGCAAATCTTCTATCTCCCTCTAGCCTTTTACTTTCCTCTGAGAATTAAGAGACTATCCCAGTAACTGCAACAACCCCGAACTTTTAGTTTCTGCTGATTCCAAACAGCTGCAACCAAAATAACTTCATCACGTGCCATCACTAAAAACATTGTTTCTGCCCATTTCTTGCATACTATACAAAGTTTGGTGGTTTTCATTTGGAAGCATGACACAGCCAATTACCTGTGGCAACCCATCTCAGTTATTAAGTTACCCACATCAGATATTGCTCAGGCAGAAACCAAGTGCCCCAGCTACTTCCTGGCACAGCTGAATTCAAAGTCATGAAATCTGCTGGCCCTGCAGTGATTCCCAAGAGCAAGCTCAATTATCTCTGCCAGGTAATCCCAAAGAGAAAAAAATGCAATAAGGAGAAGTAACAAGCAAAAGTGTGTTCATGAATACCAGTGCACAGCCAGCTGCAAATGAACCAGCTGAAGGCTCACTGTGCCCCAACAAATCAGCTGCTTCAAAATTCCAGGAAGCATAACACAATCACACTCTCCACAGCACTCCCATGAAGAATAAGGTGTGTCTGCATATTTTTTTGCAGCACCTCCTGTATTATCACGGAATTCCCTTCCCAAGGTGGCACTGTCCCTCTGGATCATACAGACTTTCTATTATCTGGATATTATAGACCCACAGCATTCCAGGCAACAGTTTTTATAGAGTTAAATGAGGTAATTTAAGTTCATCAAATGCTCTAGGAGAGTTTTTGCATAAATCTTTAGGTCTTGTCTAACCAGTGCAGGAGTCTGCATATCCCCAATGGCACCAAAGCCACGGTAGCATATAAAAAGCACCAGGTAGCATTTAAAACACGCTAAACTATTCCTACCAAGTCTTTCTCTCTTTCCAGTGGGATTTGATGATGCAGTGAAGGTTCTCTTCTATCACAAATCGTTCAACAGAGTGGCTACCAGGCATGACAGGGCCCTGGCAAAATAAGAATTAAGACTTGTGAAAGATCACATATACAGTGGTACTACAGATAGCAAGCTATCCTACAAAAATTTACCGGTGAGAAAAAATAGTCCAACTTCCACATAAACAGTAAGGTCTCAGCTGCCCTGTATCCTTCAGGACTGAGAAGGTGGTGTGACACAGTTCCACACAAACCTCAGACTAATGTTTAAAACAAAATTAATACTAGGACTCATTACAAAAAGAAATGGGAAGAAAATTAGAGAATGTGATTATAGTAAGTTCATGGAGCATCTGCTTCTTCCTTTGCTCTACGGAGTCATCATACAGGCCACTGCCATGCAGCCTGGGGGGAAAAAAAAAAATTAAAAGAATCACAGTTGAGCTGGAATATGATAAAGAAATAAAGCCAGGCATGGCCAGGATAGAGGGGAAAGAACACATGATCATGGTCTCATTAACTGCAAAAACCAGGGACCAATAAAAAAAGGTAAAAGCCAGTAGACTTAAAGCAAAGGGAGGTACAAAAGACCTCCTTAGGGAAAGCAGTATATATTCTTTTCCTATACACTTTTGTCTATGTATCTGCTGTTGACCAATGCTGGAGGCAGACTGTTGAGACAGATGGATCTTTCACCCACCCCAATTAAGCACTCCTTTGTTCCACAATATGCGTCAACAAATTCTAACAGAGGAGTAAACAACAGCCTTTTAACATTAGGATAAATACCCAGCCTGGAAAAAGACTCAAGTCACCAACTTTATGGAAGGAAAGTCTTACTCTGTGAATGTAGTTTCACTAGAGACATTAGAGAATTCAATCAACACTGTCATTCTAAATGAAAGCATCGCAACATCTCACTCCCTGAATTGTGCTCCTCACACATTTGTTTTGTACAGTAACTTGGTCACCTAGTTAATTTCTGCAGAAGTACCAAAGCAGAACTTGCTGCTGGTCTTCAAACCACTCACTATCCTGGGAGAGGGGACATCACATTTTGACCAATATTGCCTCAGGAACCTAACTGTGAAATCTGCTCACCATCCCCCCACAGCAATCACATACCTCTGGGTCATCTGTGTAGTCAAACATCCTAAAAATAACCCTTGGCATCGGGTACACTGAATCTTCGGTGTGAGGTGGAGGAGTGAACGGAGGCAGATTGTGTTGCAGCGCTTCACAAAGAATGCTGTCAAAAGCCAAGTAGGGCCTCAGAATGTGTCGTTCTTGCCAGCGGTCTTTTTTCAACTTCTGAATCTGAGACCAAAGACAGTCTAAATACTGAAGAAAAAAGGTGAGAATCATCAGATGCGCTGAATCTTGTAACAAAGCTGGCAACTCCCTGAACTATCAGAAATGTATTTCTTAAATTATGTATTCCATTCAGAAAAAAACCAGTTTCTTAAACTGATGATTCAGTAAACCAAGAAATAATTTAAGAATTCTAAATGCCAGAGCTGCTCCTAATTCCACACAACAATATGTCAGTAAAATGTAACTGCTGGCAGATTTTTAAACACCAACAGGCAGCCCAGAGTCTAAGCGTGATGGCTATCATTTGAAT
Source organism: Dromas ardeola (assembly GCA_013398915.1). Lineage (NCBI taxonomy): Eukaryota > Metazoa > Chordata > Aves > Charadriiformes > Dromadidae > Dromas > Dromas ardeola. The sequence continues at coordinate 95,530 of VYZM01018554.1, read as the reverse complement.
TTGCCAGCAAAACTACATCAGTGAACATTACTTCAGTCACTGCTCATTGGTGGTATTAAAACAGACATAATATCAATATTAAAACTGGAGAGACATTCCATAGAACTGCCATGCTGTTCCCAGAGCAATCGAAACTACCAGCTACTGTATATTCAAGACAAATAGAGAATACCTTTGCCATGGTTTTCAACATAATTGTGCGTCCCAGCATTCTCCCAGAGACGGCACAGACACCTGTGCAACTGGCAATAGGCTTGCTTTGTTTAATTACTGTCTTGCTAAAAGCAGTTCAAGAACTCCTGTGGCATTACTGAACGCAAGTTCCAAGTTATAACTGGTGCAATAAATGTCTTTACATGGAAGTGCTTTGCATTTACTGCAATTATCACACTACAAAATGGGAAAAAAACTAGTAACAAGTAGAACCTGAACAGGCATGTTTACGGTGCTGTGGGTAACACATGGTCTCAAACACACTCTGCTAATCCCTCCTCTATTGAACTAAATAAGGAAACTCAGATACTGGGCAGGCAGAATACTGACACTGAAACTCAGACAGCCTATCTCTCCAAATTATGATTAAGACGACAGTTATTAGGATTGTGATTTAATCAGAACAGGGAACAAAATGCAAGAGTTCCAAAACTTCCCAGAAGATCAGTTTACATCTCAGTTCCCAGCTAAGTTTGTCCTCAAACCTAGTGGAACGAAGAAAAGCCAAGAATATCCAAAAAGGCAAATTCCACCCCAAACTAGCCAGATTGCCACCTTTCCCCTCCAGTATTTTTCATTTAATTGCGAAAGATGGCACGGTAACTGCTGCATACAGTTTCTACATGTTTGTTTAGCACTTCCTAGAGCTGAGAAACCAAAGCCACTATACAAAGGTTTCTTTCTTGCAGAGGGAAAACATTAAGGGTTAAGTAAGGAATTACATTCTGCTTCTCACAAAGGTGCTTTTTACATGAAGCCCTGTACCTGCAATTCCAAAACAAGCACTACAATTTACAACCATTCCTCATTTTGTAACATTTCCTCAAGGGTCTGTCAGTAAACAACAAAACGCTCTCCTACTCACCCCATAAAACCTTATCTTTAGGCCCATGACTTAAAGGAGAATTGCTCACATAGAACTTGTTAGAATTAATGATAAACAGGAGACAATTAAAACTATTAATACTTTTAGAGGTGCGTTTTAATTTCACGACAGAACACCTTAGTAAAAAATTGTTTTTCAAACTTTCTGAAAGAACGGAATGACAAGTCCACTTACCTCCTCTTGTGGATGTGGTTTATCAGCAGTCCAAACTTGCAGCATGGGTACGTGAATCTTTTGGCGGCGTCTGTTTAAACAGGCAAGAAAACCTAACCTTTAAAAGGCTAATTTAGGGCAGAATTTTTTTCTTATTGCAAGTGTATTACTATTTGATCTCTTCAGCTGATGAAGTCTACAGTATTTAAAAATGAGGTCTGTGAGTACTTAAAATATCTCCATTATCATATCTTGACAACGTTAACTTGAAGCACCTAGACAGAAAGCAGTCACACTGCAAAGCACTAAAGCAAAAACCTATCTGTATTCACAGCACAATTACAACTCCAGCAGCTCCAGCACGAGCAGAAAAAGACCTTCAACAACTTAAAACTTTGCAAATTCAAAAATCTCTCTGCCTATTCTGTTTTCAGGGTTCCCTCCCCCTCCCAGAATGGTTCAGACCTAAGACTTTAGAAGACTTTTAAGTGAGCAATAATCAAAGCTGTTACTCTATACTTGGATACCAAAAAGGAGTATTTTTAATAGGTTACAACATACTTCAAATAGCTTTCTGTCTGAGACAAGAGACGATCCATTTCAGCATCCTTTTTCTCATACAACTCCTTTCCAACCCAAGGCAAAGATGACAGAAATGCAAACATATACCAGTCACATCGTACCTGTAGGAAAGAAATATACTGAAATCTAAGTATACAAGTAAGCTCTAAAAGATTTCGTACACACACCCCATTTTAATTTAAATTAAAACATTAGCACAACTATTATTTTGGGAGGATGTAAAGACCAGCAGCTAAAGACTGTATTGGCAAGCTATAAAAAAGTGTTCTTGCTTGAAACGTACCATTTTTAACTGGAATCATGACAAGCAGACTTAAAAATGGTACCACTTTCACAGTCTTTGTGCAGATTATTGATATAGCAGAACAAACCAGGCATATGCACTTGACAAAGTAAAATAAATTCACTTCAGCTACTTCACTATGAAGGACGATACTTTCTTACTGCAGGCACGTATTTCTTAACTGCCACAGGTTCCTTTTACTCATGCTAAGGGAACTGCACATGACAGTCCATTTAGTTTGAGATCTCTACAACTTCCCTATTCTACGCATAAGTACAGAAGCAACGGCACAGAAAAATTGTGAAAGCAGCACCAGAGAGGCCTACAGATCTTTTGCTTACTTGGGGTACGTCTTCCTCCTGTGTCACACTCACAAAGTTCTCAAACATAGCTACCATTGAAGGTGCAGCTATTACATGACAATTCACAAGATCTGACAGAAAACGAACCTAAAAAGGACCAAAAAAATTGATTTAAATGAATACTTTTTAAACTGACTGCACAAGAACAAATAAGCATTTCTTAAACAACTAGAAAAAAACATCAATAAAGGTACAATATTTATTCAGTACTATGGAGGCAGAAGTACTGCACACTGTATGGACCCACATTTAACCCCTGGAAAGCAAGTACTATAAATGCTGCTTAATATATCGTGCATTATAATGTCTGTAGTCTGTTTCACTGCAATAACATTGCAAGGATAGTATTTCTAATTAAGAAAGGTGGAAAACACCAGTATGCATTCAGAGGCATGCAAACTGATACTACAGAAATAAAACCACTTGTGCTTCTATCTACCCTAAACTTCAGAACAAACTTCAGCTTCAGGCTGAAGACTTTATCGGGAAGAAGTTTTGGGAAAGCAATTTGGGCTAGGCACACAATTCAGTACTCAAAGAGCAACTGCAATAAAGAAAAGTACCCAACTCTTACTTCCCAGGTATTCATTGCTCTGAACAGTCTCTGAAAAGTCTTTGACCAAGCAGAGGAAAGATTTCCACTGCCACTCCCTTAGTTGTTACTCTCACAAGTCATTTGTGTATGAGAGTCACCAGAGCAGGTGAAGCTGAAGTCATGGAACAGCACATTCAGAGTTCTAACAAGGATTTTAGTAGCAAGAGTGTCCCGCAGTTGAACAACAGTCACTTGACAAAATACTTTTAAATACTAGAATCTTAGTTTTCACCAGTGGGCTTCAAAAGAAGATGGAGAGCTTGGGGGTCTAAAGCTGGGCTTCTAAATCAGACACCATTGAAGTCCTAATACCTTTTTGCAGACAAAATCTGTAAGCAGGAAGAGCTGAGCAAATGGTTTCAAAGACAGACAGTGCTTAAAACTGCCCACTTGATCTTTATCCCTCATTAGCAAAATGAACACACAGGCCTGATAACAGTCATCAAACATAGACTTTAAGAACCAGACTGTTCATTTTCTTTTCCATAAGAGCCATAGAAACATAATACTCCTTTGAACACAATAAAAGTGCATGACTTTCATCTATCTTTTACATTTGACTGTAGAACAGGTCAGGGGAAGCACCTCTGTTTACTGCAAATGAATTTGTCACTGGGAAAATACAGATTTGGAAGTCAGTTTTGCAACTGTAATATGATTTCTCTCCCCTGAGGAAGGAAATACTTCTCATGTAACACACATTCCCTCTTGGAATACCTACAGTGCACTGCACATTGATGCCAGAAGAGACTGTAATACACACTCCAAGGCCCAGCTCTTCCGGAACAAAAAGGTGAAAGAAGGAAGGGAGAAAAAGGATGAGGAAAAATGTAAAACAAACAAAAAAGCACTTACTAAATGCACAGCTTCATTATACATATTGACTTTCAGACATTCTTTAAGCTGACGAATCATGGCTTCTACAAATTCCCCACCAAAATTGTAGTTCCTGGCATTCAGCAACCCAACTAGTGTTGTGTAAACAGTAAGCTTTTCTGGTAACAGACGTGCACTGACACAGAAAAAGAAACATAGTGTTAGTTTATTCATCATGTGCCAACTGGCAACTGCATAGCATCTTAGAATCTGCTTATTGTAATTGAAACTTGCCTCATGAGGAAATAAGAAAAAAGTGCTAGTGTGATCTTACAGTTCTATCCCATGGTTAACATTTTACGGACAATCTTTTTTTTTTTTAACTACAGTCATTTAGAAAGGCAGACGCCACTTATTTCAAGTACAAATAAGTAAATACTTTAAATGTATCTAATTGATGAGTATTCCAGAGGGTTGTCTAAATAATGTGAGAGAATTTATGCAAAGATGCAAGAAGTTGTTTTAAGTTCATAGTTTAGAAATAATTTTATTATACAGCATCAGTAAGATTACATAAGAGGCGTACCGATTTTATACGATTGATTTTGATTCCAAGTTTCTCGAGTGAAAGTAACTGATTTTAAGCACAGCATAGGAAAGGCCAGGTCCTACTGTAAAGAATTAATTTTCCTCAACCATTTTTGTACGCATGCAAAACTCACCTTTTCAGAACTGTCTTACTGCTATAGAAAAGTATTTGCCTTATATTAACAAACACTGCTACAAAATAGATTCAAAGTACCTGACAAACCATAGCATAAGCTAGGGCTGGAACACTCTCCCTCTTCTCCACAGCCCTCCTTCATACATCTCTTACCTACTACCATAGACCCCGCAAAACCCCTCCCTCAGACACCGGGCACCTCTGCGCCTGCGCTTTGCTAGGGAGAGGAAGGAGAGCTTGCTTTCAGCTCTTCGTGTTCGCAGCTCCCCTCCTCTAGTGAATGAGCTTACAAAGACACGAACATCTCATTGCCAGAGAAGCGGAACAGGCAATGAGAAAACAGCAGAGATAATAAGACTAAATAAGTGTTAGCAGCCAATAGCTTCAGTACTCTTAAGCGTTTCATTGGGATACAGGATATTGCACTGCATCACTGTGGTCTCATTGCTACTGAAGAGGAGTTCTGAGGTTTCTTCTATCTGTTTTGAGCCTTTGTACACATTTCAAGTCAAAGTAATATAAAGAGATATTTTCCTTCAATAGCACCTAGTAAGTAATAAGCTTATTCCTCTATTTCTTTTGCTTGTAGTAAACCAAGCTCTATATTGTAACAGCACTCAGGAACTAAAGCCATTCCTAGCATTTAAACTACCTTAAACACTTAAATTTATGCAGAGAAGAAAACACCTCCCAGATTCCCAGACCTCCTGCATACATACACAGTACATAGTATTCTTAGTATCTTGCTTTTGTAATTTGGCAGATCAGCTTCCAAAACACCAGCTAGGCCCTCCAAGTTGCTCTCCAAAGATGAATTACTCTAAAAACAAAAAAATAAAAAAAAGTTTCATCATCAACCAGGCAATATGAACCAGCCTGTGACTTTCAGGTGGAAATCAAGGAACTTGGGCAAGAGCATCCTTTTATGTCACCTCCTTTTTCAGAGCAACAGGTCAGTTCTGTTAGGGGTAAATAACCGCTCTTACTTGTGAGGAGTAGCTGCTCCTCTCAGGCAAGAGCTGCACCTGATCACCCACCTCCCCCGCAAGAAACTCCAGTGCTCCCCTGGGATGCAAGATCTAACACTGCCTCAGGGACATCTTGGTAAGGCAACTGAGCCTTAATTAATGATACAGCACGAAACCAAACACCTTCACGACTTGTTTTTCAGTGCACCATCATTTTTCT
>VYZM01018554.1:38910-85307 GCA_013398915.1 Dromas ardeola | reverse complement strand
AACTCTCTCAGCCTGTCCTCATAGGAGAGGTGCTCCAGCCCTCTCATCATCTTCGTGGCCCTCCTCTGGACTCGCTCCAACAGGTCCGTGTACTTCTTGTGCTGAGGGCTCCAGAGCTGGATGCAGGTCCTCCAGGTGGGCTCTCACCAGGACGGAGTAGAGGGGCAGAATTCCCTCCCTAGACCTGCTGGCCACACTTCTGTTGATGCAGCCCAGGATGCAGTTGAATTCCGCGCTGTGAGTGCCCATTGCTTGCTTATATCCAGCTTTTCATCCACCGACACCCCCAAGTCTTTCTCTCAAGGGCTGCTCTCAATCCACTTACTGCCCAGTCTATATTTGTGCTTGGGATTGCCCCAACCCATATGTATGACCTTGCACTTATCCTGGTTGTGTTTCATGAGGTTTGCGTGGGCCCACCTCTCAAACCTGTCCAGGTAGGTCCCTTCCCTCCAGTGTGTTGGCCACACCGCAGAGCCTGGTGTTTTTTGCAGACTTGCTGAGATGCACTCAATCTTCCTGCCCATGTGCCCAACAAAGATGTTAAATAACATCTTTCTCCGAATACTGACCCTTGAGGGACACAACTTGTCACTTGGACATTGAGCCATTGACTGCAACTCTTTCAGTGCAACCAGACAGCCAGTATCTTATCCACTGAGTGGTCCATCCATCAAATCTATGTCTCTCCCAATTTAGAGATGAGGATGTTGTACGGGACAGTGTCAAATGCTTTGCATGGGTCCAGCTAGATGATGTCAGTTGCTCTTCCCTTATCCACCAACGTTGTAGAAGGCCATGAAATTTGTCAGGCATGATTTGCCCTTAGTGAAGCCATGTTGGCTGTCACCAATCACCTCCTCAGTTTTCATGTGCCTTAGTATAGTTTCCAGGAGGATCTGCTCCATGGTCTTGCTGGGAACAGAGATGAGACTAACGAGCCTGTAGGTACCCATGTCTTCCTTTTTCCCCTTTTAAAAATGTGGGTAATGTTTCCCTTTTTCCAGTCATTGGGAACTTCACCAGTCTGCCACGACTTGTTAAATATGAATAGTGGCTTAGCAACTTCATCTGCCAGTTCCCTCAGGACCCTCGCATGCATCTCATGAGGTTCTTGAAGACTTTGATCTATAAATAAGGAAGGACCATAACAGAAAAGTGCAGAACAGCAGGGTAGGTTCTGCAGAGGTCCCTTTTCTCAGCTCATTCAAGTACCTTAAGGGCTTGTTAGTTATGAATATGTAAGTACAGAAAAATGTTTCAGACTGTGAGAGGGTTTGGCTTGTGCTGCGCAGAATGCCGGTGCACAAAATCTCACTGAAAATTTTATCTTTTTACATTTTGATAGCTCAAATACTTGAATTTTCAGTGTGCAAGTTTGTTAAATGAAGCACTTAAAGTGATGATTGTGTGCACAGAACAGGAGTTCTTGTGTGTTGAGAGAAAGTTGAATAGAGCCCACAGTAGGCCACTGGCAGAGATGTCCCGTGCAGCACAGATGAGTTCATTTTGTAACCGGTCCTGAGAGCTAGGAATGTGGGAGCTGTATTCAGTACATATTTCTCTCTCTTGGAAATAAGCCCAGCAGTGCTAACCCCTCCAAAGTTTGTTGTGCTGTTCTGTTTTGTTTTGGTCCCCACATCTGCCAGAAGAAAATTGTCTGCTTTTTGGAGGGTTAATGCAATAGTAAGTTTTTGTGCTTTCAACCCTAACATCCCTTTCCTGTTTGTTTATCTTTGCCATGCTATGGACAGCAAGGTGGGAGAAGTACTTCTGTATTACTGTTACTGTGAGGTGAAGGATCCAGAGAAACTCTGTGCTTGGCAAAAGGCTCTGTGCCAGCATCTGCATCTCACTGGCAAGGTAAGGTTTTAGGCAATGGTTGCATTCTTAACAGAAAAGCATCTTCTTTGCTTAGTGCAGGACAATGGGGCACATGGAGAACCAGGTGTTTTGCACCAGAAGGTGCTAGTCTGTTATGATCCCGTTAAGAAAGGCACTCAGACTCTGCAAAGTACCATTTAAAATTATATTTAAGAGCTAATGCTACAAAGAGAAAGAAAATAATACAGATAATCTTTTATCCCTTTTGATGCTGGGAACCCTGAGTTGTGTAGCATTGAGCGAGCCTCTGATCCACGTGCAGCACATTGTGCAGAACCTTGCAAGGGTTACCCCATTTCCATTACTTGAACTGTTACAGGTGTTTATTACAGGGCAACAAGTCTTTTCATCGCTCCTGCTGTCAAATAGAAAGGATGCACTTTTAGTTAAAGGCAGGGACACGCAGGTGGCATAATCACTGGTATCAACAGAGAGCTGCATGCAGACATCTCTGTTAGGATTATCAGGCTGGGTTTATCGTGTGGCTAAAGGATATGTGCAGCACAGCACAGCCTGAAGGCCAAGCTGGAGGTGCAACACCGTGCAGCATGGGTTTGGGCCTGCTCCAGTTAACTGTTATGTGTGTCACTAACTCCTCAATGTGCAATGGTCTTTCAGTCAGAATCCCTACACTGAACTGTAATCCATACTGTCAGGAATGAGACAAGAGCAGCTGACACCTTAAGCCACACCATAGGATAGCAGTGCTCATTCCTGCACAGAGTCTTTGTTCTTTCCATTCCTGGCAGACTAGATCAAGGAGGTGAGTTGGCACTTGAGGCTGTGGGCAAAGATGAATTTTAGCCTCACGAAGCTGATGTTATAGACTATCTGTAGGGAGAAGGATTTTTCAAGAGGGCAACTGAGAGCAGGAAACTACTTTTATCTTTGACTTGTCTTCCTAAGTAGCTTCTCTTTCTCTGCCAATGGTAGGCACCTTCCCTGTTCTATATCAGCACAGGTCTGGGGCTGAAATGTCCTGACGCATTCACTTATTTTTTTTCTCAGCTGTCTTGCCTGGTGGTTGGTATTTTTCTTTCTTTTTTTTTTTTTTTTGGTCTTTTTGTCTCCAAGACAGGTTCAGCATTTGCCTTCTCATCCAGCTGGTTTCTTCCTTGGCTCTTATATTCAATCTTTTTTTTTTTTAATTTTTCACCACTTCAGAGTTTTTGTTCATTTGTTAGTGCTGGAGATAAAATGACTCACACTGAAATTTAATATTACATGCAGTATTATGCATATTCATTTTCGTTTTAGCGGTATGAGTCATTGGGCACAATCCCATTGTTCTTCCTGAGGCAGACTTCCAGTGGGAATTTTAATGCTGACTGCAGGATTTGCCTGTTAACCGGTTAGCATTTCTCTCTTTATTGCACAAACTTTTCTGACTGTCTTGATGTCATTCTTTTGAAATGGCTCAGGAGTGATTATTGGGGTTTTATTCCTCTTTTATTGACTGTCTTCTTTATGTTCAGCTTCCATATAACCATCTTTTCCTTCCTTCCTTGGTAGTTTTTTTTTTTTCCTGGACATACTTCTGTGTCTGCCTTTTGTCACCCAGTCATATTTTGCTAATTTCACTGTTAGCTGTTTTTGCTGTTACTCAGACTTAGCCCCAGCTTCTCCTCTTGCCTTCTAGGTACGAGTGGCTTCAGAGGGGATTAATGGGACAGTTGGTGGAAGCAAAGTAGCTACCAGTCTCTACATTGAAGTTATGCTTTCCCAGCCTCTGTTCAAAAACATTTTGTGTCAAGAGGATTTCAAGGTATGAAAAAAATAATTTATACATAGACATTGTTAATTCAGGACGTTTACTCTTTGAGAAATAAGAACATTGCTTCTTGATAGTATTACTTCTGCTCTAGCAGTTCTGCTTTCCCAGCACTGATCTAAGCCAAGGGTTCCTTACTTTGTTTAGATATCTCTGCCAGTTTTCACCAGCAGTAGCAGTTATCGTGAATTGCGATAGCAGCTGCTACAAGCTTTGGCAGCTATGGGTGCAGCTGCAAAGCCCCCCAGTACAGGTGAATGAGGGAGTGTGCTTCAGCCCCACCATTGTTCAACAAGTAGTTACTCCAACTTGACTGCCAAAATCAAGGCATCACAACATACACTTACCCAAGCAAAATATTCCTACACTCTCCTCTTCACCCTGATTTGAGATCCTCACCTAGAAGATTACTGGTTTAGGCTTATGCAGGCTTTGGTGTCCATATAGGTACGCTGGCAGTTCCATGAGTTGGATGTCTGCTAGGGAAAATAGACAGGCAAAGTCAAGAGGTTTCTCCCTACTCCAGTTAGTGCCTGACTGGAGGGAGAGTGAGGTGCTAACTTCTGCTTGAGCCTGACCATATGTGCTGATTGCTGTCTTCAGATGGTGATGGCAGCTGTAGCTGTCACCATATGGCATTCTGGTAGGCTTTTGCTGCCCCAGCACTGTAGGTATTGCTTCCTCTGTGAGGAAGGAAAGCTGCTGCTTTTATTAGCATTTCTCTTATCCACACAATTTTATTTGCAGGGAGTACTCTTTTGTTTACCATAAATAACTAGATCAAAGACAGTGAAACTCAAATCCCATGTAGAGCTGCAGTGCTGATTCACTCTTAGCTTTTTAACTGTCTGTTGTGCTTGGTGGATTTTCAAGGGCACATGTGACCTGTTAGTTACAGTGATCTGTAGATGCAAAAACAAAACAAGGGTGGACTTTCACCTTGACCTTGGCAAAACCTCCAACCTTGCATGATCTCTCTGGGCATTGTCACTCATGCATTAGGACATGATGGTATTGTCTGTCTCACAGTTCTTCTGCACGCTGTATATCCAAGAAAGCGGTGGTTTCAGGTCCCTGTACCATGAAGACACAGAGGAGCGAAAATTGCACTTGGGGCTGTGTAAATATTCAGTCACCCCTGTAGTTACTACAGACAATTTCCGTGGTAGCTGGGGCAGTGCTGCACAGCACTGCACTTTTGTTTGAGTGTTTATATGCTTGATAATGCCTAAGCCATGTTTGAGGCTCAGCCCTGCAGAAATTCCCAATTCCTGTCACCTGCAATGGGATTGCCTACCAAAATGGGCTTGCCGGGACCTCCAGAGGGAAAATCCTGCACTTGAGTTTGCGGGAACCGGCAGACAGTGTCAAACTTCACTGCTAACAGGGCTTCAGCCTGGCTGATTCCATAGCGTTGTCTCTTTCACACCCATGAACCACTGCAGTTCTCATCACACATGTCATGATCAGAGGCCCAGGTGTGCTTATGTAGGGGGTCATAGGGGCTGAAGAGAGCTGCAGGGCCCAGAGTTGCCACCATGATCTGTCACTGGAGGAGATTATTTAATATTCCTAGCAGGCTCAGCATGCTTTGTAGGGGCCTCAACTTTCTCATGCTAGGTGCTAGTGGCGTTGTTTCTGATTAAGATCTGTTCTTCCCACTCCTCAGTGACTCGCACCTCAGGCCAAATGGTGCCTGTCTCACGTGCAGAGTAGTCATTGGTCCTGAGATACCTGTCTGCCAGGTCGTGGTAGGGGTCCAATGCCTAAACTTTAGGATTTAGAATGTGGATTTGAGTGGGACAGACATTTCTTTCCCTCATCCATCAAGACACTTTCATATTCTAGTGAGCTGTAGAAATTAAAGTGAATGGGTATTTTTACCTTCACACTTGGCAAATTTTGGTGGATTGTTTTTGTGTTTAATTTCCTAGAGCAGTGCAGGAGGAGCTCACTGTTTCCCAGACCTTCGAGTTGGAGTATTCAAAGAAATTGTACCTATGGGCATTGATCCAAAGATAGTGTCTTACAAAGAAACTGGTAAGTTGGTTTAATGAAAAATAATGCCTCTCACTCAAGTGAGAGTTAAGTGAAGAATAAAGTACTCTCATTGATAACATTTCCTACTGTACAGTGCCCAGGAGAAGTAGATACAAAAATCGATTTCTTACTGGTAGTCAAAAGTTACTAGTGCAGGGAATTTGCTGGCCCAGGTTTTGGTTTGCTAAGTGTTTAGCTGCCTCAAAAAATAGAATTAACTTTCTGTTTCATGGGAAACAGTAACAGTTCAAATGACATCAAGCAGTTACCTTGTTTTGGGGAAGGGACATACCTTGTGCTTTAGTCAGGAAGTAAGTCATTGGACATCTGATAAAGGCAGATGTAAGGTGAAACTATGTGCGATGGTTAGGAAAGACATTTCAATGCATGAATATATTCATATTTGTTCTAAGTATTCTGTAGGTGCTTGAGACTGCTCAGAAATGATACCATATAAAGGGCTCCAATGCCCTCTTGTCGTGGTTAGCTTGCAGTAAGAACCAAGCTGTATAGGAAGACCTTTCCATGGAGTTTTCATGTGAATCCAGTGGATTATGGTGCTGTGGATGCTGAAAGCTCTTTTTTTTTTTTTTTTTTTTTTTTTTTNTTTTTTCCCCAGAAAATGCTAGAATCCCACTAAAGCTAGAATCCCACAGTTGAGTATATACATGTTCCTATGTTAAGGACTGCTGACTTGGCTTTACTTTTATTGAAGTTAGCCATCCTTCTGCCTTTCACACAAAAGCAGAGCCAAGTTCTGCATCAGGTTCATGCCACTCTTCAGATGATGTAACACAGGCTACATTTGTTTTTTGCTACCTGTAGCTGCTTAGTATGGATTATGCCCGATAAGATGTTACTGGCTATGCATCTGCTATGAGGACACTTACATAGGTGGTAAGCAGGAGCACAGAAAATAGCAGAGTGGTTTGGGTTTTTTTTTCCACCAAGAGGTTTTGTTGATGCTAAATTCCTACAGCATCTTTCTGTGGTTTTTCCCTGTTTTTTGGCAGTTTGTAGGATTTATGTTTGGATATTTATTTCCCTTTGCCTCCTATTTTACAGCATTTTATGGAGATAATTCCCATTACTCTGGCAGGTTGTTTGTAGCGTTATTTTTTAATAAGGTAACAGATTTTGGTCGGGGGAGGTTTTTTGCTTTTCAGTAGGTTGTGAGTCCTAAGTCCTGTGCAACCTGAAAGCTGAGAAACTTCATATAAATTGAAGCTGTACTGAAAGTAATATATGCCTATGGAAATTTTCCATTTTTATCAACAGAGAAGAGTTTCATTGAAAAAATTGTATTTCTGTACGCATCTGTGCCTCCAAATGTAATGAAAGATAAGCAAAGGGAAGGGAAACATTTTTCATCCTTGCTTTTACAACTGCAAGAGTTGCCAGGGGGACATAACAAAGATCATAGGGACAGGCGCCTGTCTGCTGCTTCTTCTGTCATGTGGAACAGTGTTGTGTTTGCTTGCATTTGCCAATAGGAAACTGAATATGGATAAACTTGGCTGGTTGAGTTGGAATGAAAAGTCTGTAACTGTCACAGAAAATTTTTGTTTGGAAATCTGAGAAGAACCTGGATCAGCGAGATCATACGTAACATTGTTTTGTAGTTCTGTTTTCATTTCTTCCTCTTTTTTTCCCTCTTTTTCCTTTTTTTTTTGTTTGTTTGTTTTTGTTGTTGTTGTTAAAGGAATCCACTTATCCCCTCAGGAATTTCATAGAGAAGTAGAACAGTATCTGTCTCAGGCCAGTCAAGGACAAAGCGATACCATCTTGCTGGACTGTAGGAACTTCTATGAAAGTAAAATAGTAAGTGTTGTTTGCCTGTTTCTTGCAGTGTGTTACAGGTGCTGGGGGGAAGCATTTCACATTGTGAGTGTGTAACCTTACTGGAAGAAGAAATTCCATATTCCAGATTAACTGTAGTATGTACAAAATTCAGTTTAGTAATGAATATTGGAAGCAGCAGAGGACCTGCTTAGCAACTCAGCATGGATCCTACCCAGCTAAGTGCTTACACAACTTGGGACAGGAAGAAGACAAAGTGGTCCATACAACATTAGCAGTGAACACCATATAGCTTGAAGTAAAAGTAGCATAATTTGTAAGGATGTTTTGCAGCATTTTTTGCTTTGTCCCATATGTCAAAAAGAGTAGGGGCAACTTGCTGTCACACCCACCAGCCCTCCTGCACTGTTGTGTCTCATCCTCTCTCCGACAGTCCTGTTTTGCTTAGCTCCCTCTTCTGTGTTTGGATGAGGAGACATGCTGTGTCCAGAATCCTCTTACAGATTTTTACAGGTATTTTGATGCTTAAATGCAGCTGAGGAACTGCCTAAAGCAGCTGCAGTGAGCTGAGTGTTCTGGCACAAAGGTTTGTTACTTCCCGTAGTTCGAGGCACAGGCCTTACTGTGTAAGACTGCGTGTAACCAGTTGCATGGCCATCTGTTGTTATTGCAGGGACATTTCCAGGGCTGTCTGGCTCCAGATATCAGGAAGTTCAGCTATTTTCCCAGCTATGTAGATGAAAACCTGGAGGTTTTTAAAGACAAGCGTGTCCTGATGTACTGCACAGGAGGGATTCGTTGTGAAAGAGGCTCTGCTTACCTCCGGAGCAAGGTGAGATGCCATTCTGAGGGCACAAGTGTTGAGGAGTTGCAACTGCTTTAGGGGCAGCTGTCCTTTTTGCTGGTCAATTCTTACTGAGCACAAACTGCTCAATGAGCAGGTGGGGAGATAAATGTCCCTGACGCACACTTGCCTCAAGCTGTCTGTCAAGGACATGGGTAGTTTAATGCAGCTCAGGATGATCTGCATGGACAAGTGTCACAGCAGTGATTGCTCTGTGAAAATAATTATGTAACGCATTTGCTGAGAAGGGGTATTTATAAGTCTGCCCTGCCCGTTGTAACCGTGTTTTAGGAGGGCTTGAGAGCATTCTGCAGTGTTTTTGCAAGCTCTGTCTAGGTTATGCGCTGTAGTTGTTACTGCACAGCTTGAGCAACTCAGAGTGCTGAAAATCAGCCAGTCAGTGCTTTCCCAGTGTTGTGGTATTAAATCCAGCACACTGCATTGTTCTAATTGTGCTTTCCAGCCCACTCTTTTCCTGCATCCTTCCCTCAACGAGCAAGGGAACGGCACACCTATATGTTCTCCAGAGATTTATATGTTGATTTTTTTTTTTCTCTGCTGCACCAATGTGAACCCTGAGAAATTCTGCTCATGGTAACAGCTCATTACATAAAAACAGAATAAGTAACAGTGCACATAGGTTCAAAAGCGTTTGACCTGTGATGCAGCTGAAGAGGTTACCAGCCTTTTTTTGACTGTGACATTAAATGCATATTTGGGTTCATGTCAACAAGCCAGGATTGTGGAGCTGCCCAGTAATCTCTGGTGGCATTGCCTTGTGGTATGGGTACACGTGGCGCCATCTGATGGTCACTGAGAAGATACTGCTTTTTGTTGACCCCTGGCGTTTACGTTTGCTTTGGAACTTTGGCACACTACCTCTGCTGTTGTCTCCTTCAGCTTTTCTGCTAATATGCTTTAAACAGGCAGTGTGCAGAGAGGTATACCAGCTAAAAGGTGGAATTCACAAGTACCTGGAAGAGTTTCCAGATGGATTCTACAGGGGGAAGCTGTTTGTGTTTGATGATCGTTACGCCATTTGTTCCAATGAAGATATCATCTCAGGTAGGACTAGATAATGTAAGTGCAGAAGGCTGGGGAGCTATTGCAATCGTTCCCACAGGGATATGCAGGATAGGGGCAGCAAAACTTGTCTGTAGTTCTTCCTTATACTTGCTTTGATCTTTTAGTGCCATCACTTAACTCTATGTCTTTAACACATAAAGTAGAAATGAGAGAAAAGAGGGTCACTAAACAGAGTTCCCTAAAACTGGAGCAGTAAAAGGAAGCATACCCTGCAGAACAGCTCCTATTATGAGCCATCTGCAGCTGTGGAGATGTATGTCAAGCACTACTGCTGTCGTTACCCACTTGCTGCCCACAGTGCTGATCAGACTATGGTTGGCCAAGTGACCAAAGCATTAAATAGTTCTCCTGCTGTCAGCTGTTCTCTGCTCCAGTAATCTCAGAGAACATCAGCACTGACTGCCAGGCACTGGAAGAGCAGTGGCACTGAGCTCTACAGCACTTTTGTTATTTTCATGCTTTAAAAGTTTCTGTAGCCTGTAGAATTTCAGTGACCTCTAGCTTGAAATTGTTAAGAACATTGCCTGGTCTTCTGGCTGGGGTTGCTCTTCAGATATTGCAAATAAAATACTGTTTTCTTCTTCTCAGTTGCCAGGTACAAATAGATGGAATTTGGCTCTAGCCTTCTTTAGGAAGCAGTGCTGTTTTTTCTCTGAGTGGGTAACTTTTTGAGCGTAACCTCCGATTCCTCCTCTGCAATTACCGTATACATCTTAAAGGTGCCTGGCTTGATGTAGAAACAGAGCACACTCTGGATACATCAGAGCCATCCCTACAGAAGCTTCACAGGAAAGCGTTGCAGTAGGCACCTTCTTGATGGTACAGCTAAACTGGGCTGTAGCTTTCAGTTAAAGGGTTAAAACCTGTCTAACGTTTTGGAAGGATTCTACTAGGACAGCAAATGACACTCCATCTGCACAAGCCATTGCTTTTAGATGGGAGGAAGTCCCATAGCACCCCCTTCCCCAGCAGGCAACATTCCTGCATACTGGTTTAATTACCACCATCATATCTTTCTTCTCTTGGCAGCAAGAATCTTTAAATCTGCCCAATCAGAACTAGAGGAAGTGAGCACTTTTTCCTTTTCCTGAGAGACAGCTCAACTAGGTTCTAGAAGATCAAGCTAAAGCAGGAATTAAAAACCTGGAAGACAATAGATAGCCACTTAAGTGAGAGACCGCACCCCCCTGGTGCCAAGGAGAACCCTCTGCAAAGGGGACAGATGGGGCAATGTGGGTGTTAACTTTTTCTTTTCCTCCTCCCTCCAGCATGCAGATACTGTGGGACACTGTGGGACCAGTATAAACTTTGTTCCAGCCAGCACTGCCGGCAGCTTGTCCTGACATGTCCAGGTTGTCGCAACAAAGGTCTTACAGCTTGCTGTCCTGTTTGTCAAGAGAAAGAGCTCAAGGTGACTTCAAGGGCTTCAGGACAGACACTTAAGGAGGAATGTGAATGTACAAGGAGACGGCCAAGGGTACCTATTGAAAACGTCTCGCAAAGGACACTGGACGCAGGGGAAGATTAAGCAGTTTCATTAGCTAATCTGACATGTGGTAATGCAAAGGGCTTCTATAACCAGATCCCTATCTGTTATTCAGTTAGGTTTGGAAATCATGAAAATGTGTTGGCTTGGAAAGTCTTGTTCGTGTGCTGCCTTTAAGCCTAGAGTATGCCCTCAAAACCATCCATTACTTGACTGTAAATTACCAGAGTGCCCAGCCCATCACCAGCACTACAGGATTCCTCTCCCTGGGTACAGTCCTGTAGCCTGGCCTCTACCATGGGGATTCTGGAGCAGAGTGTGTGCATTAGGACACAGCTGCTCACAATTCAAAAGAAACTGAAGGGACATAAGAACAATTCCATTCTTTTCCTCCTGCATGGAGATGGATCTGTCCAACCTCTCCACTGATCATGCATTTCCTTCAATAGTTAGTGCTAGGGTGTGAAAACCGCAGATGTATCAGTTGGGCGTGGGTACGTGACCGGATTAGAGCTCAAGATATTTTCCACGTACACGCCATCTGCCTGCATCTCTTGCTTTATACCATTGAGAAGCAAGTTACCTGAAGTCATCGACTTGACTCCTGCATAAAACTGGCTGAAAGCAGCGTAAGGACCAACAGATACTGTCTGTTCAGCCATACTTGTGTGTGACCTGTAGGATGAACAGCAAAAGTAATCCTCATTCCAATGCTCTTGTCTCCCCAGCAACTGTTGTTTCCCTCAACTTGTGACTACATGAAATATCCAGGGCTCAGCTCTGCTTGCACTAGAAAAATCCAACAGCTTGAAGCTTGTTGAAACTGAGACACAGAGAGGCGAGCACAGAGACTGTCAAAATACCAGCATTATGGCACTGGAATTGATGCTGACATGCGTGCATAAATGTCAGCAACAGCTATAATGTGACACCCATCCACAAGAAGGGCCAGAAGGATGATGCAGGGAACTACAGGCCTGTCAGTCTGACCTCGGTGCCTGGGAAGGTCATGGAACAGATCATCCTGGGTGCCATTATGTGGCACATGAAGGACAACCAGGCAATCGGGCCCAGTCAGCATGGGTTCATGAAACGCAGGTCCTGCTTGACAAACCTGATCTTCTATGACAAAGTGACCCACTTGGTGGCTAAGGGAAAGGCTGTGGATGTTGTTTACCTGGACTTTAGTAAGGCCTTTGATACAGTTTCTGACAACATCCTCCTGGAGAAACCAGCTCCCCATGGTTTAGACGGAAGCACTCTTCGCTGGGTTAAAAACTGGCTGGAGGGCCGGGCCCAGGGAGTGGTGGTGAATGGAGTTAAATCCAGTTGGCGGCCGGTCACGAGTGGTGTTACCCAGGGCTCGGTATTGGCGCCAATTCTCTTTGATATCTTTACCAATGATCGAGACAAGGGGATTGAGTGCACCCTCAGTAAGTTTACAGGCAACACCAAGTTGGGTGGGTGGGAGTGTCGACCTGCTTGAGGGTAGGATGGCTCTCCAGGGGGATCGGGACAGGCTGGATCGATGGGCCGAGGCCAATAGTATGAGGTTCAACAAGGCCAAGTGCCGGGTCCTGCACCTGCGTCACACCAACCCCATGCAGCGCTACAGGCTGGGAGCGGAGTGGCTGGAGAGCTGCCTGGCAGAAAAGGACCTGGGGGTGCTGGTTGACTGTTGACTGAATATGAGCTAGCAGTGTGTCCAGGTGGCCAAGAAGGCCAACAGCATCCTGGCCTGTATCAGGAACAGTGTGGTCAGCAGGACTAGGGAAGTATCGTCCCCCTGTGCTGAGCACTGGAGAGGCCCCACCTCGAGTACTGTGTCCAGTTTTGGTCTCCTCACCACCAAAAAGACACTGAGGTGTTGGAGCAGGTCCAGAGAAGGGTAGTGAATCTGGTGAGGCCTCTGGAGAATAAATCTTATGAGGAGCCGCTGAGGGAGCTGGGGTTGTTTAGCCTGGAGAAAAGGAGGCTGAGGGGAGACCTTACCGCTCTCTACAGCTACCTGAAAGGAGGTTGTAGAGAGGTGGGGATCGGTCTCTTCTCCCAAGTAACAGGCGATAGGACAAGAGGGAACGGCCTCAAGTTGCACCAGGGGAGGTTTAGACTGGATATAGGAAAAATTTTTACACCAAAAGGGTTATCAAGCATTGGAACAGGCTGCCCAGGGAAGAGGTTGAGGCACCATCCCTGGAGGTATTTAACAGACAGGTAGACATAGTGCTTAGAGATACCGTTTAGATTAGTGATGGTTTTTGTCGGAGTTAGGTTGGTGGTTGGACTAGATGATCTGAAAGGTCCCTTTCAACTTAGGCAATTATGAGATTCTATAAGGAAACTGAAAGATCCTTTATCCAAGTTAAGTAATTCAAGATTTGGGGATCATTTGTGTTTTGTAAACGTGGGTTGAGTTTTTCAAAAGCTGTGAGATATTTATGCAATTTCCAGCTCCTATTAGTGGAGAAATTGTCGTTGAAATTGAAGGGATCCACAGCGTATGAGCTCAAAATACTTCTCTGCCTGCTACTTTGTGTGCCTGATGCTGTAGAATGTACAGAAACGTTTTATTAATAGTGTAGAAGATGTGTCTTGACTGAAAAATGTCTTTGAAACTTACTGTCATTCTTGGTACTAAATAGTAGTTACTCATTAGGAAATCAAAATCATTTACTGGTTTGTTGGGGTTTTTTACTGGCAACTGCTTTTAAAAGCAAGAAAACAGTACACTCAGGTTTCTGCAGTTGCTTAATGACAGTTAGGGCAATGTTATTTTCATACAGATTGTAACTTTCTCACACAGTGCTACGGATTCAGCAAGGCCTCATCGTTGGCTTGACTAGCAGCTTCAAGACATGGGTGCTGGTTCCATTAAAGCCATGGCAAGCATTTCCTCTTAATTCCAGTATTGCTACCATGAAATCAACCGTTCAGCAGCTGTCTTTTTGACCATTCCTTTCAGGAAGCAAGTCTTTAAAACTTACAATTTGGGAATCTTCCTAGGATGGTATTTAATAGTAAATCTGTGCACAATCCATACTGGGGTAGAAATTGGAAAATTCCCATCAGTGGGCTGCTTCAGCAGAAGTCCAAGCAGCACCCGTGGTCCCCTGGTATCTTGTCTCCCAAGCTTTGCTAGCCAGTTAACCTCTATGCTTCTGAGGACTGGAATATTTGTGGAAAAACATGCAAGCTCTATTTGCAGGCCTGGTCTAAAGCACTGATGGAAGTGCCCCAACTTGCATATTATACTCTCTCTTTTCTTCATGCATTAGGCAAAAAGAACACAATTTTGTAATTCAGTCTATCAGCAAGTCTGGAACACGGTCTATTTGGAAGGCTGTTTCTATACAGAATGGCAACAACTATATTTTATATGTAAACTTCTGAAACTCCTGTGAGATGATAAATAAGCTTTAGTGCTTCCATCGTAATTTTTAAAGTACTGCACAAATACACTTCAGCTGTTATACTGGAGGTGCTTAATTCCACAGAGGTAAATGCTGAAACCTAGCTAACTGTCTGCCACGTGGTACACCTGTCTACAAGGTACAATTCTCCTGAGAGCTCCTGGTAGCTGGATATTCTACCTCAAAGGCAGAGGGGGACCATGGGGCTGCTTCTGGTCCTTGCTGCACTAAGGCAGCGGAGGAGAAGGGTTTGAGATGTACAGATGGAGTCCCATAAAGCCAGGTTCCCTCGGCTGCAGAGAGGGAAAAGGGGGGTAAGAGACATCCTTAGACTCCCTCTTGCAAGTTAACCCATGAGCAGCTTCTGTATCCTGGCTTCTGGATTAGTTTTGTCAGATTAGTACAAATAAGGACTTGCCATGTGAAATGCCATGTGGTGGGATCCAGGCACCTCAGTGGCAATGCCTGAGAGAAGGCACATTAGCTCTAGGAGAGATGAGAGCTAAGCAGGATTGGCTGTGGCTGCCAGATGCTGCAGTCAGCAGCAGATGGCTTTTTCCCCTTTTCCTGGAGAGGTACCGGGATAAACACTGATCCATTTGCCCCTAAATATCATCATTTTGTAGCTCCATCGCTGCACAGCTTGATGCCTTTTACCACAAAGCCTGATGCCTCTCAGCACAGCCTGTCTGTGCTGCACAGCTCTCACATGCATTTTTCAGCAAAGTGGTTCTATAAGAATCAACTGAGGAACCTGGATTGATCCTGCCAGCTTAACATACGTTTGGGCTGCATGGTTAATTTGGATGCTGCTACGGTGAGACATACAACAAGGTTCTTGCCTTTTTTTTTTTTTGCCTTTTTTTTAAGGGTTTTTTTTTTTTTTTTTCATTCAGGAAAACATGCTGTTGTAGTATCCATGGTAATGCTCCCTGCTCTGCAGATGCATCTCCTTGCACGTCTGGGTTTCTTAGCACTGTCAGGATTTCCCAGGATAAGATGCATTTATGTTCTTCTGAAGCCATGGAAGAGCTGAGCCCATACCATGCAAATCTGAGTCGATGGCTCAGCTGAAAATGTGTGGCTCTGGTTTGATGATTTAGTTGACCGTTTTGAAGTCTTTGCAGTGCATATGGAAGAAAGAGGCTGTCTGCCAGTTTCTTTTTTTTTTCTTTTTTTTTTAAATACGTTTTCAAGTATTTTTCTTTTGTATTCTTTTCATTTTCTGATACAGAACTTGCAGGGAAGAAGCTATACTGAAGCGTTTTATTTGACACCACCGGTGCATTTATTAAGATTTGAAGAGCAACAAATATGTTTCCCACATTGCTGAAAGTATAGTGTTTCTCTGCTTCATTGGTCAGAGCTAAATCGTGTGTGCTGTTTGTGCACAAGCTCTGAAGAAATCTCCGTGACTTTTGCTGGAATATGTGTAAAAGGCTGCAAAACGTCACTCTTAACAGATGCATACAGCCAGATTTCTATCAAGTGAGAACATTTTCTAGGACACGTAGTCATCAGACCAAGAATAAGGCTTCAGCCAGGAGAATCTTCCTACCAAGCAGGATCCCACCCACGTTAATAGCGGGAGCTCTGGATGGGACAGTGCTGGGTCCAATCCACTGTATGTCTGGGAGCTATGCAAGCCTGCGGGGAATTCCTCCCAGGCTCGATGATGGGTGGTAGAACTGTCTGACAGTCTACATGCGGTGTCAGTCCAGGGTCAGGGTATTGCATCTAATGGCTCTTCTAGGGCACAACATTTATTGTTGTGTTTACGCAGACATTAGGGAGTAAAAGAAACAATCCCTAGCAGAATGAAATTTAATTAATGGTCATGGTCTTTGAGACAAAACAGTGAAGAAAGAGAATTTGACTTGTTTCCAGTGAGTATCTGGACACACGGTTTTAACATTAGGAAACTGAAGGGAGTAGGGGTTAGAAGAGAGGGCTCTCTCTGGTTTGCTGACTCGTTTGGCCATCTCTGTGGGGTTAGGATTTGCATCACATCTCTAAAGGTGATGGTTTTCTTCAGACATGCATAGGATAGAAAGATATTAACGCATCCTAAACCGCTCAATTTTTGAGGCTCTGTTTTATAATTGGTGGCCTTAAGTTCCATTTAATCAGGGGGTGGAGATCAATTTTTTCTGAGAAACACAGGGATGCATTTGAAACAGCATTTCCAACTGACTGACTTGGCAAATGTCGGTAAAAAATTGTAATTCACAATTCTTGCAATTAGCCATGTTACAACGTAATAGAAGTGCTTGTTAAAGTAGTTGCTCCTCTACAGTTACTTGAGATCAATTTGGAAAAAAAAATAAAGTATTTTTTTAATACTTCTGTAATTTGTGTTAAACAGTTGTATCTTTCACTCATGCATACCACATCCTAACTGTATGAAACACCGTGCAGGAAGTTTATAGAAAAATTAGGTCCCAGGTTAATTAAGAGTCACTTTTACACTGGGATGCACTCTAAACTGAGATTGCATAAAATTGGCTTGAATAGTTTCCAACTCTACAGAAAACTTCAACAGTCCTACTGGATAAAATCCTCAACTACAGCCACTAGTGAATTTAAACTGTTAGTGCATAAAACAGAACCGAGGCACCACAAATACTCTGTCAAGGCACTTATTGCCTTTAGATTTCCACAGTGTAGCACAGATCACCGGGAATGACCTCCATAGCCAGGAACTACACTCCGGTTCTACACTTGGGAAAAATAGGCCCGTTCAACTCTGCGAGTCTTCTTTTCCTCACTGAAAAAGAAGAGGAAGAGGAGTCAGTCATGGCAAGGAGAAGATGTCGATGGCAGGCTTGGCTTACCCGATGTGGAAAGGAGCTGAGAGATGTGCTTTCTGCCAGGAAAGAAACAGGGTAGCACCAGCTTCTGAATTCCTGCTTTAAGCAGCAGGCACAGCCTTACGCAGTTTAAAATCAAGGAAGGTAAGATGAGGTTTCTGTCCCTATGAATTCTTAAGGCCAGAAGCTACTTTCAGCCTTACCTCCCTTATTCTACAGTCAATTATATTTCACACATTTTGTCTCTGTAATCTGGCTTTGGCCAAAGCATCACGTGATGCTGACTGACCTAAAGGCAGCAGGAGATGGGTGCGACTTTCTAAACTGCCATTTCAAATTAAAAAAATAATAATAAAATTCTATCTCATTTCTTATCTTAAGCCTTTAGCCTCCAGCCCTCTCATCACGGAGGATATCATGGAGGAAATCTGATCATGGTCAAAGCAGTCTTGTATCTACTCTTAATGTTGATTTACAGCTCTGACAGCTACACTCATGACTTTTCAAGAAATGTGTGCAAGGAAAAAAGCTAAAAAAAGAAAAGGTATAAAGAGGATGCAGAAGTTAGCTCATGAGGATGAATGTAAAAGCCTTCACAGTTGGTTCATATAGAGCATCTTGGAGAACAGAAGCTATAGGACCAAAACCAAGTTCTAGTTGCATTGGGTGATGGTAGGCAAGAGCACTGGAGTGGAGCAGAAGCAGAGCTGACAGGGAGGAAAATAAAGTTTCTATACTTATACATTGTCCAGGTGTGGAGCTGAGATGCTATTGCCAGACACCATCATACCGGTGAATACGAGCTGCAAACAAGAACCAAATCAGACAAAAATGCAGATCTTAATGGTCAAAGAGGCAAAATGCACAACTGTTACATGGAAGGCAAGTTGTGAATTCCTCCCCTTACACCAGGAATATTTAAAACACTAGATCCACATCTTCCAACTGGTCACTTTGTATGCCAGATGCTGCATGGTCATTAAAGCCCTTGCTCTGTTCCAAAGGACAGAAAAATAGCAAGCCTTTCTTGGTGAAGCGTCTGGTGACCAGGAATGCAGCCGCAGGCAGAATAAATACGCAGTGAACCGTAACACTGTATTCTGTGTGGTCACTGAAGAACTGGCACATACCTCTATGCTTGGCTGTGCTTCCTAAGAGCACAGTACTGCCTGAAGCAAGATTGATATTTTTAAAAAAAAAAAATTTATTTTTTTAAGCACAACATATTTATCATCTGTCAAAATATGGCACCCACTTAAAGCTGTTTTTCTGTGGCTTTTAAACCTGAAGTTGATTCATGAAGGGACAGAAGACCCTGTCTGTGGTGAACCATACGCAGAGTAAAATATGTGGTTCCAGTTTTCCACCATTTCTTTACAGCTGGCATTTATACCTTGGGTCTTTTCTCAGACCCTGCCTGTTAGCCCTTGCTCTCCAGATGTGTCTGGCAGAACCCAGCAGTTCCAGTGGTGGAGGGGGTGTCCCTGGGAGCCTCCAGCCCAACCTCCCACTCACAGCAGGGCTCTGCCTAGCACCGGGGCAGGGCAGCCGCTGGCTCTGTCCCTCCGGGTCTTGCAGACGCCTACCCTCCTGGGGAAGGGGTTTTTCCTACTGTGAAAAAAGGACAATCTGCAAACTTTCGCTTATTCCTCCCGGATATATCGTCTGCTGCTGCCGAGAGCGAGTTTGGCGCTGCCATGTTTGTAACCACCCTGCCGATGCAGGTAGGAGCTGTTGAGTTCAGCATGGCTGGTACATTGCTGCATTCAATACTGCTCTGCGGGACAAATTTCCAGTGCTCTACAGCAGCTCGTAGCCAAGCAACGGGAAGCCGCTGCCGCATACATTGGCTGAAACGGCAGCTTGCAGACTTGCCCACATTTTGCTTCACAAGCACTTCTGATCACTTCACTGAGGGTATAAAGATAACTCAAAGCCATGTGGCTTCCCACCTCTCCCTAGAAACTCTCCCAGTTTGTTTCGCTGAGGGGAATGGGCCAAGTCCCACTGCCATCAAAGTTCAACTCTACTGCTTTTCATCTCCTCGTTAAAGTGGGAATGGAGCGGGAGGAAGATAAGCAGTTGGCAGGAATCACAAGTGCTGGCAGCTCATAATGCTGTATCACGCGCCATACCAAAACACGTTAGCAGCTCTCGCTCCTTCCCAACAAGACCCACTGTTACTGCCAAAAACGCTGCCTCTTCCGGGAGTTTTAGCTGCCCAGTGCCTCCAGGTTTGGAGCACAACCCATTGCCTGGCCGACAGCAGCTGCGTTAGAGACCCAGTCAGTGAAGGCTGCTTTCCTCCTCGAGGGGCAAGGCATCATCGGGCCCTTCAAGAGGTGGTTTCTAATTCAAGCCCACCCACCGGAGCCTTCAAGTGAGCGGTTCTGCCCTTCTCCCACCAGGAATTGCCCACAGGACCTTCCCGTGCTCCCTGGCTTGCAGCCAGCCCCACTCACCTAGGTCATTGTTATTCATCATGGCATTGGAGGCGCGGAGC
The DNA here is from genome assembly GCA_013398915.1 of Dromas ardeola. Classification (NCBI taxonomy): domain Eukaryota; kingdom Metazoa; phylum Chordata; class Aves; order Charadriiformes; family Dromadidae; genus Dromas; species Dromas ardeola. The sequence continues at coordinate 65,673 of VYZM01018554.1, read as the reverse complement.
CGGGGACCTTGCTGAGTGAAATGGTACCCAAACTTCAGAAGGGAGGTGTTCTTTTCCAACATGCTCGCGATTTCCATTTCTACTTTGTTGCCCAAGGGCTGGCTCTTTTGAAAAGTGAAAACAGAAAAGCAAGCAAGTCAGAGGGTGATTCAGAGCAAGCATTTAGACCTGGCATCTCCACCCCTTCCCTCCTTCTTTGGACCCGTTGGTCCATTTGGCATTTCTGACTTGGAGCTGGTGAAACAAACCGCTGGCCTGTTCCTGGTACAACTGAGTGGCTCCAACTCCAGCAGACATTCCCACAAGGCCTCTTGCCCAAAAACTTTATTTCTTGGATAGATTTGCAGCTAAGAGATGTCTGGAGAACCGATGATTTTGACCTCCCAGTCACATGTCCCCAAGCTCTCCACAGCTTAGCTGCTTCGCTACTACCCCCTGGGTTTCTAGGGGAGCTAAACTTGCCATGGCATCTGTACCACTGCACACTCTGGAGCTCTTCTTCTCTTTCCCTTGCATTGTAGCAAAAATTTCAGTTTTACTAAATAGACATTATTATTTAAGTACCTACAAGACCTTGGAGCAAGGTGTGATATTGGCCAGGTGCATTACCGCTCTCCAGGGCAGCACCAGGAACATGGAAAGCTGCTTGCAATCCCCGGCCTTTGTTAATTGCTGTAGGAAGCAGCAGATACTGCCCAGGAACTGCAGCAGAAACAAGGGGCTGAAACCTCTTCAAAGCAACCTGGCAGTGGTGGTGGGCTGCCACCCTCCACCTTGACCAGCCACTCCATTGCCCACAACCAGGACGTGTTCACCTGACCAGAGCTCCCGCTCGCGCACGCTTTACCTGGTTGTCGATGCGCAGCTCCACGAGCGATGTGTTGCCCTGGAGTGCTTCGACGACAGCCAGGATCCCTGATCCAGAAATGAAGTTTGATTCCACGTTTAGGCTCTTCAGTGTGTTATTGACCTTCAGCATTTCTGCCAGTGCCTGCAAGCAGAGGTGGGTGGTCAGACAGGCAGGGGCAGAGCACCCCGGAGCTACAGGGGTTCATCTCTCCTCACCTCCGGAGGACACCGGGAGGACCCCGCTTGCCGAGTGGTTTCATTGCCACCAGATGGGAGAGCTCTCTGCGGGGTGAAGGGGGTTCCCCCCTGTTGCAGGGGGATTCCTGAATGTGAGCGTGCTGGAGGCCACAGCAAAACCTTGCATGGACAAACCCTTAAGGCCACCCCAAAAGTGTGGCTACCCCATGACAGCTTTATCTGTCCCTCTTCTAAAGCCAACATGGTGATGGCAGGGATGCTGGCCAGTGTCTGCCCTGCCTCCTGCCAGCTCGGCTCCCTGCCTGCACTGCCCCTTCCGCGCAGGGCTGAGATGCTTCCCATCACCGCAGGCAGAGAGAGAAGCGTCTCTCTTGAACAACAAGGGATTCTCCACATCCAAGACATCTTCCCGAGTGGCATCACAGACCTATTAATCACTTCTGCTTCACAGAAGTGGGCTGGCACGCTCCCAACCCCCCCGACCTGATCTGATGATCTTATTTCATAAGCTGCATGGAAGGACCCGTCTACGTCACGGAACAGAAGGTCCAGAAGGTGATGCCCAAGTGGCAGGGCTCTGCAGCTCCCCTAGCCCTGCGCAGTGCAAGGATGCAGCCTAGAAGTCGCACAAGGGCCAGGCAGAACGCTCAGCACCTCTCTGCAACCCTACTGATACTTAACACTGCTCACAGCAGCCAGAAAGACCCTTTATCACCCACAGAGGCCACCCATAAGAAATGCGGAGTCCGGCTTCTGCACAGGTGTGCACGAAGGGATGTGTGAAAGAGCCGGTGCAGACATGTGCGAGGGGAGGGATGACTGTGCACACAGCAGCACACCAACGGGCTTTGTATCAACAGAAACAAATGGGGTGGCCCCGATGTAGGGTAAATCGAGAGAGACAAACTGCTTTTACAAAACGCCACTCCAAAGTCAGTTCTTGTCTCCTGCCCCTCTTCTGGGAGATCCCTGAAGGCAAATATGAGACCGAATGGAATTAAAGGATTGTTCATTATCAATCCAAGGATTGTTGATTTTGGGCTTGTTCAGCCTGGAGAAGAGAAGGCTCCAAGGAGACCTTATAGCACCTTTCCAGTACCTGAAGGGGGCCTATAAGAAAGCTGGAGAGGGACTTTTTAGAAGGGCATGTAGTGACAGGCCAAGGGGAAATGGCTTCAGACTGGAAGAGGGGAGATTTAGATTAGATACTAGGAAGAAATTTTTCACTCTGAGGGTGGTGAGGCACTGGAACAGGTTGCCCAGAGAAGCTGTGGATGCCCCATCCCTGGAAGTGTTCAAGGCCAGGCTGGATGGGGCTTTGAGCAGCCTGGTCTAGTGGGAGGTGTCCCTGCCCATGGCAGGGGGGTGGAACTAGATGATCTTTAAGGTCCCTTCCAACCCAAACCATTCTATGATTCTATGATTTTGTCCTGAAATCTCCGCAGATGAAAAAGGAAGCGAAAGAACCAAAGCCTGTCTGTCTCTGGCTTTCAGTAACACTCCTGAAAATGAAGGACCAGCACCAAATGCCAGAGATGCAAAACGTGCCAAACACACCGTAAGATGCAAAAGCAGTAACTCCGAAAATACTTTGCCCAAGAGCAGCTCGTGTCACAACTTTATGACGGTGAGCCAACAGTACTTACGAAAGCAACAGGATCGTTGCTCCGTGTCCCAACTATACTGAACTTCTTCACGTAGGTGTTATTTTTCAGCGCTTCTGCAAAAGCTTTTAAAGTTGGTATGGGAATATTCTGTGAAAAGAAATGCAGAAAGCCTGTGTTAGGCCATCATCTGTATGAAGGAATATGCAATACATTTAAACGATACTTTAAATTTCTTATCAAGGTCAAATCACCAAATGCACCAAAGTAATTTAGGAAGGGGTTGATAAATATTTTTACAAGTTCTCTTGCTATAATCAGCATGGCCTGAAGAGCATGGCAATGTCTTCATCCTATTTCCCATGCTGTGGATAACTCACTGCCTTGATTTGAAGCTACAATGTCTCTGCTGTTTAATTTAACTGCCAAGAAACTCAGCTACTTAGGAACGCAGGCGTTGTGGGGATGTATGTAACTAGGATCCATGAGCTTACAAAGCACTGCTCCTGCGCATTTTAATACGAATGACAGCACTGAGCAACGTTCATGTCATGTTCAGGAAAATTTCCACCTACGGGGCCTGATCCAGAAAGGCCTGAAACGATTGCCTTATAGTACAAACTACAGACACCTCTGACTGCTTTATACAACATCTTTCAGGCTAACATTTGCCAGGCTAGGTCTCAGTCCAGAAAATATATCCATCCTGCTTACTCTGAGTTCCTACAAAATTAGTATTTTTCACCTATCAAACACATTAGATAGATAGATACCCTTTTCACCTGTCTAAAGTTTGAAGTGGTATCCTCAGCTTGGACTTCTTGCCAGTCCATTTGGATCCCACCATGTGGAATCATCTACAGTCAAAGCCATCTGCCTAGCCACAACACAGAGCCCAGCAGCTTACGATGTCCACTGCCACCCCTCAGTTCTCTAAACCGTGTCCCAAAGTCATGAGTCCAACACAAAAAAAAAGTGCCTGCCTGCCAGATCCTCAGCCTGGTATCCTCAAGGGACATTCAGAGTCACTAGCCAGAGTCAAATACATGAAAGTAAAAATCTGTTAGTTATAGAAAGGTGCAGGCGGCATGGCACAAGTGCACGTGCAGTTAACCACCTCCTTGCTATTTGACTATGTCATCATTCAACAGACCCCATGGGCTGAGGGTCCTGCAGTCAGGGAGGACAGACAGAAAATTCCTTTTTTAGTATGTGTATGTGTCCCAGGGGCAACAAAAGAAGTGGTGCTGTGTTCTGATTGCATTCTACAAGAAGTAAAGGAGATCCACAAAAAGGATGGGTGGGAGTTGGACAGGGCTACCTGCAAGAAAGGATGTTTCTTCATATTTTCGTGGCAAGTGTCAGGATTATGAAGCCTTTTTCCTCCCACATTTTATCCTACATAAACAGCCCTTCCACCAAATATGCCTGACTAAACCACTAAAGCAACCTAGAATGCCTTTAACCAGACAGGCTGGAGATGGACAGGTCTCCCAAACTACCCTCAACACAGCTCCGCTCTTCCAGGCACCTACAGGAGTCCTCCTGCTGCCAACCACACAGCGTTGTCCCACAGCAGGTAACAACCCCTGCTGCCCAAAACGGAGACGGGGCGCACTGGTGTTTCCTCTCTGCCTACACGCAGCGTTATGGCATTACCCTGTGCAGCAAAACAGACTTGGTCTCCGCCTTCTGGGTATGAAATGTTTGGTCCTGTTACTAAGAGAAGAGAGCAGAAAGGAGCAAGTACCATAATATTGTTAAGGTTGACTTCCTCAAGGTCAGGATCATTGCTTTGTATTCGTTTCAGAGTTTCCTCCACATCCGTTGCGTTCGGTTCCTCATCAGGAACTGGTTTGTACTGCGTGGGCTTAATCACACCTGCAAGTGAAAAGCGAGACATGTGAAACTGAGAGCAGCAGCATGTTCTCCTTGGGTGTGTTTCTCCTCTTCCAGAAGCAGTGTTGGGAGAGGGAAGCATGACCTGACAGACGCAAGGCGTGAGGCTGAACAAGCGCTCATCAGATCCATCTATGCTCACGTCTGTGCCCCCAGCGCTGGGGCCAACCATCACGGGACAGCCAGGGACTGCTGCTACACGCTCTCAGGGTCCAAAATGGGGTGATGGAGGGCACGCTGCCTGCGTGGGGCTGTTCCCTGGGCTGTGATGGCTCCCGGACGGCACCAGGGCAGTGGCCGAGACCACGCTGGCTTGCACAGGGCGAGGATGCACCAGAAACAGCCTCAGCAACCACAGGCTGCTCTGACATTCACCGCTCCAACCTTCAGCCTAAAAATAATTCCCACTTTGCCTCTGCCAGCAGCTTCAAAGCCAAACACTTCAGCCTGATAGCACTCTAAATCGCTTACTGTTGAGCCCTTCTTTGTTCACGATGGTGCTGCTCCCCAGTGCCTCATAGTACTGCTGGTTGCTCATCAAGGTGTGCATGCCAAGGATCGCTACAGACAAAGAAAAGGAGAACACAACTTGAGTTGTGGCAGGCTCCAAAGCCAGGAAAAGACGCATACGTGCTGTGCTGCCCAGGATGGGGGTCTGTAGCACATTACCCTCCCCCATGCAAGCACAGAACAACATACAAAGGTTGGACCAAGCCCCTCGCCTGTCATAAATATACAACAGGGCTCAAATGTGCTCCCTTGTTTATTCCAATGGAGCATGATTCATAGGAGAAGAGGAACATCACCTTGTGGACAACAAACAGGCAAATAACTGAGGCTTCCAAGTAGCCAACTTGATTCGGCACCACACAAACATAGCAAGGGGAAGACAATAAAAGACACACACAAAAAAAGCCATTGGTAGGATTTAATCTACGGGGTCCGGTCCAGCAGGAGTCTGCACACCCTCATCAGCCTTGTTCACCCGGGCACATGCCACACGCTGTGAGTCCAGCTTTTGAGATGAGCTGTGCCCCATGCAGAACCAAACCAACGTACGAGGTGGCTGTCACCCGAAGCACGGCAATGCACACCGTGTTTTCACTCAACAAAAAGTGGTGGTGGTGGTGTGCTTTGAATTGATCTTTGTACACTTGGAAGTTGACACTGAGAAGCTAAAGCTCTGCTGCCTCGGTCGAAATGCAGAAAGTGATGGTACGAACAAAATTCAAAGGCTGTTAAGAGCCCAAAAGCCAAACTTCTTCTGAGATTTGTGTATCTCAGGCTCATGACTGCAAAACCAACATGCAAATGCACACTGAAACATGCCCGGGGGATCTGCCAACATTCTTGCCAGCGGCAAATGAGCAGTGGGAAGCCAATGGCTCAGAAATATTCGGGCAAAGATTCTGTCTACAAAAATAACCCTGCTACTCACAGAAAGTTCACATTTGAAAATAAAATGGTTTTTTAATCAACTTTTTTTTTTTAAATAACTATATGACTTTCTAAAGAAAAATGCAGACATGTGAATATTTGTTAGACACATTTGAAAAAAATCTTGACCTCTGGATGGGCACTAAAATAAATAAAGGATTAATCTTTCCCTAAAATTCAAGCATGGCACCAGAAAGGCACTTTGCCTTCCTGTGAGCTGCTCCTCTTATGCTTGGTTGACACCAGTCCGTGGCCATTCGCTTGGTGCCGTGGCCAAGAAGGGCTGGGGTCTTGCAGAAGAAGACTGTCCCTGAGGCCCATCACCATCTGTTATGGTGACGGCTCACCGTGACTCCAGGTCTGGGCCGCACAGGCAGGACGGCCTGCAGCAAAGGGTGCCAACGAACATGACTCTCCACTTCCCCACACCGTCCCCCAGCACATCCCCGATGGCATTGCACCGTCTGAAAGCCCCAGTGAGGTTGGGCACTTTGAGTTTGCTTGTTTGTATTTTAGCTGGCCCTTTTCTCTGCCGTGTACTCACATCTGAAATTTTCAGGAGTGCAACACAGCTCGGAAAAAAAGCAATTTGCAGGCTCAGCATTTTGGGGACACACATACACCCCAAACACAGCTTGCTCTGGCAGTGAAATCTCTCCACCAGCCAGGACTGTGAATATCTGGAGTGCAGACAGAGGGACGGATCTGCTCTTGTGTCCGCGTGGGGTTTTTGGAGACTAGAGTTTGTGCTGGTAGGTGAGAGGGACCTGCTGTTTGTAAGTCTGGTGCTTACTGTGTATTACCCAAAGGAACTCAAGCAGAATGAAGGCATCCCGCTTCTGCCTCCCCCTGCTGACCAAAGGCACAGGAGCCCTTCCAGGACTTGTTGGGAGCCACCCATAAGAGCTACCCTACTGGCCTTGCCAAGGAAAGCATCCAATACATCATGGCTGACAACGAACCCCGCTAAATAGGCAGGAGCTGTTTCACAGCCTTAGCGAACTTGGAAAAGCAACGCTGTCACTGTCAATATTGAGAATTCAGCACAGCTTGTATCACATCAATTCTCCTGCTGCCACTTCAAGTGTATTCTCCCAGCAACTCCAGAACGAGCTGCCCCGAACAGCATTCCTCTGTGAAAATAATTGCTGCACAGATCCGGAGCTTAGAGAGGCAGATTTTATAGGATAGGGCTTTATAGGACTCTAGGAGCTCAGTAAAAAAGCAAAACCCAGAGATGCAATGCTTGGCCAGGGTACATATGTTGGAAGCCTTAATGCAGAAACACGTTTCTAAGCCAGACTATGCTATTATTATGTAGAAGATGTCTAGTTGGTGTGACTATTCTACAGGCTATCTTACAGGCTTTTGGCATGGAGTATGGAAGTCTGAAGCAGACAGATCTGGAAGTAGAAGTCAGTAGCACTGCAATATTCATCGACTGCTAGGCCAGCAGGGAACACGTGAGCTCGTTAAAGCACCAAGGGGGTGTCCGTATGCTCTTCTGGCGTACGACCAACCATACAAATCGCAAGAAATCCTTAGCTTTGAAATGTGTTGGGAAAAGCTCTTTAACAAACAGCAGCCCTGAGTGTCCATTGAAAGACTGCTCTAACCTGACAGCTCCTTTAATAGGCTGGCAACAAGAAATCCACATTCTCACTAGGTCTGCTTGATTGTTTCCTAGAGGTTTGGCTTGAAGAAAGCTGTGCTGCTGAAGGTGACTGGCTGCAATTTGCAAGATTCAGTGGCAGAGACAGGAGAACATATCAAACAGCACGCTCTGTTCCCTTGATAAACCCTTTCTCTCCCTCCTCAGCTTCGGTCCGTGTTCCTGATTAAATCACATGGGCTGAGGGTAACTTTAAATGTACGCTTCTTTTTTAACAAAGAAATAAATCCTGTCAAAACTGACAGCATCCAGACAAACAACAAAAAGCTCAACAGCTTATTTCCCACAAAAGAACAAATGAAAAGAAAGTAGTAGTCGAACAACTCGAACCCCCAATTCACATGAAACTCTTTTACCAGCAATGTCACAGAGCTCTGCGTCGGAGGCATTAGCAAGGGCTTCCTCCAGTTCCGGCTCCAAAGTCACACTTTCCAAAACAGGATCCATCGGCTTCTGCTTGGGAATCCAAGCTTTTCCTATAAATGCAAAGTGAGGTCACTCTCAGCACAGCCGTAGCACCTGTTTCACAGAGAGCCGTGCAGATGCATTTCACCGGGGTGAGGTTTGCACAGCGGAAAGGATAGAAGGGACACAAGGACCTAGAGAAAAACCGGAGGAGACACTGAATCCCTTCCCGTCAGCTCGGTCTGAGTCCTGCTGCGAGGTGAGCCCGGAGGCACCTGCCAGACGCCTCCAACTGCGGAGCTGGACTCCTTCAGCAGCGCAGAGGGATGCACCTACAAGTGCCCGGCAGTGCATTTGTACCGCACGATGCCAGTTCAAGGCACAGCACTCGGAAAGCCACGCACAGCCTGGCCCTGCAGGACTTCACTTCTTTGAAAGCTGCATCAAAGGCATGGAGGTGCGCCAGCGCTCACATGCAGCAGGAGAGGCCAGCGGCTGGGACCCAGCACTGTGTGGGATCGCTCGTGCCGCTGAGACAGCTCCGGCTGCCAGCTCCAAACGCACGGTGGCAGGGCAGATGGTGGTCAAAAGAGGGTGGGAAGGAGGTGGTGGAGAGGGCCTGGCAGCAGGCAGGGGTAGCAGTCAGCCGTCCAGCGAGCACACAGGGTGCAAGGAGGAGCAGCCTTGGGGCAGCTGGTCCAGCTCAGCATTGCTGCAGAGACAGCATAGCAGGGGGGAGAGACACAGCGAGCACGCCAGATGGAGACCTCCGTGCTCTGCCTCCCAGGACAGCAACAGGCCGAGGAACAGGCCTTTTCCCTACAAGTCAGAGGTGCAAAGCGACAGGTACAGCTGGTGAGGCAAAGCCGCCACCTCAGCTGCTCACTTGTGGCTTTCTCCTGAGGGGGGGCTGCCCACATGGGCAAGGGGCAGTGCTCTGAGTGATGCAGCTCCAGCCCAGCTCTGAACAGGACAGGAGGAAACGACCTCAAGCTGCCCCAGGGGAGGTTTAGATTAGATACTAGCAAAAATTTCTACACCGAAAGGGTTATCAAACACTGGAACAGGCTGCCCAGGGAGGTGGTGCAATCATCATCCCTGGAGGTATTTAAAAGAGAGGCAGATGTGGTGCTGAGGGATATGGTTTAGTGGTGGTTTTGTGGTTTTTAGGTTGATGGTTGGACTCGATGATCTGAAAGGCCCCTGCCGGGGGCTCCCCAGCACTCCCCCATCGGAGGGCAAGCCATCACCCTTCCTCTGCCGGAGCTGGCTGCATCCCAGCTCCTACTGCTCACACCGCCAACGGGCGGGCAGCTCTCTTTGCGGAGGCTGAACCGGGTCAGGCCTGAGATTTCACAGCAGGGCACCAAAGAGAAGAGAGAGGCTTGCGGTGTTTTAACAGACCACGGCAGGGAGCAGCCTGTTGAGTAAACCCAGCGCTGCTGCCGGGCGGGAGGAGGAGGAGGCATCCCAGAGCATTTCGGATCAGTCCCCTCTCCTGAAATAGCCCAGGATCACTGCGGAGAGATAGCAAGTGCAAAGCTCTCGGCCTGGCATGCCAGCCAGGACTATTTTTGTCCCCCATCTCTGAAACCAGAGTCAGCGGCACCAAAGGGGAGAAACAAAGATCCTGCTGCTCAGCGATGTGCCAAAAACAGAAGCTGCTAAATTTAGCCTCAAGGAAGAAGCAACTACGCTCCGGGCTCCCTCCGGTATGAAACGGTGGCTGCTATAAACAGCCTTTTGCAGAATGGCCCACCTCCTGCCTACGCGCAGCCGCCCCGGCGAAGAGGGCAGGAATCTGCCTCCTGGGACACAGCTGCTCTCCCAAAAATAGTCAGAGCATCATGTTCCTGCAAGGTCAGGCACCTCCTGGGTACTCCACAGCAAAGCGTCCAGGTTGGGCTGGTCCCCTCAGCTCTGCCTTGGGGCGGAGATCCAGAACCATCATCCCACCGGACACACACACGGGGCGGCAAACTGACCACACCGTCTGGTGGGTTCAGCCGGGAACAGGAAAAACAGGGCAAACTTAATTCTGCCATCACACGGTTAACTCCTTTTGACATCTCGCTGTCATTGAAACTTCTGGGTTTTAATTTTAGAAAGTTCCGTATCTCAGTCATGCTGTACATTACAGGTTTGAACTTTAAATTAAATGGTGCATGCAAACAGCATTATACATGCTAATACAGCATTTATGCACACACCAACTCCTCCCCTGTGCAGCAGCATGGCCAGGGAGAGCACCTCCCATGACAAACTGGTAAATCACCCTCCGAACTGCAAACGTGGTGATTTATTTCCAGCTCTGCAACAACTGTGAATATGTAATTTGCCATCTCTGGCTCACAGCCAATGTAAGTAGTGTCTTCACTCAAGAGAGAAGACGTTTAATGTGTTTCAATCTGATCATATCAGATTGAAATATGATCGGCACAGACCAGAAGCCAAAGACTCAAAATGCCTGAAATACCTTGGTCTCCTGCAGAACACTGCTACTACCTTCTGGGCCAGCCAGGCAGGTAGCCAATGCTGGGCTGGAGTACGTTTGAAGTTGCTAAAGTTGCTTCCTGATAGCACTCAATTTACTCTTTTCATTTACTTCTTTCCAGGAGAACTCATTTTTGGTTGTTTTTTGGTTTTTTTGGTTTTTTTTTTCCTCTAAAAATACCACCTGAAGTTTTATTAAATGGACAGATTTAACAAAAGCTCTTTCTGAGAGAGGCACATGGATCAGTAAGGAGGCTGCTTTACCTCAGCTGGGAAACATGCTCACATGCCCCCATTTTCACACACTTCTTTTTTGACATGGGGCAACCAGTAGTGCAAACAGCATAAGACCAGATCTTCTGCTGCAGGTACAGAGGAAACAACAGCAGAAAAAAGATGCTGAGAAGCTCCTGGAACCCAGAGGCAAGGACTGACCGGACCACGTCCCATGTCAGATGATATTCAGAGTGCTAATGGGAGCAGGAAAGCCCTCTGGGTAAGAGGATGTCCCAGGAGAACAGGAAAAGACACCAGAAGGAGATGAAAGAGGAGAGGCAGAGCAAACCCCTTGCTCACAGGCCCCAGGGCCACGCAGGGCACGGGGTGCAGCAGCCCCCGCAGGGTACAGTGCAGGAAGACGGAAACACGCAAACTGCAGGAGACTGAGAAATGAGGCTGGGGTTGTCAAGGGGTGATGAAGACTGGACGGGAACTGTTGGGATCATCACAGCTGAGGGGAGCTGTGGAGTTTCTCTATACCGAGATGAAGTTCAGAGTGTAGGGATGGAGTGTGAAAGGTGATGGTGGAAGACAGAGCACAGCCGGCCAAGCTCACAGGAGGACAAGGAGGACAAGATGATGTCTTCCCCAGAGCTTGATACAGCTGCAGTGGGATGAGGATGAAAAGAGGCTGCACAGTGGTACAGCCTCTGTCCATCATTTCACAACATACCAGCCGGTACCCAAAACAGCAAGCGCATGGACTTCTTGGTCACACCCCAGTTTATTATCCATCCTGGGCTGGGGAGAGCAGATCCACCACCCCAATGGTGTCAGAATGAAGTTGTGCTTAGCAATGCAGGTCAGACACAACCCTTCTGCTGCACACCCACCATGCCCTCATCGTGATGCGCTCAGTGTGGCACAAAGGATGACCATACCTCTCTTTTCACCCGTGAACGGAACCAAGTCTTCTCTGTCTTTAACGTCCTTCGCCTGCTTTTCTAGGTGGGCCATGAGCTCCTCCCTTTTGAACGGGCCGGTTGGCGGCTTTTGCGTCTGATCCCGCTGCCTGAGCCCTGCCGGCAGCAACGCGTTCTAGCAGGGAGGGGAGAAACACAGGTTATCTCTGCATCAACCATCAATCTGTCCATCAAATGTGCTCCCCTCTCCACTTTCCTCAATGCACTGTCTTTATTCCACTTTGCTGGACAATTTGCTTCTCCTTGTGTCCAAGGTTATTTCCCTCCAAGCCCACTGATTCCCACATCACCTAAGACACGTTGTGCTCCTTCCCCCCTCAAACTTCAAATGCTGGCTCCACTACGAGATCTCCATGCTGCCAAGTGGATGTTTCTCTACAACAGCAGCTCCAGCCCTTTCTCTGGGGGCTCTCAGCCATCCCCTCCTGCTCCTCTGAGCCTCTTCCCACACCCTCACCATTTCTGCTGCAGCGCCAGAACCAAGCTGCTAAACTCAACCGATCTTCTCCTGCCTGTACGTGTCCACCCGAGTGCCCACATGCCCCACGTGTCCCAGCAAGAATCAGCTCAGTGAAATCCCATGTTCTTTCCCAGAGAAGACCAGAGACACGAGTTGGTCTCTTCTGCCCTTCATGATCCATCACAAAACTAGAGGCAGAGTCTCGCAGAGAAGGTCACTCCATTGCAGAACAAAACCCCTGCGAACCTCAGCCCTTTTTCAAACTGCCTCCTTGTTATTCAGTCACATTAACCACCATGGGAAGTTGCCTTCTGCCTGACGCATATGGCACGTAAGCACCTGCTTATATTTAAATATAGAACAGCCTTAATGCAGTAAGTAAGACTATTCCCAGATTTGACACTAAGCATGTTCTTTAAAGCTTTGCTGGATAGAAGTCAACATTTACTTTTTAAGACATCCAAGGTGATTTTGAACAAGACACCGATTTTTCCATGCCCGCCTAATAAAAGTAATTCATTATAATTTAAATCTGCATCAGTGAAAAGCTTGGGAAGGAAAATGACTAATGGGAAACAATTAGGCTTGGGCAACCTTGGAGGGCGAGAGGAGAACGGTGCTAACACACAAGCAGGGAGGAACAGGAAACGGCTTGCTTCCTCAGGCTTCATGCTGTGAGTGACCATGCAGTCTTCATGCTTTAACTCCTGCACTCAGGCTACATCTGTACCGACAGATGTTCATGATTATTTTACCTTTCTGCATCTTTCACAGAAGGCTGCCTGACTCCGCGTTTTCTGAGGCAGCTGTAACCATCCCCATCGCATCAGCCCATATGCTTAACCCCGGGAGCCAGCCTGCCACCTCTTAATTATTTCCCTGTGCTGCAATTAAAAATACTGGTGATGCAATCTACACTGCCCATCATTTCCACCCCCACCTCCCCCCCCTGCCCCGAAACACTAACTGCATGTTGCAGGAACAATTTCTCACTTGGCAGTGCCCAGCCTCATCACCTAACGCTGCCGTAGCCCCCCGTCCTGCCAGTTGGCTCTGCACATCCCCTGCCAGGGCCACGGGGACACGTTGCTTCCAAAAAGCTCTCCTTGCTTGGCACCAGCAAGGCTCAGCGTTTGCACACGCGCAGCTCCCGCTGATGTTGGGAGGTTGCTAAAAAGCAATTGTCCCATTTTGAAAAAGTCTGGGATTTGGATTTCTGCCTAAATGGAGGAAAACAGAGACCATCTGAATCACAGAATCATAGAATGGTTCGGGTTGGAAGGGACCTTAAAGATCATCGAGTTCCAGCCCCCCTGCCATGGGCAGGGACACCTCCCACTAGACCAGGCTGCTCAAAGCCCCATCCAGCCTGGCCTTGAACACTTCCAGGGATGGGGCATCCACAGCTTCCCTGGGCAACCTGTTCCAGTGCCTCACCACCCTCACAGTAAAGAATTTCTTCCTAATATCCAATCTAAATCTACCTTCTTTCAGTTTAAAACCGTTATCCCTCGTCCTATTGCTCCACTCCCTCATAAAAAGTCCCTCACCATCCTTCCTTGTAGCCCCCCTTTAGGTACTGGAAGGCCGCTATAAGGTCTCCTTGGAGCCTTCTCTTCTCCAGGCTGAACAACCCCAACTCTCTCAGCCTGTCTTCATAGGAGAGGTGCTCCAGCCCTCCCATCATCTTCGTGGCCCTCTGCTGGACCCGCTCCAACAGGTCCGTGTCCTTCTTGTGCTGAGGACTCCAGAGCTGGCCACAGTACTCCAGGTGGGGTCTCACCACAGCAGAGTAGAGGGGCAGTTTGCTGTGGAAGTTTAAAGTTTGCTACGGAAAAAAAACAAAATCCAAACAACCTACAAACCCCAAAACATTCCCTCCAAGGTGGCCTGATCAGAAGCAGAGATCCCTAGAGCCACCAGCCCTGGCTGACAACGGTCCTGCAAATCACAGTGCTCGTCACGCCGGGGCATGCACCCCCGGGCCAGGGCACGGAAATATCACAAAGTCCCACGTGCAGCCCGTCCTTGCAGTGACAAAACTTCTGCTCATCTGTGGACAGTCTCTTCCGTCCTTCTACTGAGCACAGCCTCTGCAAAGGGTCCACTAAAATACAGATCACTAATGCTGCCCATTCCCCGACAACTACTGAGATCTACCGCCCAGCAAATCTCGAGTAAAAATGACTTACATCAGGATCCAGCTCCTCCAGTTCATTCTCTAACTTCCTGAGCTCCTCCTCTGTCAGAGCTCCAAGGATCTTGTCTTCATCCAGGTCTCGGTATTTTTCTAGCTCCTTCCTGTAAGACATCTTAGAGGAGTCTTGTGAATCTCGCTTTTTATGCCGAAAGAGGACCTGAAATGGAAAGAAGCAGCGTTAACACCGAATAGATGAAACGTGACACTGCAGCCTGGCTGGCTGGGGAACGCCGAATACCGCGGAGCTGCAGAAGATTTATGCTTAAAGCATGGTGGACTTCAAAGCCAGGTCAGATTGCTCAGGGCTCCCCCATCCATACCCTACACACAAGTCATGGCCCGTGGTCATGAGAGTGGCACAACTTCAGTAGCACCGTGCTCCACCATGGGCTCACGGGGCAGCACTGAGGAAGCACCTTGTACAGCACCCGAGCTAGACATGCCTTTCTCCAAGCAATGCTAGACGTTATCAAAGTGTCCTAGGCATTTATTTCCTTGAAGGACAATAAACCACAAAGTCCCTCATGCCCTTACAAACCCCCAGTAACACCTCCCTGTGCACGGGGCTTCAGATGACATTGTCACCAGGTGGGAGAAGGGATTTGTAGCATCACTGAGTACCTCAGAGCCCTCAAACCTCCACAAGGCCACAGTGGGCGGCACTCCTTCCCGTGTTTTAAAGCCGCAAGGCGATCAGTAAGCATTATCCGCTCGTGTCTGGGAGGCTGCCAGTGAAACGTGCCGTTTAGTGACCCACCTTCCCGGTGACAACGTGTGTCCACACTGCCGCAAGCCAAGCGGCTGACCTGGGAGCTGCTGCACGCCTAAACCAACCTTTCAAGAAGAGAAGTGGTAGTAACACGCTAAGTGACCTATCCAGATAATCCCCACTGACCCCGCGGTTTGTGCTGTGTCTCCTAATATGAAACACCACACACAATCACACACACGTAGCTGGACCTCTGCCACCTCTGAAAGACCGTGGTAGACCTTCTACGAAGGTCAACTTGCTTAAAATATGCAGGTGGGTTAAAAATACGCTCACTACAACACACAAGAGTGTATCTGACTCTCCTTTTTTGCTGCAAGTTTCCTTCTGTTCCATAGCACTGTCTGTATATTTATATTTTTTGGCTCATTTTTTGTGGAGAACCTTGAACTCTAGATAATTCAAAAAGACTTTTCTTACAGTTTGAAAAAAAGTTTTGCTGTTCTCTCAAGGGGCATTTACATTAAAATAACAGCAAGGGCCTGTGCATTTTTTCAAGGAGACAAACATCTTCTGAGTTTCTATAAATGGCCTCTTTTCAGCTTCTGCGGAGCGTCAGAGCCCTAGCCCGAGTCACGTCTCCCCAGCTTTGCCCCATCAGGCCAGAGCATGCTCCCATGATTGCTTTTCATTAGCAGAGAAGTCTCTTTACAGAACTCACAGCGTAGCTGCCGTTCCAGATAGGAAAATTATCTTTAGCTTGGTCACAAAAGGGCACATTAATGCACACATGGCCCGACAGCAAGCCCTTAAATTTAGAGTCGCCATCTGGTCAGACATTCGGTTTCCCACTGGTGTGATGGCAATTCCTGCATCGCTCACATTCCTGCCACTCACCACTTAGGAGGTGGAGCGCCAGGAGACAGCGCCTCCTCGATGGGAGCCCAGACGGTCAAAACTGGCTTCTTCCACCTTATATTGAAATGCGCAAACCATGACTAGTCTGCACTGAGTATTTAATTTTTAGTTTCAACTATTCTGCTGTGGAAGGAGAGGGAGCTAAGAGCAGGCAGGAAGGCAGAGGATAACCCACCCCAGGGTGCTAAATTCCCTGTAGCGGCTTAAAATACCCACACATGCCGTGAACACGGCAACCTCCGTCTCGTCTACGTGGGGAGAAGTAATGTCTTGGAGAAAGTAAGGGGGCAAGAGGAAGACTTGCCCTGGGTTGAGGAGGATCAAGTGAGGGACCAGTTAGGCCAATTAGATATTCACAAGTCTATGGGCCCTGACGGGATGCACCCGAGAGTGCTGAAGGAGCTGGCGGAAGTCATTGCTGGGCCGCCCTCCACCATCTTTGAAAGGTCCTGGAGAACAGGCGAGGTGCCTGAAGATTGGAGGAAAGCCAATGTCACTCCAGTCTTCAAAAAGGGCAAGAAGGAGGACGCGGGGAACTACAGGCCGGTCAGCCTCACCTCCATCCCTGGAAAGATGATGGAACAGCTTGTTCTGGGCGTCATCTCAAGGCATGTGGAGGAAAAGAAGGCTATCAGAAGCACCCAGCATGGATTCACCAAGGGGAAATCTTGTCTGACTAATCTGATAGCCTTCTATGAAGGTGTGACTGGATGGATAGATGAGGGGAGAGCGGTAGATGTGGTCTACCTTGACTTCAGCAAGGCGTTCGACACGGTCTCCCACAGCATCCTCATAGGGAAGCTTAGGAAGAGTGGGTTAGATGAATGGACAGTAAGGTGGATAGAAAACTGGTTGAAAGACAGAGCTCAGAGGGTCGTGGTTAGGGGCACAGAGTCCAGTTGGAGATCAGTGACGAGTGGTGTTCCCCAGGGGTCAGTACTGGGCCCAGTCCTCTTCAATATATTCATCAACGACTTGGATGAGGGGATAGAGAGCACCCTCAGCAAGTTTGCTGATGACACAAAGCTGGGGGGGGTGGCTGACACACCGGAAGGCTGTGCCGCCATACAGAGAGACCTGGACAGGCTGGAGAGTTGGGCGGAGAGAAACCTTATGAAATTCAATAAGGGCAAGTGTAGGGTGCTGCACCTGGGGAGGAATAACCCCCTGCACCAGTACAGGTTGGGGGCTGACCTGCTGGAGAGCAGCTCGGTGGAAAGAGACCTGGGAGTCCTGGTGGACAACAGGATGACCATGAGCCAGCAATGTGCCCTTGTGGCCAAGAAGGCCAATGGCACCCTGGGGTGCATCAAGAAGAGTGTGGCCAGCAGGTCGAGGGAGGTCATCCTCCCCCTCTACTCTGCCTTGGTGAGGCCACACCTGGAGTACTGTGTCCAGTTCTGGGCTCCCCAGCTCAAGAAGGACAGGGAACTGCTGGAGAGGGTGCAGCAAAGGGCTACCAAGATGATTAGGGGACTGGAACACCTCTCTTATGAGGAAAGACTGAGGGAATTGGGTCTATTTAGTCTGGAAAAAAGACGGCTGAGGGGTGACCTTATTAATGCTTATAAATACTTAAAGGGTGGGTGTCAGGAGGATGGGGCCAGGCTCTTTTCAGTGGTGCCCAGTGGCAGGACAAGAGGTAATGGGCACAAACTTGAGTATAGGAAGTTCCATCTCAACATGAGGAGGAACTTCTTTACTTTGAGGGTGGCAGAGCACTGGAACAGGCTGCCCAGAGAGATGGTGCAGTCTCCATCTCTGGAGACATTCAAAACCTGCCTAGACGCGTTCCTGTGCCACCTGCTCTAAGGTGACCCTGCTCTGGCCGGGGGGTTGGACTAGATGATCTCCAGAGCTCCCTTCCAACCCTGTGATTCTGTGATTCTGGGACGGCTACCCCCAGAGGCAGCCACAGCCCCGTCCGAGCCATCAGGGGTGGCCTGCGAGCGGCGGCTGGGCCGGGATCGCTGCCTGGGCAGGGCTGACCTTGTCCCCCTCCTGCCAGAAGGACGGAGACCGTCACCACCGAGAGGCAGGACAGACGTGGGATATCAGTGCGCGCGGATGACGCTTCTGCAAAGCCCTGCCATGTTGCCAGGCATCCTGCAGGGACCCGCAGCCGGGGCTGCAGATAGCAGAGGCGCTGAGGGCTGAGGACAGGTGCGGAGCCTGCCGAAACACGGCTGAAAGCCCCGCAGGGAGAACTCCATTTGCTGCGTACCCCAGGCAGGGTCGCGGGGTGGGGGACGGTGCCCCTGCCCTCGCCGGGGCAGCCGGGGAGCGGGTGGGCAGCACTAACCCTGCCCGTGGCGGCAGGACCTTCTGTGACGCTCCGTGTTCCCCCTGGAATGAGCGGGTTCAGCATCGCATCTTCCGTCGCTGCCTCCACGACCAGCGCGTTCACTGGCTCTCCCTTATCTCTGCACGCCAGGCCTCTTCCACCCTATCTGTCTCACGAGTGCTGGGAGAAAAAGCAAATTCCCCCCTCCACTGTAAATGGCAAGAGGGCTTTGCACTGCCAAAAATAAGAGAGCGGGTAAGTTCTGCCTAATTATAATTGTTTTCATTTACACAACGCGCGCTGAAACACCCACCTCCACAAACAGCTCTCCTGGAGCCGTGCTAGGGTTCAAGCATGGTTTAACACAGATCCCTCCCTGGCCCTGACACCTGCACTCAAAAAAATAACAAGATCCTCCAACACAACTGCAATATTATATTCATATTTTAAATCCACGCACTTCTGGACATTCAGTAAAGAGTTAACCCTAATTCACCACAAATTTGCTCCATCAAATCTATTCTCAATCCCTTCCTAAGACGGCAGCTTTGATTTCTTGCTATTTTTCATTAAAGCTACCAATAGGCTTTTCACTCAATCAACGAAGGAAACATCACAACAAAATATATATGTAATATACAGAAGCCACACAGGACTGACGCTATTGCAACTTTAAGCCCTCAAAAATTTGAAATTCGTATTTCCTCAAAAAATTGAAGTTCATATTGATGGCCAAGATAGCAAGGTATTTGGTCTCATCATCCATCAGACACATTTGAAGACAGCCCAAACACCGTACTTGGTAAGTCTGAAGAGCAGACAAGTTGGTATGCACCAAGACCCATAAAAAGGCTCAAGGACAAAAATTCAATTAGATGGGAGATGAACATACACCACGGATCATCTATAGGGAAGACTGTTCCTATCATGAATATAGGAAAACAAAACAAAAAAGGCAACATTTGTCATTATGAGGGGGATGGAATGGTTTATTTTTGGAAAGCACTGAACAAAAAAATAGACACTGTATATCAAATGAAAATGAAAAGCATCCCGTATGATACTGGAAATACTCCTTTAATGCTCTGCCTCGGTACGGCCCCCCCATAGCACTGTGCCCTTTCTGAGGCACCGAAACCAAGAGCAGCACCGACCTCCATGTGGGGAACCAGTAGAGACCTGGGGAAGGTGGCCTACCTGGGACCACTGTGTCCCGTCCAGGGTGGACAACAGGCATGGGGACATAGTTGTGGTCCTCGGGTGGGCGAGCAGGGCAGGCAGGAGCAGGGCAGCGATGGGCTCAGGGTGCAAGAGGCCACTCGGGGAGGCTGTGGAGTGGCACAGGTACCGCCGAGCTGGAGGATCTGCAGGATCATCCCCCAGTGCTCTGATGACCCCAGGAAAAAGGGCAAATGAGAAAGCACAACTGGGTAAAGCAAACAGAAAGAGCAAGACAAATTCCAAGAAAACATAAAAATGTCATCGAGAAAACACAGGGATGGATTTCCCCAGGGTGCTGCGGTGCTGGGAAGCCCAGCCTCGACCTGCACAAACACCCACGTGTGCCAGCAGGATAACCGCAGGGAAGTACAGAAAGCCCTCTCCTCTTCCCTCCTCTCNCTTCTCTTCTCTTCTCTTCTCTTCTCTTCTCTTCTCTTCTCTTCTCTTCTCTTCTCTTCTCTTCTCTTCTCTTCTCTTCTCTTCTCTTCTCTTCTCTTCTCTTCTCTTCTCTTCTCTTCTCTTCTCTTCTCTTCTCTTCTCTTCTCTTCTCTTCTCTTCTCTTCTCTTCTCTTCTCTTCTCTTCTCTTCTCTTCTCTTCTCTTCTCTTCTCTTCTCTTCTCTTCTCTTCTCTTCTCTTCTCTTCTCTTCTCTTCTCACACGGGGAGAAAGAGCAACTAACCTCAGCAACAATACAGGGCTTTTGGGTGATAAAAGTCTGCTATTGGTCCAATCCAGCGCCAATTCCAGCGTTTCACGGCAGGCTGCAGCACCCGGCTGTCAATTCCCCGGCAGCACGTGGGAGGGTTTGGTGCATCCTTGGCCACCAGTCACACCGATCCGCCAGCAAGAGGCAGAGGCTGATGAGAGCCACAGCTGAAGAAATGAACATCCCTCCCCCTATCAAGCAACCCTCAGATCTGCTGGGAAAGTTTTTCAGTGCTTTGAAATAAGAAAGCAGGTCAAGGACTCGGTCTCTGAGATAAGGAGGCAGCCAACAAGCATCACCAGTTGAGACATCGATGATTCTTGGAAAAACTGCCAAGTTTGAAGGCAGAAGCCTATGAAAGCTGTTTTTAAGCAGCACCGAAGGCAGGAATTACCGTGGTGAGGGATAGCCTGGATTGAGAACAGTTCCTGTTTGACTCATGCAGAGGTTTGATTTATGAGACTTTTTTCATAGCTTAAGTATAAACCCATGTCAAAGTTCAGAGCTATTATTTTTACAGTATGAAAATAATAAACCAACTTCAACCAACCCCCCCATAGTTGCTACAATTCCTTTTGTCTTTTCTTTGACTTTTAGTGTAACTTCAAAGAGAAATACCAGGGCTTTTTTTGGGAAAACTATACATGCTTTAAGTAACCATTTCCTACAAAATCAAGAGAAGTTAAGTACTTTCTGTGCATACGCTTAGACCTCACTGAATCACCCAGGTGTAAATCCAAGATGCATGCTGTGCAGATGAGAGGAGTAAATCAGCTCCAGTTGGTTTCCTAAATGAAGACCATATTTTTATGTGGCTTCTCAGTCCTCTGATAAACCTTAAAGCAATTAGCTAACTAATGAAATTTCATACATGTCTCAAACCCTAATTTCTTGTCAAGCTGCACATGCATGCAGAGTCCAGCAGCAGCAGCATCTCCTTCGGCTGACAGTCAGGGAATGAAGGAGAGAGATGGGGCATTTGCAGGGAGGTCCAGAGGAAGGGGTGGTACGAGAAGCACTTGGAGAACGGGGAGCAGTTACATGTGGTAGAGCTGAGGCAAACACAATGGGGATGTCGGGATGAAGGACGTCTGTCCACCCAAAAGTGAGTCTCTGCTGGTCCTGCAGCTCATGGGACAGCTTGCGAGCCCTGGGCCTGCATCCCAACACACCCAGGTGCTGGTGTGCAAGAGCCTGACTTCCAGCCGTCCTGCTGTTTGAGTCACTGAGCACCCCAACATCACCAGTTCCTGGGATTTTCAAGAAGGGACCAACGAATTAGGGCAGATCCAGTAACAACAGGGAAAGATGCACATCAGCTCCTTCTGAGACCATATCTAAAACCGTGAGTCTGTGTGAATTTTGCAAAACCCAATAGCAAAGCAGAGCAGAGCACAAGAGGAGCTGGATCCGTCCCCAGCGCCATCACACAGCGTTACACATCCAACATCTTGACTGCTGGGTGCCTCCTGTCACTAGTTACCCCTGGTCACAAGAGAATCAGATGTGCTGGAACACGAATGGTCTCCTCCCAACGCACAGGTACAAAGGTCTCACCTGGAGCCAGCAGTCCCTTCCCTGGCAGACACAACCAGAGCCCAGCAGTGGCCTTGCAGGTGACGAGGCAGCCCACACCTGCGGTACAGGCAGTGAGATGTTTGCCCCATTTCAAGTGAACGTACTTCATTTTCACTAAACCTCGAGTCTTTGGCTTGGAGAAATTAAACAAAGATAAATATCTACAGCCAGTCCTTTTAAAGGAGTGGTCTCCTGCGTGTTTTTTGAAGATTCTTTTTTAGGCTGATCTAATTTTCTCAGCCAGAGAGAAAAGCACCTTTTTAACAAGCCGTAAACACGGGCCCAGGCTGCATCATCAAGCGCTGTTGGTCTGCCTGGGCTCTGCATCACCACCTTAAACGTACAAGATGTTGAAACATCTTGTTAAAGCTACAAGAGACTTCCTATAGACTGTGCACTGGACTTGTAGTCCAAGCTGCACTAGAAAGTGTCCACAGGAGGTCCACAGAAGGTGGTATTCCTCTCTTCTTAGCACCACTGAGGCTGCAGATGGATGTTGCATTATCCAGTTTGATGTCCCCCAGTAGAAGACAAGTCTTGACAAGCTGAAGAGACTCCAATGCAGGGCCACCAGGGTGGGCAGGAGGCTGGGACACAGAAGATGCAAGGAGAAACAGAGGGAAGTGGACTTCTTCAGCCTGGAGACAGGAAGACTGCTGCTAGCTAAAAGGAAAAGATTGCTACAGAAGACAGAACCAGACTTTCCTCAGAGGTGTACAGGGGAAGGACAAACGGCAATGGGAAGAAGTTGTGGCAAGAGAAAATCTAACTGGACATCAGGGGACAATTCCTTGCACCAAGAGTGGTGCAGCCTTTGGACAAGGACCAGACAGATGGTGGGATCTCTGTCCTTGGATATTGAACTCAACTGGACAAGGCCCTGGGAAATCTGATCTAGCTCTGGGGCTAAGCCTGCTCAGAGAGGACACTGGAACTGCGAATTTCCAGAAGTCCCTTCCCATCTAAACTTTCTGTGACCTGGTCTCAGAAGAATGCGCAGGCCTGTACAACTGTCCGGGTTCCTCCTCTGAACAGATGGAAACTGGGCTCAAAGCTGATCCCCTACATTTATTTCACAAAACCTTGTTGTTTTCTGCACTCAATTTATCCAGCTGAAGAAAAGTCCTCATTGCTGTGATTCAAGTTTGAATTCTGATGCTGGTTCAACACAAGGGGGTTTAGCTGCCTTCCCCTGAAACAAACTGTTCACCATGAACTCAGACATGGTTGAAGGTCACCTTGGCTAAGTCCCTTGCTTCTGCAGTGTGACAGCGAGTCACTCAGCCTCCAGGAGACCATCACAGTACCGTGCTTGGCAGCTTTCTCACACTGAGAAGCCCTTGTGCAGCTTGTAGAGTAGCCAAGCATCACCTTGAATGATCCTCAATAAAATAGAGCATACAAGGTAGTGGATGCCCCCAGCCCCTGCTCAGCAAGCAGTGCCCATTAGGTGTATCTTCATCGCTCAGCCTTTCCAAAGCTGAGCTGGGCAATGCCAGCACATTCATGCCCTGGATGAGAAGAGTGGACAGAGAAAAGACAGGGAAAGCTCCAGACAGGGGGAAGCTCTGTCACGTCAGATGCAGAAAGCAGAGGTCAGCACACACTCTCACCGCTCCAAGGCATGCCAGCCATCAACTAGAAAGACCGAGCCCCTCTCGGCTGCCCTGCAAAGAGGCTCATGGCTAACAAAATCCAACAGGGAATCTGCTGTTCCTTCAGGAAGCTCAGACTTCTCAAAGGAATACCTGGATTTCCTCTGGTTTGATAAAAAACTCACAACCAGCAGCTGTTAACCTAAGACACACTGAAATTCATGTTCACCTTAGTAAAATATTTGAAAAGAAACCCTGGAAGGACGCATTGTGGATCTATCAAAGCACACTATGACTTCTGCCTCTCTAAATGACGCGCCAGCCATACAAAACATGTAGCACTATCTGAAGTTACCATCACCACCCAGAACCCTACATCAATGAGTTCAATACGTCACAGACAACACTTACTGATGCTGCTGCTTCATTCCCATGGGGATCCTCACGCCAGAGCTGACATTCCCATCCTTGCACTTGACAGCTCCACAGCAAACGGCTGGTTGTCCAAGGTCATGCACACACCAGGGGAAGCTCGACAAAAGTGACCTCTCCCTTCATCCACTGGTGCTGAGGGAAGTCTTACGCTGGTCGCACTCTCTTGGATCTTCCTCTCCCCTTGCGTGCCAGGAGTGCAGCTTGCCCAGATCCCAACCTGACACTCAGAAACTGCCTGTACCTCCCAGCCGTCCTTTCCTCAGCACGCCTACAGCCTGGAAGCCACACGACTCAACAGTGGCTCTTACCAAGTGATCTTTCTTATCAGGGCCACCCAGCAAATAGCCCGGATGGCTGGTGACCAGGCAGCACGTAACAGGGTCAAACTCTGCCAAGGCCCAAATACAAAACATCCCAGCTCTCTCTCCTCTTCGCATATTTTTAAGGCACACGACTTGTAAGCACAGCTATGTGTTCTCCTATTTGGGGTGAGGTTCTCTCATGCGCCTGGCATGTACTTAATTGCTTAATTACTAATCCCTATGAAAAGCTCATGGGCACACTTGAGTCATTAGTGACATCGAGCGCTCAGTTCCTGCTCTGTAACTTGAACCCTTCCACTTGAAAACTTCACAGCTGGCACAATCTACACTGAAAAGGGATGCTGGTTTTCTTGCCTGAACTTACGTTAGCGCTTGGATGGACTCCTGCTGCCCTGGCTCGCTCCAGTCGCTGAGCTGAACCTGCCACTGTGCACCAAATCTGAACGAGGCATTTAACAGAGACGGGACCCTCACACAGTCCTCCCAGGCCTGAGGAAACAAAGACACCACTTCCAGCTGGGAGAACTAATGAACCGCACAGTGCTGGAATGGGGCAGAGCTCTGGGGAGGCATCGCTGTAGCCTTGTCTCCATGCTTCTCCCAGGGCATCTGCCACTGGTCGCTGCCAACCAGAGTATCTTGGTCTGGACTCAGGACAGTCTCTGATGTGTATTTATCTCATTTACCATTAATTAGTAGGAAGAACTCCCTCCTGGGAGGGTGATGCCGCCCTGGGACAGGGCACCAAGGAGCTGAGGTCTCTATCTCTGGGGGCTTCTAGACATAGGCCATATGAAGCCACAGCCTCCCTGGCTCAGGAGAGATGGGCATGGACTAAAGAACTGCTGAGCCACCGTCAGTGCTGGCATCCTGTGACGAAAAACATGTGCCCATTTAGCAACACAGAGCCATGGAACACAATTTTTATCATCTCCTGTTTCTTCCAAGAGTCTGGTAACTTTACAAAGTAAACACGTTTTGACTACAAGTCCCTGCCTTGGATAGAGAAATGAAGACAGAGTCCTCCTAGCTCGTGATTTGCAAATGGTTGTCAACTAGAAGAAAAAATCAGAAAGCAGATCCCAGCCTCCTCTCTTTGAGCTGCGCTGGGCTTCCACAAAAACGCCACATGCCTGGAAAACAGCAAAGCAGCAAACAGAAAAGTAAAACAATCCATCTGTAAACATTACATTCGGTGTCACATCGCTCTGGGGGATGGAGTTACACATCTAGCAACAGGGGACAGACGCTTCTTACAAAAGGATCATTTAAGGATCTCTTGATAAGTAAAACTGTTCTTTGGGTGAATGAAAGTAAAACACGGGCAAAGGAACTCAGTAATGAGATAGGCCAGGCTGCCTCCACATCTGTTTGACTTTCCCAAATACACCAAGCAGGAGGGGAGGCAGCAACGTAATTCCCAATATTATGCAAAAACATATTATCTCGAGAAGAGCCAGCAGACCATCACAGCTGAGAAATGTGTGGGGAAAAGAACACGATGAGTCACGCTGGAAAACAAAGCAATGCTGAAGGGAAAAAAAAAAGAGCCCTGACAGGAGGAAAACGGAGACCTTGAAATGAGCAGCAGTGAGTAAACGATGCAGAGTGCTTGTTGGAACACCCAAATGCATGTACACGGGGGCAACAGGTACAGAGGCTGCCAAGAGACAACAGCGCAAACTCTTCTACACGACTGCAAAAGGCATTTGGCATTCGGGGGGTGGGGGGGGTGGGGGTGTGCTCTGGGCTCCACGGTGCCCACCAGACAGTGCTAGGCTTTAGTGTTGTGGCCCAGCTCGTCCTTCCAAGAAGACAAAAGATGAAGGGCTGACTACCGTAACCTGAAGTAGGGCTTGCACGCTCAAAAGCTTCTCCGGTATTTGCTCTATCAGCTCTGGTCTGAGAGAAGGTGCCACCTCTTGGCACAGATCTTGTCTCTTTGATGAGAAATGAGGAGTTGGTTCTTCACTCCCGCGTGAGCTGGCGGGTCACACATGAGGAAGGGATTTTATACACATTTAAAAATAACCTCCGCCACGCGGCTGAGCACCTTTTTGGCTCAAGGCCCAATACCCAAGGAAAGATGTACAGCAACTAGCGAGAGGACCTCTGCCTAGGGGCAGGGCAGCCGGTCCAGAAGGGGGGCAGTGGGCAACAGGTTCTGCCCAAAAAAACATCCAGGACCACTTCAAAAGCAGAAACAGATAGATGATCCCATCAGGAAGGCACGCGAGTGGGGCAGAAGCTGTGTCCAGTTGAGCGAAGGAAAGTTATCTTTGAGATAGGCAGCGCCTTTCTAACAAGGCAGTGACTAATTCAAGCCGGACAAAGTACGCGTATGGAAAACACACCACAAGGACTCAAGGAGTCTTCCCCCGCGGTAATTTCTACTTTCCCCATACAAAAACAGCGCAGCCTTCTATTGCCCCATCCCCTGGAGAACCATTTCCTAGCGGAGCCCCCGGCGTGACAAACCCAGCAGCCGTAACGGAGAGCTGCCCCCTCAGCCCGGCGCAGGTCCCCACGCTCCCCCCACGCTCCCCCACCCCGCCACCTCCCGCCGCTGCCCCCC
>VYZM01018554.1:0-38515 GCA_013398915.1 Dromas ardeola | reverse complement strand
CCCGGCCCCGGCCCCGGCCCCGGCCCCGGCCGTCACTCAGAGGGGGCCGGCCCCGTCGCCCCTCCCGGCCGGGAACAGCTGTGCCCGGCTCGGAACCCGCCCCGGGTCCCCGGTTTGGTCTGTCCTTACCCTCCGCCCGCAGGGAAAGCTCGCACCCTCCATCCCCAGCGCCGCGGAGGGCGGCAGCCCCGCAGCGGCGAGGGCGGCATGTGCTTCCCGAGGGTCTTCCCTGCTCCTAACGATTTATGCGCGCTGGAGCCTGCCTTTCCTCCCATGGAAACTTCCTTCAGAGTGGCGAGCCGGGCGCCCCGGCAAAGCGCCTTTTTGGGAAGCCCCCCAAGATGCGCACGCCTCGGTCCGTGGGGACACAGGCCACCGCGAAGCACCCCGAGGCCGCGGCTGGAAGAACTCCTTCCCCAGGAGGGGTGGTGGAGCCCTGGGATGTGGGAGCCCTCTTTATCAGAGAGTGTAGCGATAGCACAAGAGGTAATGGTTTTAAACTGAAAGAGGGGAAATTTAGATTAGCTATTAGGAATAAATTCTTTCCTGTGAGGGTGGTGAGGCACTGGAACAGGTTGCCCAGAGAAGTTGTGGATGTCCCATCCCTGGAAGTGTTCAAGGCCAGGCTGGATGGGGCTTTGAGCAGCCTGGTCTAGTGGGAGGTGTCCCTGCCCATGGCGGAGGGGGGGAACTAGATGATCTTTAAGGTCCCTTCCAATCCAAACCATTCTATGATTCTATGACCCAGGGGGTCTCAAGGCTCAGCCAGACCGAGTCACGGCTGCCCTGGCCTCTGGCTGGTGATGGCCCTGCTACTGTGGCTGCTGGGGCCCTGCGGCTACAAGCGTGGGCATTTTATAAAAACTGCTTCCCCACAAACGCCATTGGTGCCAACGCACCTACTAATTCCGTGTCTTATTTAACTCCCTGTCAGTTTGTCCCATACGTCCAGTGACAGCCAGCTCCTAGAGCAGCTCCAAGTCTGCCATCAGTCCAGAGAGCTGCCCTCCAGCCTCACGGTGTCAACAGCGTTAATGACCTTGCTGCCAAATCTCCTTTCCCCCATCTCACCTTTGGGTCACCGTAAAGCCCCATGGATTTGTCCTATAATCTTTTTTAACAAATCTCCCACAAAGCATCAGCCCCAAGCTCCTCCGTATCTCTGCTGTCCAGCCTCCACCAGCAGCCACAAGCCAGGAGTGGAGAAGGCCCCAGGGGTATCAGAGGAGAGCAGTCCACCAGAACACTTCTCCAGCCCCACACTTCCCAGGCCTTTCATCTGAAAATGCCTCGTCCGTCTCCGTAAGATAGTACCTGGCTTTTTTTCCACAGCTTGTCATACAAGCGACCTCACTGGCGCTGAGGTTCTGCATCCTGTGGCATTTGGAGAAAGATCTGCAGTTAGCCCTGGAAATACTGGTCACAGCTAGGCCAAACGAAGGATACAAGTGGGGACCCTGCCAAGCAGCGGATTCAGTGCATGCCTCGTAGAGGTGAGCAGGATCATGGCCCAAGCCGCTGGCATCATCCCAGCTGCTGGCAGGCGTGAAAAGGGCACTTAGAACCACCCAGTTCACCACAGACTGGCCCAAATGCCTGAATTTCTTCAGGCTGAAGAAGCCTGATAGGCAGTAGCAGATCAGACAAACCTAGATGCCAGTATCTACGCTACCTGCTCACCAACTGTCTTTCTCAAGGGTGTGCAAGCTGTGAGCAGCTCAGGAAGGGATCCACCAGCACCACCAAGCTTCCCTACAAGCCCATGTTGGCTTTGTACTCTGATACACGAGCCACTTATTTTATCCCACCTGTCTGCTGTCAGGCCTAGCTTTGTGGGCACCAGAAGTCGATCTAAGGGGAGCGCTGCGGTCCCCTCTGAATGCACTCAGCCTGTCTCCGTCAGGCGAGGCACTAACCCAGCTTCTCAGAACATTTCTTTTCAGTGTAAGTATCAGTGATGCTTCATTTTCAGCTGCCCACCACGACTCCCTGCAGTAATGGACCTGCAGCAAGTAACGCACCTTGCAGCACTGTTCACAAGACACCAAGTATTCCTGATGGCGACCACATCTAAGCCCCTCTTCGAAACAGCTCTCAAGGTTATGTCTCGGCCCCCCTGAAGCTCGTCCGCTCAGGTCAGAAGCTCCTCTTGCCCTAGCCAAGTTCTAACCTCACAGAGCAGGACAATTCTTCTGTTTGAGACTTCCACTCTGAAAATATCAGCAATGAACAAAAGAACATAAGAGGAAGCTTTCAGGCATTACGAAGGTTTAAAGTGCAGGGTTTTTTCATTGCATGATTCTTCTCCACTTTTCTTGTCTAACACATGAGAACGCAGGCTCTCACACTGAAAGGTTTGCCTGATGTGCAGCAAGTCTGAGAACAAAGGATGAGTGTGCTGAAAACGCAGAGACAACAAAAGTCTCCCTGCATGGAGAAAGAATAGTCTGGGAGTGGACACCTTGGAGACGGGAACTCATTTTGGGATGGCAAAGAGGGTTCTTGTGTTTCTCTAGAGAAACAGAGTTCCTCAAAATGACCCAGGGTGAACATACTGGGCGATGAAAACAGGTAAGCCTAAACTTTGTAAACTTAACAAAATACAGCTGAGGTGGAATAAACAGAAAACAGGTGGTTTGAAAGTGCTTATTGTTCACAGCCTTGGGAAAGTAGGAGATCTGCTTTGTTTTTTTAATTATTACAGTGTCATTTGTTTTCCCTAGGTAATGAATGCTCATTTTCCCCGTTTATGAAACTCACAATGATCCACAAAATATGTCTAACAATGCTGCATTTCCTTTCTCTGGCTGGAAAGTTATCTTGGGTGGAGTCCCAGGAATTACACACTCCATCTTCACATCCCAAAGGAGGATCAGCTGGGCTTCCGCAGATACCTCCAACCTGTTTTTGGCATTTATAATGAAACTGGAGTTCCAGTGAATTTCAGGCATTCCCCCTCTCTTTAGAAAGATTGCCTAGCACTTAGCCTAAACTTACCTTTCTGCAACTCAAGCCCTTATGTATCCTGTTTTCCCTACACATAAACCCAGATTCTTTATCAGTGAGAACTTTTTAAAAGCGTTCCCCTCCTTAGCCGTCTCCTACTCAGACTAACTACAAATCCTTCTATTTAAGCCAGGTTTTTTTAGACTTTCATTGTTCTTGATTTTGCCTGGATTCTCTGTAACTAATCCACATCTTTCCTGTAGGACACTGCCCAGAACTGCACGCAGGATTCCTGTGGAGGCCTTTCTAGTAGCCCTCAGAATGGAAAGATCACGTGAAACAGCAACTCCACCACCTCCTCGATTCCGACACGTCCACCCCAGTGAGGTGTCATGCATTCACGAAAGCAGAGAAACCATTCACAACCCCAAACACAGATGGCTGAAAAACTGAGGTTAAAAACCATGCAGCATTCTGTGTGAATGAACAAGTTACACAGCAGGCAGGTCTCATCGCTTCCAAGGACAGCTACTAATTAAGCTACCTACTTCATGGATCAGGAACATCAGCAAACTTGAAGTGTTCAGTGTTGTGCACAGACAACACCTCCTGCATGGTTTTCAAAGGCAGAGCACAAACTGTACTCAAATAGCACCAGCAAGTCAGTTAGCAAATGTATCAGAGAATCTTACAGGCTGGTCCGTGGGTTAAAAAAAACATTAAAAGCAGGCGTAAAATCATAGTTCTGCAACCGAAATCACAGACGGTGTAAGATGACTACAGGTAAGTAAACTAGCAGCAGAGTACCTGTGACGTAATGGACTAGTAATGGAGCTACGTAAGACAGTGGTGGTACTGTATAGTGGGTATGGAGACGGGGAGACATCTCAACGCAGCCTCTGGACGCAGCGTATGAACTGCAGACAGCATTGTGTCAGTATCTTTGGGTTGGGTGCATGCTCAACGCATACATAAAATGGTTCACCACATGGAGAGTGGTGCTTTTGGGTTTGCTGATCAGTTAGACTGCACTGTGTTTTACCGACATACGAAGCAGCCTATATGAACTCCAGCACTGAGCTGCGCAAATGCATGAGACTGTATGAATATTGTCCTTGCTTCTGATCTGGGCTTTTTAGACTCTGGAGCAGCCACCGACAACCAAGGAGAAGGTGAGGCATACTCCAGAAGAAGCAGATAACAAGCTCAAAAAGCACCTTGAGTCTTTTGAACATCTGGTCTAATACTACAAGTGTAGAGCCCCAAACCCTGCTCCGTCAGTTCTCAGGGGCAAATCAACTATGGGCCAACAGCAGATCCCCAAGCCGCAAAGGTTGCAAACACAGCATGGGCATTTCTCACACAACAAGGCAAACTTCAAAATGGCTCCAGCAAAGCACCCTATGCCATTACAATTATCAATTAACAAGCCATCAAACTTTGCAAGGCTGCAGATGAAGGTGGTATATGCTCTTAAACACACACAAAACCTCTCACTCTCTTCAGGAGCTCAGGAAAGTGCTTGTCTTATCCTAATGACCTGCACCATTCAGATTTTCAGGCTCAGAATCAGTCCCACGCAGGGAACTTCTGCATGGACTGTTACCCAACAGCAGTTCATCATCACATCGAGTCCTTCACCTGCATTCTTCACCACCTCTGCAGTCACAGCTAAGGACGGAGAAATTGATTAATATGGAAAAATATTAGTATCTCAGGCATTAACATAACTTCTCTCTCAACAAGTACACTTAAAGAGTCTCACCTCAGCATACTTAAGTATGGATAGGACCATGTTAGGACAGGACCATAACTAGCAATTTGCATTAGATTAGCAGTTGCTTAGATTATCACTGCCCACTCTATTCGAAAGGGCTCTGCTGTACCCTGTGTACAGTCCGGGCAGAGACACTCATCAGACTTCCAAGAAGACTCCTTGCTGCTTAGCTCGGACCTCCTCCAGAACGATACCAAAATTAGACTAAAAGGGTACAAATTTAAGTCTTACATGCTCAAACAGCTTGTTTACTCAGAATATTTGCATGCGTATTCTTTCCTAATGTCATGTACTGCACTGCACCTTTCAAGTCACAGCTCCCTTTCTGTCCAGTCCCCTTTACCCGTGCGGACAGCATGCTGGCAGGATTTCTCAGCTCAGCGTGTGTGGTACTAGAAAGATTATATAGCTACACGCAGCAGAAAAATCCCTTCTGCTGCCATTCACTGTGTTAAACACAGCTTTAATACTGTGTTTAACAATCTTAAGGGACTACGGCAAGCAAACTCAAATCTAGGCAGCAGACTATGAAATATAATCATGTATATACCTCCTTTAAATATTTCTTAAGGCCAAAAATAAAGTAGGCTTTAAGGTAGGCCAAAAATACAGTATTCAAAGGACTCCAAGCACGTGGACATTGCTTGCTCCTCTCTCCAGGGAGCATCAGTCCTTGAAAGTTTCTCAGAAGCATACATGAAAACAAGCTATCAAAAAAGAGAGAAAGGAATGCCTTCAATTTAGCAGCCAGTTGGGGGGTGGGGTGAGGAGGGGAGTGGAGAATTCAGAAAAATGGTGTCATTGCTAAAGAACAGCAAGGAGACTAGTAAGTGCATGAAGTGCATACCCTTCTGTGAAAGTTAAGCCCTGCAAATGCCATCTCCCAAACAAGGCACTTTCAACTATTCAACTCTTACAAAGTTAAAGAAGGTGGAAAACTCCACCAATAATGCATGTCTCTAAATTCAGAAATATTGAGGACTGCTTCTATGTTTCCCAAGTAATAAAAGTGTTAGTTAAAGAAAAAGGGAGGAGTACCCAGTAACGGCTCTGAGTAATAGCTATGAGAAAAAAAGCTTCCCAATATTAGGGAAAGATCCCAAGAACAAAAAAGTCAACATTGTTTTATTGATAAATAACTTTTTTAATATTTTCACCCAAACATTCTAGCATTACAATGGTAAACAAAGTGCAAATTTTCAGGAAGTCAACTGAAGTCAACAGAACCCAAACTTGTTAAACAAAACCTTTTCACAGAACACAGGTTTTTAAGTTTTATCCCCTTTATGTCTTCAAGGCCATGTAGTAGTTATATTTCTCTTCAAAGCCTGTTACTTATTTTATTGCTAAAGAATCTGAGCTGCTACATTTCAGAAGTGGTGATTAATCATCCTTTGAAAATTCCACAAGACTTTGAGACACAAAATCATGAATCCATATATCAGTATCTGGATGAGATGTGTCCACGAGGAAAGTCACTATTTTTCGATCCCAAGAGTTAGTGCTTTCATTAACTGCCTGTATCTGTGCCACCAAGGGTTTCTTCTCTACAAGATTCCGAAACACTATTGATGCCTCTTCTGACCACTGCTGGCTTTTCACTCCTAGGACAAATGTAAAGCAAAACAGAAGGTCATTTATAGACTAGACCAATCTGAATGATTAAGTTGATAAAGCAGTAGGGGGAATTTAAATACTTGAGAAAACACATGTTCAAGTGCTACTGAATGCAGCTTAACTCTAGAAAAGAAACACAAGCTCACTCACCACCCACACAAACAAGCTTAATTATTACAGAGACTAGAACATTTATTTTTTCTTGAAATCTAAAGATAGGGGCAAGTTTGCAGAAGTAAAAGGCAAATTCACTGACTCACTGAGTAATTCAAAGTATATCAGCTGCCATGTATGATCAAGGTATATTAGGAAACATGACAAAAAGGAAACTAAAGATCCTTTCAAAACAATTTCTTTGTCTGCTGCCTGAGGTTGCTGAAATTATTTGTCCTGTTTGCCTTGAGTAAGTTTTCTTCATCTCAAAGCAGCATCAGCTACTAAAGTATCTGCCAAACCCTGAGGTCCCAAACTAGATGTGCAAAGAGCAGAAACGAAGAGAAATGCTGCCTAAATGCCTCACAACTGCTGCTATTTTTTTGAAAGCAGCAACTCACAAAGTCAGGTCTGCTCAGGGATATGATGCTGGAACTCTACCAGGTTTTTGAATATGACTGTAAGAAAGAAGTGCCTCCTGCGGACTTGAAATTCAGTGTGCCTAGACCACGGCTGGTGTACAGCATCTAGACACAAGGGGCTCAAATATCGTGCAGCACCCAAAAAACAACTTACGGATTAAAGAAGCAAAACAGCAAAGTGACAATGCTTTGCTTTTACTATTAGCAGCAGCTTGCTGCTGATAGGACAGGACAACACAGGTTGCAGGTTACAGAAGGACTGAGAAGTCAACAGTTCACCAACAGTTAGGAAAGGGTAATTAATGCTAGGAAAAGCTGGTGAGGAAGCAAATGGGATTTTACAAGGAAATAGACCAGAGACTGAGAGGTAGCAGACATGAAAAAGGAGAGAAAAACTGGAAGAATAGCAAGACAATAGTTACCAGTCTCAGTCGGCCTGCTTTGACAATATGAAGCAGCTCAGAGGGCAACTTAACTAGCTACTTGGGATTCTGCGAAGCAGGAAAATTGGATGACTTGCAGGCTTGCTCAGCTGGATCCTGTACTACCCCAGTAGACAGACACAGCTAGAAATCAGCTTCATTTCAGTACTGCCCTCCTAGGACCCCAGCTTGTTGGTAACACATCCATCATCACTAGCTTAAAGCAACCCCCAAGGTCACACTGAGGCTATGCAGGAAAGCAGATCCACAGAAGGCAAAAACTCTGTGGCTTGTCACTTCAGACAAGCATATCCTGTAACTGCAGTCTAGACCAGTGCTGACTGAACAGCAGCAGAAAGCAGCAACTGAATAGAGAGACACATACACTTGAAAGCAATATAGAAATGAAAGAAAAATTTGGAAAAGGAAGAGAAAGACATCAAGGAGAGCTCAAGTTTTATTTTTTTAATTCTATCAGATGTATGCACACTTTCTATGCCCCATATTCTCATGGAAATTAATCTTACTTAAGTCTGTTAAGAGCCCCCACCCCCCTTTGTTGAGTTTTTTTGTTTGTTTGTTTGAGAACACCAATATATTTCAGGCAACTTTGGATTCCAAATATGCACTAGAAAACAGTAAATTACAATCGGGGCAATATATATATGAAAAACTTCTCCAGAAACTCAGCGTCTAGTCCCTAACTTTGTGTAGATTAGGAGAATCAGAACATAAGTTCTTAGCAACAAATATATCATAACTTTCACATTTCATAATGCGTTATGTGTAAGGATCCAAAACCCATTTAGTTTTGATTTCCCTGTGGCCTTTGCATATTAGACATCACACACCTTAAATGGTAAATATTTATGACAATGAAAAGCAGCTGCTGGGGAAGTTCAAGCAATCATCAGTTTTATACATGGTTAACTAAAAGTGCTGCATTCAAATAAACAAATAATAAAACAGGACCATCACCACATATCTCATGAAGAAAAGCAGAGCTACTTTGATGACATAAACATGCATGAAGCATGCTTTTGCAAGCAGGTATATGCTTACTTTAGAAAAAAACAATTACATCACTAACCTTTGGCTTTCACCACTTTACACTTCTATTCACTTGGTATCCCCACTGATACAAGACTTTAACAAAAAAAAAATTGTAAATGCTTACTACCTACCTGCAAGCTGAGCTGTTATAGCTTGGAAAGGTAGTTTTCTA
The DNA here is from genome assembly GCA_013398915.1 of Dromas ardeola. Taxonomy (NCBI): domain Eukaryota; kingdom Metazoa; phylum Chordata; class Aves; order Charadriiformes; family Dromadidae; genus Dromas; species Dromas ardeola. Next base: position 29,953 of record VYZM01018554.1, on the reverse strand, counting down.
AATGTATCCATGAGTGGCTGTACTTTCTCTATGCTGACAAATTCATGCTTACCGTAGTCCAGCTCATATACCGACAAAAACCCATTTCTAAGAATTCCTTTTATTATGACCCTGTACCACCTGAAAAGGGGGAGAACAGGAATAGACAATTCGAATTCATATTCACACACTGTCATGGCACTAGAAAAATAATACATGACCAAAAGGTCTTAACCAACATGTCTCAGGCTTCCCAGATCTGGTATTATCTAAATAGGAGTCAACTGTTCCAACTACCGTCTAGAAGCACAAAGAGACTGCAACCTCATTTACTCCCTTAATCTCTCAGATATCATTGGACATCTGCCACCTTGGTAACAATGCAGACAAAGAAGAGCTAGGCTTGCCTAGCTTAGCAGAGCTAAACTTGCCTTCAAAAATTTACTTACTGATTTTCAATTTTAGCTGCATACAGCTTGTTTTTTTCAACATTCACAGGTTTCTCTTCTGCCCTGCTGTAGTACAAGATCATTTCTTCCATTAGGGCTTCCAGATTATGCAGCTCTTTCCAAGGCTGGACAATAAAGTGACCTGGATGGCAGGCAACTGAGACATAGACATCCATGAGCTCACCAGTCTTTGACAAGGGCAGAGGTGGAGGCATATCAATGGTAGACGCTGCACTGCTGGGTTCTCTGGCCAAATCAGAGAAACTCTTCTCTACCCTTCCACTAGTTAACTGTAGAGCTGAAACAGCATCACTTGCAACTTTTGTGGAGCTAGTCCCACTGGGTGTGACGCTCAAGAAAACATCTTTCTGATGCTTCCACAAGTCTGCATTTTTGATATGTCGATTGACACTACGATCCATGTCTGGGAAATTCTCTGGAGCAAACAAGTAAACGTGTGCAATTTCCTTTGAACCATCCTGCTTAACCACCTTTGAAAACAAAATACAGTTTAATTTCCAGTTAACAACTATTAAATGCACATCTGATTTTGTACAGAAGACTAAATCCTTTAACAGAAAAGTGGCAACAGTTCATTGCATTCTATATGCCCAAAAGTATTTTCAAGGTTCTCTCAAACACGTTAATCAAGTTGTTGGGTAGTAAGCAACTCACAGCAGCTAAGAAGAGCATTTGCAGCTATTCCACTAATGTAAAACAAATACAAAGACTGAATTGAGTTTTGTTCTGCCCAACAGGTTCAATCTCAGCACTACGTGAACAATTCTAGTTTTCAGAACAGCAGCCAGTGTCCATACATATCTAAACAACTAAGTAATGCTATTAAATATTAACACTTAATCCTTCAAAATTCTCTTCCTGTCATTATGGGAGATAAATCCTAGTAAATTAAGGGTGGGGAAAAAAATAAAGATGAAGAAAACCTCCAGGTTTGTATCATGCATAATTTTCAAGCACTGACATAAAAATATTTATGTCATCATAATGTCACCATATTTAACATCAGGTATGCTAGCATTATTGATAGTGAAGCACTGAAATTTTACTTTGGCAAAGTATATAACATTTCTTTAGAGATTCTTCTGTTGATTTTCCTAGCCAGGAATAAAAACTTTCCACAATTAAAGCATACCTCTATCACCTATTATTTAATCAAGCAAGAATTAGTACCAAACTCAAACTCTCAGAAGAGGATGTTTAGAAAAGACAGATGCAACAATCACATGTCCCAGACTAGAGGAGTTATGTTTTAACTCTCCAGTCTCCAGCGTTAAAGCAAGCAAAAAGGTAAAGGAAAGCTACAAAACACTTTTTTCAAAGTGCTGTGACAGTACCTGGAATCAGATTTTTAAGAGGAAATTAGCTTTGTTTAGTCTGTAGCTAGTAATAGATTTCCTTTAGAAGGGTGTTAATTAAACTGCATAGGATACATTGCAAGTGGAAATAATTTTATCTCAAAGATAACAGAAATTCTAAGTATACAATAGCATATACTAAATCACACTGGATTAGAAAAAGCAAGCAAAAAATAAAGCTGCTTTCCAAGACCATAAGGAGAAAAAGACATGCTCACAAGAGACATACAAATAATTTAAGATTAACTCAACAGTTATATCTTTTTATGTGGTGAAACATTAACAACTGTGTTTCTTTCTTATCAGTTGGTAAAATAACTCAAGCTGCTTATTTGGACACAGACAGCAAAATGTGAAAGGCTAATGTGAAAGTCGCTAAATTCTTGAGAGGAAAAGAGAAGCTTCTAACATGCTTAAGCAAGTAAGTTTTATGCCAAGTGTCCAAAGAAGAGGACTTCGTACAGAATTTATGCCCAAGAGCTGGCTACAAACTTTTAAACTTCTATAACAAAAATCAATTTGATGACTGGTTAAGCTTTTAGAGTTGTTCTTTTAATGGTCTTTCCACACACCTATGGTTTTCAACTCACATAGGCATTTTGACTATTTACCTTCATGCTAAATTCAGGACAATTCATTACAGTGTCTCTCAGCCACAATACAGCATCTGGAGTCCACATGCCAGTGTTAGGAGGCAGGTCTGCTAGGCAGCATTTTATAGCCTAAGAACAAAATTAAGTATATGAGGTATAATTTAGTAATATGGGAACTGGTCCACAATTCCTATTCACAGAAACTTCATTAATGCTGACAGATTCAATAATGTATGACAAACAGAAAGAGACAAAGGAACAAGTAAAACCAGTACCATTACACATACACAACATCCTGTCGATACACAGGACATTATGATTTATTTCAGGCAAAGATGCACAATGAAATACACTGCAATGTTAAATGCTATTAAACAAAACAAAATTTCATTATATAAACCTTGAAGTAGCAGCACCACAAACACTGCCAAGACATCGAGCACAGTTTAGCTTTAACATGTCTTTATACCTGAGGAGGTACTGCAATTACTTCTCTCAGGAATTGTGGTGGGATTTCTCTAAGCTCTGATATTTTTACAGTTGCAGCTGTTCCAGTATCCATGAACTGCACATCAAGGGCCCGTCTAGAGTGAATAAGTCTTATCTGAAAGAAGAAAACAAAAGCACCATTTTGAAGTTAAAAACACAACAGTGACACATACACTATAACAAGTTTCATAGAAACTATGGATTCAGATTTAGCTGAACAAAAAGAGCCATTCCTATGTGGGAAAACTGTAGCTGTTCTTTGAATACTTCTTACCTCCACACGTGCCCATTTTCCTTTGGAAGGAAACAAGCAGATTTTGCCACAGAAAGGTAGTGATACACTAAACTCAGATGTCTGCTGCAAATATAAAAACAGAAGTTAAAAAGCATGGAGCTATTAATATCTGGCACTCAACTAACCATTTCAAAAGCCACACATGGAATAAACAGTTCTGAGAAGAACTCTGTTTCAAATATAAAGTCTCTTTCCAGCCTCAGAAGCATTTCTTATCGTGTTAAGCTTCCCCAATCGGTAAAGCTTTAATTCCAAGCTGTGTATCTTACAAGCAAACTGAGAGGAAATAAAGTGCCAGGGAAAAAAAACACATTTGGAAACACAGAATATGAAATCACCGACCATTGCCTTTAATGTTCTGAAAAGCAAGAGCAGTTTAGAGCTGTGACAGACAACTGAAGAAGCTCCTACCTTTATATTCTAGAACATGTCATTTGTTCAGATATTTAACAACCCAAATTTACTCCTGACACAAATGCAAGTCTCATGGGGGTAACATTCACCATGATGATCCTAAATAACATAAGACAATGGCTGCACTATAAGAAGCATGAAGAAACTCCATTTGAAGACCCATCAACCCCTTTGTTTAAATTCTCAGGCAAAATAAAAACCCTCAAGATAAGCTGCAAAGTCAAGATTGCTTCTTTTACCTCCATACACAGATTGATATTAAAAGATTATGAACGTCAAAGTCTCTCTATGACAGCAACAAGAACCTAACATACACTCTGTCCAGAAAATCTGAACTTCTGAAATACCTGTCTGGCTGCCTGTCTTTGTGTTGCTAAACCTTTCAGGGTTCTATACGCTTTCCTTCAGTGTTTAGTTTGCTTGAAACTGAATCTTGATAACTGAGAGGTAAAGTGTTTCCAGATGGTTTGTGTTCCATAACAGGCCTAAAGCTCAACTTCTACACCTAAAACCACTTTCATAGAATCATAGAATGCGTTGGGTTGGAAGGGACCTGTAAAGGTCATCTAGTCCAACCCCCCTGCAGAAAGCAGGGACATCTTCAACTAGATCAGATTGCTCAGGGCCTCATCAAGCCTGGCCTTGAATGTCTCCAGGGATGGGGCCTCCACCACCTCTCTGTTCCAGTGTTCCAGTGTCTCACCACCCTCATTGTCAAGAACTTCTTCCTAATGTCTAACCTAAACCTACCCTGCTCTAGTTTAAAACCATTGCCCCTCGTCCTATCACTACATGCCCTTGCAAACAGCCCCTCCCCAGCTTTCCTGTAGGCCCCCTTCAGGTACTGGAAGGCCGCTATAAGGTCTCCTCGGAGCCTTCTCTTCTCCAGGCTGAACAACCCCAACTCTCTCAGCCTGTCTTCATAGGAGAGGTGCTCCAGCCCTCAGATCATCTTCATGGCCCTACTTTGATGGAGTAGTTTCACAAGCAGCAGTTCTAACAGGACCTTCAAGGATCTGCATTTCATGGTTTAAATCTCTAAGGCTCACTTGAATGTTGAACAAATTAGATTCTCTTAAGATTTCTTCTCTTTTGTATAAATTCTCTTGAGTCTAGTAAGGGTTGTTGCATGTGTCTGTAAATGGCTGGTGGAATGTCAGACTTCTCTGCCACATGCCTATTTCAAAGCAACTTCAGACTTTTGAAAACGCCTCTTATACGTCAGTTGTAGTTGAAATTAGCCACAACATTCAAAAGCTAAGGGTACAAGGACAAGACATCAGATCAAAGCTATCCAATGTCCAAGGAAGCCAGTCTAAAAAGAACAGACTTTGATTACACTGCTTTTATTGTCACTTTGCATGGTATGCTGTGGGCCAGGCTGCTTATGCACCTCAATTTCATCATGTAAGTAAAACTTCCAGAAAACAAATATGGCAGTATCTCCACAGGCTTTATACCAATCTGATGCAGTTTCCATTGGAAGCTTCCCATTGTAAGACATATTGTTACTGTTCAAGGGAAGTTATAAGTATTCAAGGAAAGTTACAAGTAGTTACTGAAACCTTACAGACAGCTTATCAACAAGAAAGCACAAAAAGACACTTTTCATGCTGAAGGATGCATCCCAAAAATCTAGGAAGAGAATTTATGGCCTTTTTGAATAGTCTGTGGCTACCTCAGAAAAGTGAACTTACGTGCAAGGAAAATGATTGGTACGCTCTGAAGAAAGGCTACATGACTTCACCACTTCTCTCACGATAGAACCTACCTTATAATGGAAGTAGTCTTCTAATTTCTGCAAGATTTCAGAAAGTCTAGACAAGCCTTTAGATGGCACTTGGCAATACAGGCTTCCATCAGAGAAAACACTCGTTACTCTGACATTTGAATAGAGTGCATCTACCTGCAACGGTAAGATTTTCACAAGAAAGGGGGAAAAAAAACCACACACACCAACTTAGCAAATTTCTGAGTACTTTTTTTTGTCCATCCAAGACCTTAGCAGTCAATGATTTTCAATGAATTAAGAACAAGACAGGAAAACGGTACCTGTAGGTGCAGTTCAAGGGACTTGTCATATAATGCCTTCAGACAAGTAGCATTGATGTTGATATCGTCTTCTCCGGAAGTGTCATAGAGAACTAGAAGAGGAATATCACTCTTTTCCAGTATTTCCACAGCAAGTATCTTAGAGTATGTCTGCAATTCCACAGTCTTTACTAGGACAGGATCATCACAGAAGGCTTCCAGTCCTGTAAAACACACCATACTTTTTATGTATCACTGTATTCAAAGGGAAAAATAACAACCAGGTCTGTGTTTGCAACAAGAATCTTTCCAAGAATCAGGATGTAGCAGGAAAGCTGTACTGCACCCCTACTTGTATTCTGCTTAATTTCCACCTTTAATGCAGAAAATGGTCTTTGGGGCTGCGGGTGGCATGGGAAGAAAAGAAAAAGATCCTCTTCAGAAAGAGTCAAGGCAAATGTGCAGAGAAAAAAGGAATGCATCCAAGTATTAAAAAACTAACCAAACAAAAAAAAAGCTCATTCATGGCCATTTTATACATTTAAAATAAAATATTTTTTAAAAGTTAGAAATGCCTACCAGTTTTAGGAAGGTAAATAATTTCCAGCAGAGTCAAGAAGTCTGCAAGTATGCAAGAACTGAAAGGGGAAGGACCACTTAAAATAACTAAATAGGATCATATTTAGAAATATTGTCCAACTTGGCCAGAACAGATGTGCCACATGTGTGGAAAAAGAAGCTGTGCTAGTACATTGCTTCACACAACAGCAAATGTTTCCTTATATTTCTTTAGGCTTGCATATATTAAAGGGACAAAGATATCCAAGCTAAGTGCAGAAACAACTAAGCTCCATTACAGAGATACTTCATATCAAGATCCTCTAATATCAAGGTTTCTTATAAAACTCTCCTTCACATCCTTCCTTCCTTTTCCTCCTTTCAGTGCCTACCTGCTTAGACCAGCTTAGACCAGCTTTGCCTTCGACAAAATCTAACATATATAGAGTTATTACAAACAAGGATCAAAACTCCCAGACTGAGACACTTCAATCATAAATCATGCAACAGCAAGCTGTATAGTCAACACTGCCAGTTTACATTTTGCAGGTTCTCTTACCTGCCAGTTTACATTTTGCAGCTTGAAATGGGAGTGAATGGAACTGTTTCTGTAGTTTGTACACACTGTTGTTTTCAACAAACTCACTGAAGCCATGATCAACATAGCATACCTAATAATGGAAAAGGGAATAAAAGCATAAAATCATGAATATAATTATAAATATGTTTTCTTGAATCTAGGAAAAATGTATTCTGTTACTACATTCTCTGTGCAGCCACAGACAAATCACTTTTCACTAATTTAGTACTATGTAACACCAATTATCTCATTTTTATTTCACTGCTTGAACGTTCAGAGTTTTCAGGGAAAGCCGCCTTCTCAAGATCTCTGTAAAAACATCCTCTCCAACTGTTCCACAGAATCTCAAGTCTTAGTAGGAACAGTGCTGGAAGGACTTAGCACATATTACTCCAAATCCCACGAAGAAAGGTAATAAAAAAATTTTTATTCGTAAAGTTTTGAAAGACTTGAAAATTCAAATACCACTTAAGTGCCATTCTATGTTTTGGCTTTTGTTTTTATAGTATTAAGAGAATCATTCTGATTTATGCTTATACGTATACCACAGTCAATGCAGGAAATCAGTAGGGAAACTGCTGCTTGAGAGCAAATAACTGGAGCTAAAGTGAGAGTAAGAAGGCTTTGACAGGACTTTTTAAAACTTTTTTCTAAACTCTATCATGCAAAATGTCTGCATACCAAACACTGAAAGGCGAGTCTGAACACTGTTTCAGAGGATAATCAGCAAATGCTGCAATAAAGCAGCAGCCTCCTTTTGGCTGATAGCTCTAGCTAGAGAGAAATTAGAGGCAAGCTTGCCACCAAAGTCCTTGCCACTTCTCTAAATCCAACAATCTTTCACAAAACCAAGTTCTGACTGCCCCCTCCAAGTTCCACCTGAAGGGTATCACACTAACTTTCAGAAAAACCTCAATTCTAATACATGTGCTATTTAAATATTTATGAAATGGATCAACTTTAGAAGTATGTTAAGCAGACCTGGGTAAAAAGTCACCTAACTGAGGGAAGAAACAAAAAATAAAAATGTATCATTAATGATCAAGTAGGCAAGAAATAATTTAGAAGTCTGAAACTTTTTTTTACAGTTTTATTGTATGCTCTAGTTTCATTGCAGATGGCAAGAAGAGTCTGCTTGGCCCAGGAAAAGTTTAACAGAGGAGTTAAATAATCTGGAAGGGGTTTAACTAAAATGCACACTACATCCAACTCCCAGAATATTGTATCTGCCTGCAAGGGAACACAAGTAAATCTGTCTCATTGTCTTGCTATTTGGTGCATGTAATACATAGTTCAGTACAAGATTTCAAACAAGATCTATCAGCAAGTGAATTTTATTCTTCCCTTCCCCTTCCTCTGTCCCTCTCCAAATAGTGCTACTACACCCATTCCTCCTAAGAACTACAAAGGTACATTTTCAGTACAGAAGTGCTATAGGGCCCAGCCCCATATAAAACACAAAACAAAATCCCAAAACTCAAACTATTTATGGAAAAAAACCCTGAAAGACCGTTTAAATTTGGCAATCACATAACTTCAAAATAGCATTAATTTGCCATGTAACTGAAATAGAAGTACTTCAGGGGAAGAAAGAAGAGAATGCTAGTGCAGCATATTTAGGAATTAACTGCCTTTCTAAAACCCAAGATTGTTTCAAGTCTTTCTCCAATGTACTCCAAAGAAGTAATTGCTTGCCTTTATTTTGTTGTCTTCTAGAGAAATTACCCGAGCACGCAACCAGGCATCTTCTTCAGCGTGTACTGCAACAAGTTGCCCAACGCTCAGAGATTGAGCTAGTGACACCGTACTGTTCTGACTGTAGTATGCTTTCATGTCCTCTTCCATTTGTTCCTGGGCGGAAGAATAATCTTTGCCCACATATCTACAGTATTTTACAAAAAAAACCCAAACACCACAAAAGTTAGGATGCAACGTCAAAAAGCTGAATAAAAACTAAGAACATTTATCTGCATATATGAATGCAAGTAAATTATGGATATATACTTTTCCTAAGTACACCAGTATTCAAACTCTTTTCCCACTAACAGGGCTATAGAAAACTAACTGACATAAAATTTAGTACTTTTGTTGACAGCTAAAGGTAGTCCAGCAGTGTATAATCTTACATGCTCAACTAGATTTTTACCAAGAGCTCTTACTTTATTATTACAATCATGTAAGGCAACTTGACCACAAGAGCAGAATAGTATCTGGGACTAAGTATAAAAGAGAACTAATAGGTCATCTCTGAAGTTACTCTGTCATTAACAAACACCAGTTTAATCAGGTTTTCACTAAGGTTGATCAAAAACAAGGCATCTAAAATAACTTTATAAATCAGCTGTCAAACCACATGCTGTTTAGTTTCGGCCTTCAGAACAATCCTGGTATTAGGCTGCTGACCTGATGGTTCATACGGAAGCAGTTTGTGTTGCACAGATCTTCTTTAATAAAGTATATAAACTTACTGAAAACTCCAAATGGGAAGATCTGAATGCTTCAGAAACAAGTCAGATTACAGCAAACAAAAGGAAACTTATTCAGAAATTTGTATTAGTAGCTACTGTTTTAACATATGAACTTTAACTGTTTATACTGTGATTAATATTGTTTATTTCTATCACACATTTTAGATTACCATCCTATAAAAATCTAGGTTTATTCTGAAAGTCTGCTATGTGCCTGGGATTAGTGTAGATATTGTACTATGACACACTATGCTAACTTTGTTATAAAGATTAATTTAAATCTGATAACATTCCAGGGAATCCTCATTTTCCTTAAGACAGCCTGCTACCTCACCATACAACTATATATTGCTTTTCAGAATGACAGCCCTTTTGTTTCTATGTAAGCACTCATCTGCTTCATAATGGACATGGAGTGCGGTGGCAGTCACATATGTGCTACTTAAAAGTTAATTTCTTAACATTTGCTTCATAAAGATACTTAACAGACAGTAGGAGTATCTTAACAAAAAGTAGAATGACCTTTCAGAATTTCCTGCCTCACTATTTTCTGGTAATACGTGAGCATACTGAAAAAGCTTTTGGCTGCTCAAAGCCAATTGAAAAAATATTTTTCAGATTCTTTAGAAAAGAATCTTGGAAAGCAACCTCAAAAAAGTGAGTTAGAGAGTAATCTATATGTGCAGGTGGCCAGACACTGCCAAGGGTGCACTCAGCACCATTCTTAGTCTCAACTGGAATCAATTCACACATCAAGCAAAGCTTGCTGCTTCATTGGGAAAGGAACAGAGGGGCATGCTTCCATAGAGAAACAAGCTATAAAATTTTGTCCATTCAAAAAGATAAAAGAGGGGGAAAAAAGTATCCAAGCTGAAGCACAGAAACTCAAGGTAGTTGAGAATAAAACAGTTAATTATTTCTTGTGAGAATTCAAATGTAGCACCTAGTGTATCATCTCCACCTCCGACCACACTGTTGTAGATGTATAGCAAATATCTAGGAGCATTTCTATCACTTCACTTTCATTCTGACTACATCAGAATTCTTACAGAATTGTACCACATCTCAAAACTGAAACAGCAACAAACCTTCCAGCTTTGTCTTAATTAGTACCGCAGTTGAAAGGTTTCAGCCAAACAACACTTAGCCACATACCAAGAAAGTAAAGAGATATTGCTCCATCCCCAAGACAAAAAGAGGAATCTTGATTTTATTGATCCTGCAAAAATCAACATCAACCAATAGCCGTTACACAGTTCTTGTGCAGATCAGGTGAAAATGACTGCTAATACATGCATGGGAAAGGTGAGTCCATGCATTGTTTCCTCCCTACACGTCTACACGAACATTTCCTTGTCATGGCAAAAAACTATTCCCTTCAGGGCTAGTTTCATCTTGAAGAGAAATGACCTTGCCCACAAAGTACATAGATAACCCTAGGCAGTCATTTCTGTATCTAGGGCCAAGAAATCACTAACCACCACCATATACTGACAAATTCAGAAACTTTAAAAAGAATTTAGTAAGACCAAGAACCATGGTCCAAAATTTGGAAACTGCTGCTTTAGAGAAATTTTAACACAATCACCCTCAGCTCATCTGTGTCATATGGTAGTTTAATCCATGGGACTTGAAGCATTCCCCCAAATAATTAGTGGAAACATCCTTAAAATAAGATATTAGAAAGCCAAGATTTGTTACTCCACATACACAGTGAGTTATCAATGCTGCCAGAATTAAAAGGTGTACAGTGAGAAGGTAAAAGCTTTGCAGATTTAAATCCCACCTGCATAGCAAATTGGAATTAAGAGACAGGTAATTTGTTCCTGCTCTTCTCAATACAAAACATGCATTATGCATCATGTCTGTTTCAGTACCTCTACATACAGATGATTACATGTCTTAAATTGGCTTTATTTCTTGGAACTATTCATCCTCATCATCTTCCATGTCTTAGACTAAATTCGAACAGAGCTCTCACTGGAACAACCTAAAACATAAAGCCTCTCTTTTCTTTGATGTATTTCTTCCTCCTGTGACTTCTTGTTTTAAGCTTCAGCTCACTCACAAATTCCAGATGGGTCGTCTTCACTAAAACGATTGACTCATTCAACATTAATGAAGGATGAAGAATTTTGCCTTAAATTATGATTTGTTGTAAGACCAGTGTACAAAATAAATGTGTGATGTACAAAAAAAGTTTATCTGAGAAAACGCACAATATAGGAATGGTGCTAGCAGCTAAAACAAAGGTGGCAACATTCTCAATTGAGAATTTCTCTCATAAGCCCTAAGTATGAGAATTTTCACTACAGATCACCAGCCATTAAGATTCCACCACTTCACAGAACTAAAATTATGGACTGACACATAAAGGAAGTTCAAGGTTGAGTACATTACAGTTAGAGAGAAAAAGGATAGCTAAATTTCAGCCTTAAGGCTAGTGTCTTGAATATTGTAAACCAGCAATAAGGAACAGGGTATTAGTTTTATAGTGAAAGAATCTGTAAGTAAACTGCACACATGGTTGTTTTGATCCTAACAAGGACCTCTGAGAATGACTGAAACTACCTAATGAAAGGTGAAACTGCAGAAACTAGTAGGAAAAAACAGAGCTATCAATGCAGTATATTACCACACAGTTCCTCAGTTCATCCTTTGAAGAGTCATACAAAACTTTTTAAGATTTGGCTCAATTTGAAATAATTTTCAAAATGAAATATCCTCCATAAAAAGTGTTTGGGTTTGTTAGTTAGTTTGTTTTAAAGAACTGCTAGGACTTGTGTGTTTTATCCCAACAATCAAGTACAGAAAGCTTATCACAGTATTTTCTGAAACAGTACAGTAACACGTATGTAAGACAGCCACTTCAATGCACTTCTTACACTGTTCTCTGAGGCTGGGCTGATTAGCAACAAAACCAAGAAGGACTAGTAGTTTATTGCTGGATGGAAGATCATCTATCGCCAAAAGTGAAAACTGCAGTGTAATCTGAACATACTCAAGTCACACCTAGTTAGTAGTAAGTCAGTTATAGAAGTAAAAATATTTTAATAAGTATTGCAGCAATATGTGAATGCTACTATGTGTAATAGTAGGGTTATTTTAAAAAGTCTTCCAACGGCAAGTCAAATCTGCTTTGATTCTTAGGCAAGCTAATGATAGAACTGATGAGCTCAGCACAGAAGAAGTTTCAGAACATTTCCACTTAAGCACACACAAAAAAGTATTCTTAAGTTTCATTGTCAAAATAAGTAAATAACAAAGTCCTGCAACCTCCTGTTCATCTGTTCTCTCATGGCAGACCTGCACCACATGAGTATGTAGATTTATAAATAAAGCAAATCAGATAGATTCTGAAGTACAAACTTGCCTAATTAGGACCTCATTAGTGTTTTTCAGTTCCAACACCATGACGGACACAGATCCTTCCGATGGAATGATTAGAGGAGGAACAGTTATTTTCTCTGGGTACTGGTCCTTGGATTCTTCATACTGTTGGTCAGCTGTGGCCTTCACACCATCATGCCTCTGGACTTTCTCAGTGACATTCAGATTTTCGTCAATGCATCTTTGGGGTTTAGCATAGAGGATGGCCTTTCTGGGGACTTCAGATACATAGTCCACTATACATACATCTGAGAGCAACTCTAGATTATTGAGAATGTCTTCTGGAAATTTTACTTGGTAGGTGTCTTGGTACAATTTGGGAAGTGCATTAGCCCAAAGACCACTGGAATACTTCAGCAAGATGTTAACAACTTTCTGTTTGACGTCACTACTAAGTGATGCAGGTGTGGTCTCCACATTTGGTTTTAACAAAGGGTCTACTTTTGAAGAAGTAACATTCTGAGATGCCTTTTCTTGCTCTGTATCACTTTTTGCTACTGGTGGTATTTTCTTAGCAGGATAAAGAAGCCCATCCGTCTGATCACCCCTCTGTACTTTCTCCACCTTAGAAAACAAAAAGTAGAGTCAATAATCAGCTGCATCTCTAACTCTAAATCATTTTGCCAATTACATTTTTATAACATGCATTTTGTACAGACTTTGAAGTGGACATACATAGGGAGCTAAGCTCCAGGCAGTTACTACAGGGTATTATTTCTTGTAATGCTTCGTCCTCCGTTTTGAATACACACAACTACATAGTACAGGGCAAATATCTATCTATGCAATACAAGTTGGACGTGCTTCAAAAGAAGTATAGTCTCTCTTTTCTTCAAGAAGGAGGAGAAGATGATGACACGCTCCTCAAACTTAGGTCTTTTGCACATCAATCCCCTCGATCTTCTACACCGTTAAGCATATCATCAACAAAAGTTTCTGTCTGAGTTTATTGAGGGAAAGAGGATTTGATTGTCCACCTCAGAAACAGAAGGACAACTGTCAGGCAGTGTTGTAAAGGCTATCTGCTGTCATGCTCAGGAAATTATTTTTTCTTTAAGAAGTTCTGAAATTAAGGAAGAAATTTCTGGATCATAATAAATTTCATAAGGCCATTTTAAACCATGCCCACAACCTCTCTTCAGACACAGGTATTTTGCCAGTCCGTATATCTCTACCCTTTGCAAAGTTCAATAATAAGCATCTCACATGGTCTGAAGTTACGACCATTTGAAAACTGTAGAAACAAGCTCACAATAAAATTCCACTTCCTAACACAATGCAGTTTCAACCTACATCAAATTAACTGTAGTTTACCAGGAATATCTATGTAGAATTGAGATAACAAAAGCTCTCAGTTTTCACATTGGTCCCAAAGCAAGAACAACGCCTGCAATAAAGAAAGTTATTAAGGTTTACATAGCTCCACCTTGATGTTCCTTCCTCAGAGGAAAAAAACTTTCGTTTCCTGGGTCCACATCACACCAAAGTCCTTTTCAGAGGCAGATCAATGAACAAAACATTGAGTAGTTGAATCACTTGCTGCTACTCAGGGGTAGGATTTACCTTTACAATATTGATATCCATACCCATCAGAACTTTATAAACCTTGCTAAAGTCATTCTATGTTCTGTCTTAGCAACATACAACAGATGCATATCAAAGAAGACTTTAAGTATTATCTTAAATAACAAGAATAATACACGTCACTCATTATCAAGATAACATTATCAAGGTAAGAATGTTTAGCTAAAATACATTGAAAAAACTGAAAAAAAATGGCCATTAATCTGTCAAGAACCATGCATTTTCTCCTATGTGCACCTCTTCACACACAGCCCAAATTGCCACGATGATCTGAGCTGAGAGAGTCAGCAAAACCACCTAAGGGTTACTAAACAAATGCATTTCCATACACTTGCTGTGCATTACATTGCCTAGACTGGTGCAAAAGCAAGCTATCAATTTGTTCTTGAGAATAGGTCTTGGTCAACTTCCATGAACACTAGCATGTGTGTTATCTAAAACTGACACAAAGGAAATAGCCTTCATAGATATATAAAAAAAAAAACACATTAACCACGTTAGAGAATTCTCATGCATTCACGGTGGCATGTCTGAATCCTTCTTTACCAGTGAAACCCAAAGTAGTAATATTTTCTGAAAGTATAAGACATGAGAAGGCAAATAAACCTCTCTAACAACCCAAATTCATGTGAATGAGTCCACAAGCTTTAAGACTTGAGTCTTTCCAAGTAGACTTTCCAAGAGTACTTTTCCAAGTAGGCTCACTAAACCAAGGAAACATTCTCTCTTAACTGGGGGGAGAGGAGAGGCAGTGTCCTATAGAAATCCATTTAGTAAAGAATATGTATCTACTATAGGATAAAATATAAACAAATCATAAAAAGGACTTCAATGCACCAGTGATACATTCACCAAGTTCTTAATAATCTCTACTAGTCAGCTCGATATAACAGATGATGAAACATATCTGGCCACGTACCTAGAAGGACCAAAGATGTCTTATTCATGACAGGAAGAACCTACATTTGTATCCTCTGGTATCAGGAATCTTACTGTGCCTCTTGAATCACAGGCGAAGAACAGAGCTTGGTTAAAAAAAATGAACAAATGAAAACTTATCAAAGCCTTGCAAGGGCTTTGATATACAGTCAAGAGACCAAAGTATATCAAGTGGCTGAGTGAAAAAAATCAGGGCACACCACCTTGGCAGGTAATCACACCCTAGATACAGAGGAATTGATAAGGATGTACCAACTGTCCATGCACAAGATTGAGGAATTTGTTGAAACTTTTAGCTCCAGAAAATACTTGTCATTATCAGGACAACAATCTGTTTGAGAAGACTGTGTCAGAACATAAGGCAGTTCATTCTGAAAGAAGCTGTATGCAGAGGTCTATCTTTATGCACCCTCTCTCTTAGCTAGCTCTCTTTAACTAGTGCTGCAACAGAGATTTTAGCTGACAGGACTATTAAACCTTACACACTAAACACTGGCAGCAGACTAAAGAGAGAAGATCCTTAGAGACCTTTAAGCCTCTTAATTCCAATAATAGCTCTGAGGTTTTCTAGACACTGAAGCTCTGTTTTGAAGAGACTGTAGATGCTGACTGAGCAAACCATTTAGAGACAGAAAAAAAATGCTATTTCAGTAAATTGTTTGAGCTTACTTCAATATAAACAAGCTCACGTGGACACCATCAGGCTACTACTTCTTGCATAGAAGTTAATGTTCCAGATGCAACAGACTCCTCCAGACAGTGCTGTGGCCAAGACACCTTCAAGGCACAACACTACAGAAACTTTTTAATTAAAAGTGAACAGCTTCACTTGTGAGCAGTGCCTCAAAACAGCCGCCCTTTCTTTAGCACAAATATCTCAGCTTGGTTTCCAGTCGAGTTTATAGATCTGCCTGCAACGTACTTCCCATTCGCACAGCTGTCAGGCCTGCTTTGCAAGCACAACACGCCTGCTGTCACCTCTCCATTAGGCAGCACAAAGCAGAGTTAACAGCTGTCAGAATGTATTATCAGGGCAACAGAGATTGAAGTTATTCTACATAGAAGAAAAAGAAAAACATGTTTGTCCTGGGCCTGAGTAACAGAGGGAGCTCTTAAAAATTAAATTCTGGAGTCCAAAATAATAAAGCTTAAAAAAAAAAAATACTCCCAAGATAAATACTGACACTGCAACTAAGTAAGCCAAGTGGAATGCAAGTCCACTCCTTTTGACATATACATATAGAGGGGATGAAGGCAGACGTGCTCCTGTATGTGTTGCTAGGACAAAAGCTTTGTATATGTGTGCTAGACAATATGCAAATAAACCACTACACTAACATATATAATATTTTCTGCCATTCTTCTGCAAGCTAGGGAAAGGAAATGTGCAGGGGAAGTTGGCATTTAATGTCAGTGACAGAGTCTGCTCATATGTGACAAAAAGAAAAAGTCTGGCTCCATGATTATTGGTATCAAACAGGTACTCAAAGACTGCTCTAAACCACATTGATCAGAACTACCACTCTGATTCAGTGAAAGTAACTCATCAAAAGTGTGATGCATGAATTCTTTCAGATCCGATTTAAATATGCAACACAGACGCCAGACACCATGGCATATGTACCATAGACTGCATACAGACACATTTTGCTGACAAGCACCTTAGACAAATGCTTCAGTGTGAAGGCAGCTCTCATCTACCTGACTTGCCTCAACAGTACATGAAGTTTAACTCCCAGCAAGCTGGAGCCCAAAGCAGTGAGGAAGGTATTCCTGGCCTTGATCAGCAGTACCTTGCATCCATACATTTGGCTGACAGCAGCTTTTCTCTGTCAGAGGTGGCCACTACAACTCAAAGTCCCACTGTTTTTGCCAATCATTCTACAGTACAGCTCTCCGCAGGCAATGGTGAGATGCTGCTTCAACATTAATGCTCTACTCCTCCCTGCTCTTCTAAGTAGCTGCTTCTGAAAGCAACAGAGTTTAAGCTACCAAGCTGTTGGATATGTATGCAAAGTAGTCAATTCTGGGGAAAAAACCCAGACTTGTTCAATGTTCTTGAAAGGCTGAAGATCCCCATTGCACAGGGTGGCATCAGACACAGTAAAGAGCTTTTCCTTACAAGGCTATGCATCCGGTTATAGCTTATCCTTGGGATCCGCTCCAGTTTTTACAGCTTCTAGTCCAATATAGAATCAGCTGTTTTGCATGGGAAGTTACAATACCTAACTTCTTACCCTAAATGTGAAAAGGACACATTAAAAGGCTTGTCTTCAGCCAAACCTCATGTCAACTGGGAAGCTGGAACAGGACAGGAACAGGACTGGAATATGTCCCACAAAGGCTGCAGAGTGCCCATTGTTAAAACATGACTAGGTACAGCGCTGGGCAAACTGCTCATGGTGACCCTACTTGAGCAGGGGGTTTGCACTAGATAATCTCAAGAGGTCCCTTCCAACCTCACCGATTCTGTGGTTCTGTGAAATGTTCATGCAATGTTAGAAAAACTGGCTCAGTTTTTCTGAATTTCAATTGAATTTCAGTTATCAGGATGTAAGAAATAGCTTCAAAAATTGTAGGCCTCTTACAAAACTAGGGAAGGCAAAATTATTTTGAAAAGTTTTTGATTTAATAGCCTTTTCAGTCACTAACCCTGACAGGTATGTCAGTTTCATCTAAAGGGCCCAGAAAAGATCAGTTATGATATTCAGACTGGCAATGACAACAATAAACGTTGGTGGATTCTTGATGGATACTTTCAGCCCTTCAACTGAAGTGAAAATTTTCAGATGCTACAGTGACTCTGAAACCTATCTGGTAGTCATTACTTCTGTATTTAACTGAAATGTTAAAATACAAGTCATACTGGGCATATTTTTGTATTTTGTTTTATTGTTAGACGAAAGGATCCTTGTTGTCAAGATATTCCTTGTTCAGGTTCAGCTAGTGCTGAGGGCTGGGGTGGTAAGCTCTGCAAAGTTCAGGAGTGTCTTTAGGTTGCCATTTCTGCTCATTCTCCTTGCCCTCCCACTTTGTTACCTTGCACATTACAGTGAAGATAATTACTCTCCACAGTTCCTCATGCTTTTGAGACTCTGACTTCTGAAAACACGAGTGAAACACTGTGATCCAATAAGCCAGCTGAGCCAATGTAACAACTCCATACTGTTGAGGGCTGCCCTTATTCCTCACATCCTTATGCCAGCACTGAGGATCAGCAGACATCTTTGTGAGCAGTTCTTTTTGGCTGCGCTAATTTTCACCTCATAATGCAGTGAAGTCTTCCTAAGGGGTCAGAGAAGCGCAAGATTTAACACACAAGGAGTTGCAAGGGTATGTGTAGCAGGAACAAGGAAAGATGCTGTCAAAGGGAGTCTGACTTCATTTGGTAACCACTCATCAGTAAGACTGAGCTTCAGGAACATTGAGTTACAGCCTGTCCTAGCACTGTGTTTGGACAGCAAAGTTTTTCTGGATCTTGTGTCCTCAACTGGCTCATTTCCACATGTACTATGACACCATCTTCTCAGTGAGGCTGATACCAACTGTATTATGCTCTGTGCTGTACTGTATTATAGAATCATAGAATGGTTTGAGTTGGAAGGGACCTTAAAGATCATCTAGTTCCACCCCCCTGCCATGGGCAGGGACACCTCCCACTAGACCAGGCTGTTCAAAGCCCCATCCAGCCTGGCCTTGAACACTTCCAGGGATGGGGTATCCACAGCTTCCCTGGGCAACCTGTCTCATCACCCTCACAGTAAAGAATTTCCTCCTAATATCTAATATATATATATATATATACACACACACACATAGAACACATCTAGTTAAATTTTAGACAGAACATGTCTTCTGTTCACTGATCTCCATTCTAAATGGCTAGTGGCTCTGTCTCTACTACTGCGATACCCATCAAAGCGAACTGTAAGACCAAACACTGATTTCTTCAACGAGCATCGCAGAAGAAAGCTGACCACCACAATGTTAGAGCTCATCTGCAGAAGACAGTTTGTAGGGTTTATGTAGAACAGTGCAAGCTTACTCATTCACACACACTTCCAGCCATAATAGCCTGCTCCATTGTCTCCTCCATGTGCAAAGTACATTCCAGCTCGTAAGAACACACTATCTATTACTTCTAATTAGAGCCGAATTTTTTATTCTCTCAAGTCCATTTCTCCGTTTGGAATGATGAGTTTTGCTTCATACAGCTTAATCATGGTATAGAAATTCCTTTCTTGTGAGTAAAAACCTGACAGAACCAAAGTCGCTCAAGGAATACAACTGGTTACTATGGCAATCCTCCTCTTCTCTGAGTGGACTGGTTTAATTCACTCTGAACACTACAGTAAAGACTCAGCTGCCAGATGTAGTAGTATGCAGTACCTAGTTCACTAAGAGAGGGGATACTGCCCAGGAACAGAGATTCAGATAACAACAGCCCCTAATCCTGTTTCTGTCAGTCTGTCTACCAGCTGATCCTGACATCTTCCTAAGCCTTTAGTTTCACTTTCTGCAAATGATCACAACTTTTATAAAACATAAAAAATTAAGAATATTCTGAGAAATAGACACTGTTAAAAAAACCCCAGCAAAACAACAAAATATCCTATCTGTCAGCTAGGCAACACATGCAAGTCCCATATGAGTCTGAAAATATTCTCTACCCTCCTGTTTGTAATGAAAAACTTCAACCTGTAATGACGACTTAAAAAACCCAAAAAACTAAAACCCAAGCACAAACACCCCAAACCTGTCAAACAAAAACCATGCCAATTTTCCCCTTTTCTCTGATTTTTTCCAATTCTGTATCTTCAACAGCCAGTCTTTGGGACCTGCCCAGCACCATCCCAGACATCCAAGATGCAGTAAAGAACACTAAACTTTCCTTTACTGTGTAAAACCACCTCCTCAGAATAAATAGCCAGGCAAATGTTCTCCAGTCTGAGGAGCATTTTTACACAGTATCAGCCAAGACAATACCAAAGTGCTTAAGCGCACTGAAGAATGTGCTCAGGTATTACATATTCTTTAGCCATATGCTTATTAAAAAGCAGTAAGACAACTGATTGAGGAATGGTAGATTACTGAAGATGAAACCAGCTTCTGATGACAACAGATTAATGGTTAAACTGATAGGTAGCCAGAGCCAGTAGGATGTTTTACGAAAAAGAACATCTTTGTTCTAGTACTGCTGAAAAGCAAGTAGATCTCTTCCAGCAGAACTGGAATCTCCAGATTCACAATGGTAGTGTCATTAATCAGTAGCTGCCCAGTTGTGTAGGGATGGGGTCAGGAAGGCAAACGTGCAGCTGGAGCTGAACTTGGCAAGGAATGCAAAGAATAATAAGAAGGGCTTTGACAGGTACATCATCCAGAAAAGGAAGGTCAAAGGAAGCGTAGCCCCCCTGATGAACAGGACTGGCAAACTGGTAACAACAGACAAGGAAAAGGCTGAGGTACTCAACTTTTTTGCCTCACTCTTCACTGGCAACCTTTCTTCCCACACCTCTCAAGTGAATGGACCTCAAGGCAGGGACTGGGGGAGCAAAGCCCCTCTGACTGTAAGAGAAGATCAGGTTTGTGACCACCTGAGGAACCTGAACATCTAGAATTCTATGGGACCTGATGAGATGCATCCCAGAGTCCTGAGGGAATTGGCTGTTGTAGTTGAGAAGTCACTGTCCTTGATATTTGAAAATTCATGGCAGTGAAGTCCCCAGAGAATGGAAAAAGGGTAACATTGCACCCATTTTTAAAAAGGTTAGAAAGGAGGACCCTGGGAGCTACCGACCTGTCAGCCTCACCTGACAGATCCTCCTAGAAGCTATGCTAAGGCACATGGAGGACAGGGAGGTGATTCGAGACAGTCAGCATGGCTTCACCAAAGGCAAATCCTGCCTGACCAACCTAGTGGCCTTCTATGATGGAATAACCACATCAGCGAATAAGGGAAGAGCTATGGATGTTGTCTATCTGAACTTCTGTAAGGCCTCTGACACGGTCCCCCCCACATCCTTCTCTCTAAATTGGAGAGATATAGATTTGATGGGTGGACTGTTGGATGGATCCTGGGTGCATAAGGAATTGGCTAGATAGTCACATCCAGAGGGCAGCCGTCAACAGCTCAATGTCCAGATAGAGACTGGTAACAAGTGGTGTCCCTCAGGGGTCTGTACGGGGACCAGTACTGTTTAATATCTTCATCAATGACGTAGACAGTGGGATTACGTGCACCCAAAGCAAATTTGCAGATGACACCACGCTGAATGGTGCAGTTGACATGCCTAAGGGACGGGATGCCATCCAGAGGGACCTGGATAAGCTTGAGAGGTGGGCCCATGTGAATATCATGAGGTTCAACAAGGCCAAGTGCAAGGTCCTGCGCATGGTCCAGGGCAACCCCTGGATGAAGGGGTTGATGAAGGATGAAAGGATGAAGGGACTGAGAGCAGCCCTGACGAGGAGGACTTGGGGGTGTTGGTGGATGAAAAGCTTGATGTGAGCCAACAATGTCTGCCTGCAGCCCAGAAGGCCAACCGCATCCTTGGCTGCTTCAAAAGAAGCATGGCCAGCAGGTTGAGGGAGGTGATTCTAACCCTCTACTCCACTCTCGTAAGACGTCATCTGGGGAACTGCATCCATCTCCGCAGCCCGCAGCACAGGAAAGACATGGACCTGTTGGGGAGGGTCCAGAAGAGGGCCACGAAGATGGTCAAAGGGCTGTAGTATCTCTCCTATGAAGAAAGGCCAAGAGACTTGGGGTTGTTCAGCCTGGAGAAGAGGAGGCTCTAGGGAGACCTTATAACCGCCTTCCAGTACCTAAAGAGGGCCTACAGGAAAGATGGGGATAGACTCTTTATCAGGGACTGTAGTGATAGGATGAGGGGTAACAGTTTTAAACCGAAAGAGGGTAGATTTAGATTAGATCCACAGATTTAATAACTGTTTATTTATGCTAAAATGAAAACTCATTTCAAGCAGACAGATATTCTCATTACTTCAATACCCTTCTGGTACCACAGTTTGACAGACGTTTATGAAGTTGGAAGTGTTCATTGATATCATTGGCCTGTTAAAGTAAAGCTAAACAAAGCATTGATGCAAAGCCGCGTTATACCCTAAAAGAATCATGAGTGCAGAAGAGAAAAAAACACAGCAATTGAAGACCCTTAACACAGTCGTGATGGCAACTCACATGGCAGACCTGTAAGTGGAGGCTCAGCTTGTAATATNGGGTTGAGCTGTAATCTCTCCCTGCAACATTATCACTCTTCACTTTCATTTATTGTTGTATCATAAGCCTAACTTACACAGCAAAATTCCACAACCTTCACTTGACATGTGAGAAATACCTGTGAAAAAGTGTATAGAAAGAAAATAACTACAGATAGACCTAAGACTGCTCACACAGGATTTATTGATAGCTTATAGATTTAAGAGGAGATTAAACACACCACAAGGAAAAGCATAAGATGTGATGGGGAAAAAAACCAAACATGCCATGGAGAGCAAGTGTCATCATCTCCTGTTTGGGTTGTCAGTGTTGGAGTCAGTTAAAGGTGGCAACTCAGTAACCCAGAGCACTTGCTACAAGAGGCCACAGGGGTTGACCTTTCTTCTCCAAAACAATGCTAGTCCAGCCAACAGTGGTATTTCGGGTGCCATTTTGAAGTCATTGCTACAATTTGGGGAAGGGGGGGGGGGCACAATATTCTTTCTTCTTTTTTCTCTTTTTTGTTTTCCTTCCTTCTACAGATCATGAAAGAAAACACAGGACTACATAAAATAACATTTGGCAAATGAACACACAATCTAGGTTATTGGCATCTTCCACAAAAATGACATCCAGTACTTACTGTGCACACATGAGGCCAGTTCTCAAGCTGACGGAGCACTGCTGTGCTAAGCTCCTCCCAGTACATTTCCCGATAGATCTGTGGCATCTTTGACACCCAGACACCACTGCTGCACTTGCTCAGAATCTCTATAATGCGACTTTGAACTTCATTGACATTAGCAGCAGAAGGGCCAGAGGCAACAGAGGGGCCAGAGGCAACAGTATGTGTCTCCGCAATGGAAGTATTCAAGTTATCTGTTAAACAAAAATACAGACTTGAAGTAAATGTAGCCTTGTCAGCAAAGAGAAAGACATTAAAAACTAAACATAGGAGCTGCCAGCATTACATCAACTTTAAAATGCCCAGCATGGCTGTTTCAGTCATTTTTTATTGGAAAGTGCCATGGAAACATCAGACATTTAGGAATTGACCTGAAGCTGAATTTTCAATCACTGTAGTTATTTTCATAAGAAGCTGCTAAATGTTTCCTCTCAAGGGACCCTGGAAGAGGTTACAGAACCTTCAGCCGCACTGTTCCTGAGAGGCTGCACCAAGGCAGTGTCCCAAGAGGGACACGAGATAATTTCTTCAGGAGTACAAACACAACAACAAAGATACAGCAAAACACCCAAGGATGTTCTTCTAAATTCAGACTGAGGTACAAAACAGATAAATGATTTGCCTGTCATTCTAAAATATGTCCTGAGGAAAAGCCTGAAACCAGCACCCAGCCTTTCTGTACTCCTGCATTCAAGGAGGCCCTCCATCTGAGCAGCGAAAGAGACAGCAACTGTCCAGCTACTTTAGACAGTTGCATACATTGTGTGTAGGAACAAGGCAGTCATTATCCCAGTTGCAGGTTCACATCACTAGCTTGCCCGCTCCCTCATCTCTACTCCTGTTCTCCCTTTAGAGGGGTGTATTTGCTACCAGACCTGAAGCTTCACAAATCAGCCTGACAGGTCTCAAAGAAAGCAACCCTAATTTTACAAGCCCATCAACTGCACAACTGCTGGGAGACAGGCATGCAGAAGGGTATTTCTGTGTGCTGCTTGCTCCTGAAAGCCAGGATTTCACTCTCTCTTCATTCAAAACAAACACTAAGATGGATTTTTCTTAAGATGACACCCAGTCTAATGTAAGTAGTTGACAAAAATTTTCTTCATGGACAAACATACCATTTGAATCTATGGAAGAGCTTCTGGACAGGTGAACTTGCAACTCCTTTTGAAACCGTGGTGGGACAGTTAGTCTCTTCTCAGACCTAAAATTGAAAAGAAAATTGCTTTAAATCATTCTCCTGGCTCTGAATAGCATTCCATTTGCTTACAAGACCTATACATAAAACAAAACATATGTCACATACTTCTAGCAGGTGCCCTGCACAAGATCAGTACTCACAATGTCCTGGCTTGGAAGACAAGCTGACCAGCAGCAACAAGACAGATCAACAGGTGGTTTCTAGTTTTTTTCTTATTATCCTGATTATTGTGAGAAACAAAACGCACAGTAAAAAGACATTAGCAAAAGGAAAGCATCTAGGCCTAATAACACAGTTGATGGTCTTACACTTGATACATTCAGCCTCACTATTTGGACTTTTATCTGGATGGCGTCTCAGTCTTGCTATTGAACATGATTATGCTCACCTTTTGGTAGCCACGTCAGAGTCTCCTGAAAGTATTTTGTTTCAGAAGTCAGGGGAATACCTAAAACTACACAAGAACTCAAGGTCTTTTTGTGGACACTGCTGCTACACTGTTTAATAGATTCCTCTCTGAAGTGCTCTCCCACAGAAAGGACACAAACATCACGCTTGCAGGTGTTCTTCTGAGGTGCCTCAGAGAACAACAGCTTATACTGGGAGCAGATGCAGCGCAATGAGCTCCTCACAGTGAAGAGGTCACAGAAGTGTGTAGCTCACTAAGACTGTTTTGAAAACAATCAGCTCTGGAATGATTACATACACTGCAAGCAAAAGGGAACAAGAATTGTAGCAAAGAGTTCAAAGACCAGGCAAGCACCTCCCAAAGACACAGAGAATCAATCACAGACGACCAGGTTGGCAAGGACCTCAATGATCATGTGGTCCAACCCTTCTTGGCAAAAGCCCAGCACCCTGTCCAGCTGAAGCTTAAAAGTGTCCAACATTTGGGGAATCCACCACTTCCCAGCAGGGTTTATTCCAGTGGCTGATTGTTCTCATTGTGAAAAATTTTACTTTTGTGCCCAATCTGAATCTCCCCTGGAGTAACTCATATCCGTTTCCCCTTGTCTTTTCCATGTGACTCCCTGTAAAAAGGGAGTCTCCATCTTCTTTGTAGCCACCCTTTAAATACTGTAACATGGCGATAAGGTCTCCCCTAGGCCTTCTTTGCTCAAGGCTCAACAAACCCAATTCTCTCAGCCTCTCCTCATACGGCAGGCTTCCCAGTCCTTTGATCATCTTGGTGTCCCTTCTCTGGACCCTCTCACCCCTCTCCACATCTTTCTTGCATAGCGGGGACCAAAACCGAACACAGTATTCCAGATGGGGCCTGACAGGCGCTGAGGAGAGTGGGATAATGACTTC
Source organism: Dromas ardeola (assembly GCA_013398915.1). Lineage (NCBI taxonomy): Eukaryota > Metazoa > Chordata > Aves > Charadriiformes > Dromadidae > Dromas > Dromas ardeola. Next base: position 4,392 of record VYZM01018554.1, on the reverse strand, counting down.
TTTATCTCTGCTGCTGATGTCCTTGTTGATGCAACCCGGCATCCTGTTGGCTTGCCTTCCCACTGCAGCACACTGTTCGCTCATATTGAGCTTTTTGTCCACCAGGACCCCCAGGTCCCTTTCCACAGAGATGCTCCCCAGCCAGGTGCATCCCAGCCTGTGCTGCACTCCTGCATTGTGTTTTCCCAGGTCCAAGACCTTACACTTGTCCTTGTTGACCTTCGTAAGGTTCTTGTTAGCACACTCTTCCAGCCTACCCAGAACTTCCTGCAGGGTGGCTCTCCCTTCCAAAGTGTACACTTCCCCACTCGGTTTGGTGTCACCAGCAAGCTTCGTCAGGGTACACCTGATCCCATCATCCAGATCACTTACGAAGATATTGAACAGCATTGGGCCCAGTATCGATCCCTGGGGAACCCTACTTGTCATAGGCTGCCACTTTGAAAAGGAGCTATTTGCCATCACCCTCTGCGTGTGGCCTATCGGCCAGTTCTCCCTGCACTGCACAGACCACTTAGCTAGACTGTAACGCATCAGTTTCCCAAGGAGGAGGCTGTGGGGAACCGTATCAAAACCCTTGGAGAAATCCAGGCAGACAATGGCCACCGCTCGCCCCACATCAACTGAGCAGGTTACTTTGTCGTAGAAGGTGATCAGGTTTGCAAGCATGATTTGCCCTTGGTGAATCCACGCTGGCTTTTCCCAATCACGTGCTTCATTTGACTTGTGAGAGCCCCCAGGAGGATTCGTTCCATACCCAAGGAAGAACTGCAGCGAAGACATCAGGATGGCAAATGCACCAAAACAGCTTTCCACAGAAACATGGCAGGTTGTTTTGAATGCTAGGTATTTCAAGACCACAGCAGCTCTGCAGACGGTCTCTGTTCAAGCGGCCAGTAAGGAGACTGGACAACTCTGGAGTTCAGGGACAACTCTGGAAGAAACCACAAACTTCACCAACCACAGAAACAGCAAGGGGGATTTTCCCAGCATCACCTGGGCTCTCAGAAGGTTGGATAGAGGTTAAGTATTATGCTGAGGCTAGCAGCAACAGGAAGTCGAGACTAGAGCAGTATTAAGGTAGCCCTATGTGCCTTCACACTGACCTTTAATCAGAGCAGATCCACAAATCAGAAAGAGGCCTCCCACATTATACCTCTTCCAAGCAGCATCTTACAAAATTTAACATGAACTTGTCTCCCGCACTTTTCTCCTGTCCCCATAAGATGAAACTACTGCTCCTCGATCAGCTATGGGGTGTTACTTGTACCAAAAAGAATACTTCTATTCTGGGTCACATGCCACAGTGTTAGCCATGAAGACAGCCAGTGCACAGACAGCATTTTCCAAAGCAGGAGAGGCATGCCCAGAAGCTTGAGCAGCAGATCAAATACAAGCACATTTGTGAAACACAAGTGGGACGAGACTCAAAAAGTACAAAGGCTAAGTCACTGACATGAAACCCAAACACATATTCACACCTTGCACTTGTTTGGTATCTGAGAAGACTCTTCCAGCGCTCCACCTGCATCACAGGAAAACCCTCTACGTTCTGGACACAGCTCAGATCCCCTCACAAAGCAACAGCACAGTCTTTCTTAGAAGTTGTGCTGTGACCGGCCATGCACACCCTACAAGAAACCCAGGATCCCACCAGGAGCCCACCTCTCTATACATGTATTTACCAGTATGGACAACTCCAAGAGGGACAGATACCCAAGGAAAAAACCCCCCTTAAGGGAAGCAGACTCAAAAGACACTATCACCATTGCTAGGCAGCAAGCAAAATAACCTCATGAGCTAGCCACATGGGTAATGGAGACAATCCTGCTACTGCTGCCTCCCAGTAGGAATCCATAGCTGTGTTCTAGTCCTCAGTGGCACACATGATTTCTACCACCTTAGGCCACACATTGGGTGATACAGATGACATGAATGCAGTGTAAGCCGGCAGGAACTGCAGCAAGGTTTCAGTGAGGAAGAGGGCAGATGTCCCCCTCTCAAGCCATGCCATCTGGAACACCTTGGAAAGGAACCCGGAACAGAGGACTGACGATTCCCTTATGTTGCATGTGAAAGAAAACTGGATTTGGAATCCTCTCAGTATTAAGAGATTTCATGTGGTTATCTTCCTGTGTTTCCTGCTGTGGTTCAACAGCTTCCTATGCAACGAAGTGGTGCTAACATCAGCTTTGAGCCCAGTTCTTACCAGTTTTGAGCCCTGCAATCAGACAAGGATCCTGTGATGTGCTGCTTGCTCACACAGACCATGGTGGTCTTATCTCTCCAGAGATGGGATGGAACACAGGCAGACAGCAGCACAGCCAACACACTTCTTCCCCAGCATGCAGGTACGGACAACTCAGCTGCCTGCAAGGCCTCATGTTCCTCAGCTGCTATAAACTCCTCCCAGCAAGAGGCCTCCTAGCCACACCAGCAATAAAAGAACACAACAGCAGCCCGGCCCTTGATAACTACCTGACCAGCCATGCAGCCCTGCCAAGCCCCCATGTGTAGCTGTAGCTGAGCAGTTACATTTCACTTCCACAGACCACTGTCTCAGAGTGAAGGGATGACGTGCTCTTCCCTGCCTATCACCTTACCTTGGTAAGGTCCATGTCATCCAACTCTGCTCTTTGGCCCTTGGACAGTGCTATCTCAACATCAGTGCCAGGTGGCGGCCAGCGGCGAATGCTGCCCGCTGGTCAAAGCAAGGGGGTCACCAAGCATCTCAACCTGTTCTCATCCATGACGTTGCTTTCCACCGTTGCTTTCCAGCTTCAAGGATCTCTGCAGTTAGCCTTACAAGAAAGGCCTTTCCCACTTTCTGTGGGTTTGCAGGTCCACAGCAACATACTCATGACATGCACTGAGTGATTGCTGCTATAAAGACAGCCTCTCAGACCCTGCAACAGTGTCTGCAAAAAGGCCTGCGAGGGCAGCAGGAAACAACCTAGCACAACTGGAGCTACCTTCAGCATCTCCCCCTTGTCATCTGGGTGTGACAGAATGGGGAGGAGAAACAGCCCGTCCCCCTTCCACCCAAGACTATGCAGCAGCAAGCCCCAGAAGCTGTGGTCATGAAAATCTCTCAGAAGAACACCAGAGAGTGCTAGAGAGGTGAGATACAGACTTTGGCAGCCACAAGGGAACTCCCATTTGCAGCCTCACTGTGGGGCTTCACTACACGGTGCTGGATGGAGCACCCCGACCAGTCAGCACTCAGACAAAGCCTGCTATCGGGAGGACATCCTGCCAAGGCAAGTAAAACAGACCTCCCACAGATGCTCAAAAGAAGGAGAAATCAAAGACCCTTAAGTGCAGCCCTGAAGACACAGATGTGCTTTGCTACAACTTCAGTAAATGGAGGGACAGGAGGGCAGGGTGGGTGTCAGAAAACAAACCCAGAGAAACTGCACACGGACAGTGCCTCAGCACAGACTGAATGGGACAAAGACAAGGTCTTCCACCTTCAGGACTTCTCTCAGCCCACCTCTGCTGTGATTGCTTAGCCACTCTCACAGGCGAGTGCTGGCACTGCTGCTGGAACAGTGCCCTCGAGTCTGTGCCGGCTACATACAAGGCTGGTGTGAGCCCAGGATTACTGTGGATGCTGCTCACACCTCCGCTCATCTGAACGCTGTTTTGAGGTCAGGATCTCCTGGATCAAAGTGGCTTTCCCTCCTGCAATTCCCAAAGCACAAGCAACTACAGCAGCACTGTGGGCACAAAACAACCCCAGCAACAAGGTCATCAGCCATGGATCTTGCCAGTCCTGCTTCAAACTGGCCAAATTGAAACAAATCAATCCAGTCACATGAGCCATTACACAACCTTGCATTAAAACAGAATATGATCTTCTTCTCCAAGAACCCTTTCTCTAGTATGTCACAAAGCTAACAGGACAGCATTTGGACTCTTTGCAATAGCACAAGATTTTTTTCTCCTCCAGAAGTACCTGGGCCAAAGCACACTTTGCCTGTAACTTCTCCTCATGAGTATGGCAGGAACAGACACCAGAAACAAAAGCAGGAGAACACTATTGCCTGAAAGAAGCTCGGGGGTACCTGACAGAGAAGAACAAAGATGACAACACAAGATGGAGTGCACTCAATTAGAAGAGCCAGAACAGGGCGGATATCTACCTAATTGTATTTCAAGCAGCTTCAAGTACTACAAAACATGTCTGGCCTTCCAGCAACTAACCTGGAGAGAAATGTAAGTGTTCTTTTTGCTCTGTCTGTCCTGGGACTGATTATCTCTCCCTTTTAGTGAAATGCAGCTTAAAAAAAAATAATCAAACTCATCTACAAACACAGAAAAGGGAAGGCCTGTGCACACCTGCTCCCAGATCTCTGTCACAGCAGGATGGCTTGGCCCTTCTCTCCTCTC
>VYZM01018551.1:10814-24698 GCA_013398915.1 Dromas ardeola | reverse complement strand
CACAAACCAGAGCTCTAACTTCCATGGATAAATACATAAATAAATATTAGCATCTTCCTTTTTTCCCCCCTTTCTCTGTTCACTCACATCACCTCTGCTACTTCATGTAAATGTCCTGAATCTTTTGACATAATGGAAATGAGACTTTCTGCCTCTCGAATGTGTCCCATGCTCTTCTGTTTGGAGGTCATGCCTCTTAAACATTGGCTACTTGCAAAGGATTAAGATTTAGGATGCAATTCTGCTCCTACGGAAATCTCTGGGAGTTTTTGTTTGGTCACACGAACAAATCAGACCCTTTGTGCTGTTGTGTTTAGAAAAAGAAGGAAGCAGGCACAGCAAAAATTGTTCCTTCCAGCTCCAATTACACTCATCTTTCTCAGTACAGCTAAATCAGTTTAGTATGAAGTGCTTTAGCCTCATTTATTTCTCTGGGCACATGTTTCCTGGTGGGACACTGAATGGATAATAAGTTTGTCAGCATCTGAAAATAAGCCCAAAACTCGGTTCTCCATTCCTTCATGTATCATTATAAGTCAGTGCCCTATTGTGGGCTACACTTACATCAGTAGTTGCAGTAATAGAGCAGCTAAATTTATGTTAAGCTGCTGCTCAGTAATTACTGAAGGAAAAAGAAGCTGGCTAAGGAAAAGGCATCTCCAAGCTTTTCCCTGGATTGCTGTCAAGTGAACACATAAACACAAAATTGGTAGAGCATCTCCAGTTTTTGACAATAGAAAGCTGCCATAGGTGCCTCATTCATTTTGTTCAATAACTAGCAGGAGGATTTTCTTGATGCGATAAGGAAGCACTGGGAAAATTTAGCCACCAGTTTGGGCTGAAATAGGCAAACCTTGTCAACATTAAAAAGCTAGGGATGTGTGTCTGCTTCTAAAAAGCCAACAGTTTCACACTTCAGTGAATCATTCACTTAATACAGTAGCCAAAAGACACATGGAACAACCCAGAGTTTAACTCATTCAATCTCAAAGTGGGAACGAATATTGCATTTCTCAGCCTTTGTGCTGGGGCTTATCCAGAGCCCAAAGGTCTGATCATAAAACAAATGGCCAAAAAAGTCATTCCAAGCATCCAGCTAAACAAGCAGCAACAAATCTCCTCAAGCAGAGGTAGGAGCTGGCTGTCTTTGCTACTTCCCTCACATGTGCCCGAACACAGGTGTATCATTCAGCAGCATATGCTGCTCCTGTGTGCTGTCTCCTCTTCAAACCATGGACAATTGTTCTGGTAATGACCCCAGGCAGCTGGGACTTTGTCACTGTCCAGGGAACCATTATGTGTATATTTAGGTGCCAAACGCTTGTACAGAAGGAGAGAGAAAGCTATACTGGAGGGTCCTGCTCCATTCTAATGGTTCTTCAGAAGGTCAGAGATCATGTATCTCAGATTTCAGGTATTCTTGGCAAACTGTAGGTTAGTAATGCAAGGGGGTAGCTAGTCCATGTCTTTTTACATTTCAGGAATGATTTGCACTGATCTAGAATAGGAGCATGTTCAGTTTGCTGNTCAGTTTGCTGGAGCAGCAAATTTTGTGTCACAGTAGCTCCCAGCCTGATAACACTGACGAGTGAAAAATGGACTTTCAGATTGGGTGAGACCCAAGAAAGAATGCTCTATATGTGAGCCAATACAAGCAATCATTTGGGACTGGAGGAAAAGCATGGGATTCTTGAGGTCCTGCCACGGCTTCCTACATACAGGCTTTAAAATTGTTTGCCTGTGACCTAAAAAGCTGTCTCCCATTTGACATGAAGATTCTTGCTGTAGCAATATGAGATGGGAAGATTTTGAATGGGGCTCAGGACAGAATTTTTAGCACATTTTAAGAGAGCTTGGTGCTGGTGAAAACCCACAAGCCAAGCTGACCATGAGTGCAGTTGCAATACGTTCACTGAAGGAGTGCACTGTGCACAGCAGCAGTGTGCGAGAGACTCCATCTTGGTCTTGCCAGCATGCCTTTGGCTTGGAAATATCCCTTTGTTTCTGATTGCTAATGAGGGAACGAGGAGAGAGAGAAGGGTGCTGGAATTAGTGCCTCTTGCAGTCTGGGAGGAAAATTATTCTGAAGAAATGCAATTATCACCCACCAACTAATTTCTAGAGTAGTCAAGCTGACTGGATTTTAGGCTACTATTAGCAAGAGCTGTCCTTCTGCATTGCCATCCATCCCTTTGCCAGCTGCTATATGAAAATCATAATGAAAAACAAGCCTCCTTCAGCCGTAAAGTGCTGCCCCCGCAGGACAATCCAGACGGGAGAAGGATTTAGTAATAGCAAGAGCCACGGTGGTCTGGAAGGCAGCCTGGCAGCATGCTTGATTCTAGCAGAGTGTGCAAGGAGCTACCCTTAGAAAAGATCCCGCCTCTGCTTCCTGTAATGGCAGAAGACATCGGGGCTTGTCTTGTGACATTTTGGAGTGGTTTATTTAATGATACTATTCAGAAAAGAAGGGTACCTGTTATTTAGCTGTGCTATCACAGTCAATTTTTCTCTTGGGGGATAGAAATAGGGACACAAGAGGGGAGATGAGTGTGTGAGTGGTGTGTTTAAATTGCATATTCACAAGCAGAAATACATGGAACTGAATTAACGCATAGTTCCTGGTAGGGGGCCTGGATACTTTGCTGTCTATTAGGGGAAAAGGCAAAAATCAGACGCTTGTGCATGCACACAATAAAAGAGAATCAGGATTTACATTTGGTATCCAAGGAAGCAAGAGCAGAATCCTGCAGGGCTTTCTGTTCATTGTTTAGATGTTGCCATAGCAATATCTCAGGGCACAAGTTACATGTTTTCCACTTCTGGAGTTGAGCTTTTCTCCCCACTCTCCATTTTTTTTCTCTCTCGATATACACAACAACCAGGGGTATCTCCACAGAACTTTGCACAGCAATAAGAAAAGGTGTTTGAAGGCAGCATTGTCTGTTTGCGTATGTCTGTCTGTCTGTCTGTTCTTCCCTGTCATTTGTATGTTGGAAACCCAATTAGTAGGAAATTGTTGGATAGAAGTGGAGTGTGAGGCTCTTGTTGTTAGGACATCGGGCTTATTACAATATTTTGTGTAGTGGTGATATGTTAATTGGATAGCTGCAGGCAAGTAAAGTGTAGCAGTCGCTGACAATTAGAAACAACAATGAACTTCCCAGGACTGAATCCATTCCTTGGGCAGATTAAAATGCATTTCAGGTATATACCAGAGCTTCTGTAAATTTAAATACTAACACCACTGTAAGAACTCTTGAAATTCTGTTTTCACAGTACTGAGACAAGACTTACCCTTGCTGCTTCTAAAGGGAGAGAGGCAGCATCAGACCACTGAATAAAATCTCCCATAGTATTTGCTGCAGAGCTTGTACTTGTTATGTCAGGACTGTGGGGAAGCAATATAACCAGGAAACCAGGAGAATTAAAAAGGAAACAAACCAACCCCAAAACAAAGCAAAAAACTCCATCAACGGTGATTTTGCATGCAGCTACATAAAGCTTACTAAGAAGTATCACAGCAAGATAAGTTGAATGAATGAGGTTTTGTCTGCAAACCAGCAGCAATTCAGAGCATTTAGTAATGCTCTTCGTGTTTGAGGGATCTCTTTTCAGTTATTTGGCAGCTATGGGATCCATACAGTCCTGTGCATTGAAATAATCCTTAGAAATACGGATGTGGTTTCTTTTCATGTTTGTATAGACAATATAGTATAAACTGACTTCTAGAAGGCCCAGGAGTTGGTACTTTTCCTTCACTATACATATAAGAATGATCGCTCTAAGGGTCAGACCAAATCCTGAAAGCCAGTGGTAGTAATTTTCAAAAAGTATTAGTGTAGTTCATATCTCCAGCACATTTTAATTTTGCTTACAAACCTCTCTTCGCTTTCATGTCAATAATCTCTTCACTTGTTACATGTGAAATAAAGCCAAGCACATAAAGAGCACGTATATCGATGAGGGGAGTGCAACATGAGTAATAACAGTGCAGGTTTCCTCACACTGCTTATCTTCGTACCTCAGTCGTGATCTTAAGCAAAAGACTGCCTTAAGACATTAAGCAGGCACTAATTCTGTTCATGTACCTTGAACTTTCCCCAGCATCTTTGAGATGGCAAAAAACGTGGCCAGCTGTGATAGTGATGGGAGGTACTCACCTCACTTCTTATGCACCATGATTGATACTGCCCAGTCATCAAATTACTGAAGCTCATCGGATTCCATTGTTTTGATTGGAATTTGAAGTAGGGAGATAGGGATGAAAGTTTCATTATTGGGTCTTCATCAGCCACAGACCAACATTTTACTTTCTTTTTAATCTCCAAAACCCAAATTAGTGGACAGGTGGAAGAGCCTGGGATGACAGTCTCTCTGCAAACTGGTATAAGTGAGAATTCTGTCTTGCAGAGAATTAATTAAGAGGATTGTTTTGATTTTTATTCACTAATGACCATTTTTCTGTTCTAACGCAGCACTGCAACATGTATGAGCTAGTCAGTTCTGTAGTAACTCTTCCACGCAAAGTTTCATTCCTTTTGCATTTGTCTCTCTTCTATTCTGTCATTGTGCAAAGATAAACCCAGTTCTGCTCCAACTAATCTCAATTGGAGCTTTACTAATTACTTCAGCAGGATTGATCCTGCACTCTGTTTTTTTTGGGTTTATTTTTTTCCTTCTCCTAAATGAAGTACAAAACCTGTTTTAGTTCCAGAAATAAACAATAGGATAAGTATTTTTATTTACAGGCATAAAAAGGTGAGCCAAATACCATTTTGAATTAATATGCTATAAAATTCTAAATTTCCAAATGTTCCATATTCCCTTTGCAGTCCCTGATGATATTCCAGGTATTAATACTTGTTTTTCATCAGTATATAATGTAATGAGTGATGGTTCAATTAAGTGATCTGGCCCTTGTTATTGTCACAGCAAAACCTCATTCTGTATTAACAAACCCAGATGTTTTCTAAAATGTCATATTTTAGGGCTGAATTCTGAGTCATGGCTAAAAGAATTTGATTATGGTGTAATCTCTGTGCATTGACTACTCACATCAATAAGTGAATATTGCAACATCTTATAATGAGTTTAACAAAAAATGTTATAGTTTACCTTTTAAAGGCTACGGAAGAGGTTCTACAAGGACAGAAAAGGGTTAAGTTAAGGTACCATTGTTTTCCTCCCTCAATGCAAGCAAGTTTTAAATGAAGTGCGAAAAAATGTATTAAATTCCATGAGCTTCTTTGCCAAAGGGCATACATGTTGTCTTAAGGGTTTTTTAGTTAGCGGTTTGGTTTTACAACAATTTTCACTGCCAGCACTCTATTTGTGAGCCCTTATTGGACAGGCAGGTTCTTCTACAAGTGATTATATATTATTTTTCCAGAGGCAAGCTCTTATATTTGTTACACCATTTAAAGAACTGGGGTTCATCTTTGTTAGTGTTGTTGATGACACAGCTACTAAAGGGGAAGGATGGTGACCCCATTAGCCTTTCAGGTTGCTCATATGCAGTGCATAGTCTACTACTTCAATAAGAGTTTTATTGCATTTAACGCCCGTGTGAATTTTGACTGTATATACTGCAGGGAATTAAAGCCATAATGGATTTCTCTTTTGAACTGGAAAGAGGTCGAAAAACCTCACCTTCAGTGAATGTTCATGCTGGTATCCCTCTTTCTATAATGTACATTTCACTGATTAGTCTGGCCCTGAAGACTGAGTTACATACATTGAGTAAAAGCCCGAAGGTATCTGTTAAAGACTGCTGAATCAAACCATAGCAGAGGATGATTTAGTCCTTAAGTAACCTTCCACAACATGTGGAAAAAAATAATTGTATTTTTTAATGGGAAATTTCAGTTTGGGGGATATGTATGAAAATCTCATGCAGCAGTAATAGAATGTCATCAAGAGTTGCAGAGAAATATAGATAATAATTTACTGTCTCAAAAGGTATTGCATCTGATTTAAATTATCATCCAGATAAAATATTTTTGTGGCAAATAAAGATGTTGTTGATGATTGCCTATAGCAAATGAAAGATAAAACACAGCCAATGACGCTGCTTCAGAAAGAGCTATCTTCTAAATCTGAGGAAAATTATGAGAAAAATTAATTGGAGAGAGCATATAAACAGAAGCCTGTGAATATAAACTGGACAGTTTTCTAGGAATATATTGTTTTGCCAGAGAAAAACACAAATCATAAAAGAGTTCACATTTGGCTATGAGTCTGTCTTTGATACAAGGGAAAATGAAACCAAAATTTAAGAATTAACCCCAAATCAAAACAAACTAGTGTATAGTAGGTTAAAAAACCAGAAACCAGGTAACAACCCCTACAAAAAATAAGGTATAAAATGAATACAATTGATCTGATAGGAGAGAAAGGTTAAGGTTGGGTGGTGTGCTTAAAATACACAGAAATGAGGAACTATTGCTCTTCTTATTGCTGCTTTTATTGGAGACATCCTATGAAGAGTTATTGTCAGTAGTGATGCAGAACTGACAGAATTAATTAATATTTCTATTCTTTATCTGGAAAAATCATGATTAAGAATTCCTATTATGAAAAGAAAAAGCAAGTGAAGGGATATTGGAAAACATCTATTAGGGCTAAATATTTTTAAATCAGCAGTCCTGTTGTATGTTTCTAAAGAGTATTCTGGAGTATATATCTAGAAAATATTCCAATGATACAAGTGCAATGAACTTGGTAATCATTGACCATTTAGTCTGACATAAATTTTTGGCAAAATAACAGAAAATCCAACACAGGATTCAGCTGAGAGAGAATTAAGGCAGGGAAAATATTTAATGGCAATAATACAGTATTATGGGAAATATTTTCTATTGAGCAAACAATTTGACTCTTTGATGATACTGCAAGGTTGGTAGATAAAAATTACCATGAAAATACAGCACACAAACTTTGAACTACATAGCATACTTCAGTAGCTTAGAAGTACTAGTCAAATATTCAAAACTAAGTATTGTGGGGAAATATGTTTGGTTGGATTATACAGATATTGTAACTCTTTTTACAATATTTGTATCAATGATCTAGACAGATCATTGACATAAAATTACACTTAACATAAGTGTAGGGTCCACAGTTGGCAAAATGACCTAGATGAGAACAGCTGTTAGAATGAGAATGTGAAAATGGACTGTGTCAATAACGTAACTGAGCTATCTGAGAGGGCATTTCCCCAAACTGATAATGGTAAAGAGGAGAATTTAAACAAAAAAAAAATCCCCCCAAAACTAAAAAACAAAACCAACCAAAACCAACAACAACAACAAAAACCAAAACCAAACCAAAACAAAACCTTCTGAAACAAAGCTTGGAAAAAAGTGTAATAGAAGCATAAAACTTTTTAAGCATGAGTGGCTGGGCAGGTGAAATAAATAGAGAAAAAAACTTGTTTGACGCTGCCAGACGTTGCCCCATGTCATTGCAATCTTTGGCTTGTTCTGACTGAGCTGCCACTGCACTGGATACCGTGAGGAGCCAGCATCCAACCATTGGAGTGACCGTATAGGCTGCAGCAAGCAGGGACCCAGACTTTGTGAGCACATGCGTGAACTCTGAGTGCTTTCTTCCCAGCCTGTGCATTAGCAGATAGTATGGGATGACACACAGCTGGACCATCCATGCCTTGAGAGGAGGAGTGAGCAAGTAGGGGAGCCTACAATCCCAGAAGTGGGGATGTGCTTGTAACCCACATGGCTTATGAGGTTATCTGAGTGATAATACTTTGGGGGATTGATTATATAGGGGTGTTCAGAAGTTTTTAGATGTCATTTTGTAAGTATCTAGTATTGTGTTTTATTCTGTTTCATTGCTGATCCTGAGCTGGCAGTGAGTGTCAGTTAATTAAATGTTGTTGATTATAGTGATGTGATTTACATCGGATGAATTCAGAAGCTTTTCCTTGCAACAGTAAGTATTGGCAGCATGATAAATAAGACAGGCATGCAGAGTGATGTTTGATTCAAAATGGTATGTATAAGAAGGACAGATACAGGATATACCTTTAGAATGAGGGACATTTGTCTGTAAAAGCAAGTCTGAAAAGGATTTGAGATCATAACGGGCAAGAAATTCCACATGAGCTCTCACAATGATAGTGTTTAAAAAGACTATTTCACACCATTGGATAAATAAGGAGAGAAATAGAATAGTGATTTTAACAATGTCAATGGGAAAACTGGAATGCTGATACATTTCAATTTGTCCATGTTTTGAAAATTATGTTGAAAAGAATGAAAAGAGACACCAAAATACTCAGTGCTAAAAAAAAAAAAAAAAGGAAAAATTCAGTGGTCAAACTTTAGTCTACTAAGAAACTCGAAAACTGATGTGATTAGAGTGTACCCTGGAAGCTGAGGTCTCATAAATTCCAATTAGAAATTAAGGATAGATTTTTAGTGGTGAAAATAATTCACCATTTTTAAAATTTCTTGGAGAAGTGGTATTTTCTCTATCTCTTGGAGTCCATGTTCACAGATTGGATGTCTTTGTGGAAGACTGTTGTAGTGAAGTATGCATTATTGTGTTTGTATATTATGATATTCAGAAGGCCAGAGTAGAGGGTTCTGAGGTTCCCGTACCTTCAGCCTGTGATTCTGCAGGTAAAAGGAATGTAGCCTATCATTCATAACCATGCTTCCAACCCTGTCATCAACAAACATGTCTAGCTTGCAATGCACAGAACACGCCAAAGGATTTCACTACCCAGTCCATCATTTCCTCTCTGCTGAGATTGCTAGCAGAAGGCTCAAGAGGTTTTTGCGTGATCTGTTTCTTTGTGGCAGTACTCGGACTCAATCTCAGTAACTCAAACTTCTATCTGGTTAGCTGGAAAAATGTCTTTTGAAATCTGTTAATTTGTCAAATCTGAAATGTTTTATAGAGATTAATTTTGAAGGCTGTGCTGAGGGTGAACAAATACTCACCATGCATAGGTACTTGTCGACTCAGTAACCCATCCACTACTTATTTGTGTGATCAAGCTTCTATCTCCTCCACATTTCTCTTCATTGTGGAGAGATTTGCAAGCTTTGGTTTTGTACCTCTGAAACATTGGCTTATCAACAACCTGGGCCTCCAGCCTGAAAAAGTCCATTTGTTTAAGCTGACACAGGAGTTTAACACCTACATCAAAACCAGCCAAAATATATTGTCTCAGAGCTCTTTTCTAGCTTTGGCTTCTGGATATGAATCCAGATATGAACTTCTGCAATAGCTGGTCTCCATGCCAGGCTTCTTTCCAAGTCTGAGATGAACTAAACATAGAGGTGTCAGAGTTAGTATATCCTTTTCTCGTTTCTCTCTGCTTACAGGACACTAAATGTTGTTCTGTCCACTTTTTTTCTTGCTGTGAACAGTAGTTAGGCATTTTAGACTAGAAATGCATTTTTCTGTCTTCATAAAATAACTCATGTTGTGGACTTGATTTCACTTATTTACCTCTTTTATTAATGCATGTACTTGGTTTGTGAAGACAGAGGAGAGGAAAGAATGAGGTGAGCTTGACCCTTCGTCTCTGCGTAATAGCTTTTGGTAGTGTACGTTGCAATTATATGCAGTGTCAGTAGGCTGTCTTCTTGTATTTCTAGTTACTCTTGATCTGATTTCTTGGACATGTTTCGTTGTAAACTTTTCTGAAAAAAAATTACTGATGGAAATCTAAAACAAAGATACATATTTCATACTTACACATGAGGTTGGTGGTGACTTTCTCTGTTTAGTTTGGAGTTTCATACTGTGTTTCATAGTCCACGTCAATTTTTTGTGTTAACTATGTTTCCTGCATTCAAGAGCCTTCATGAAGTAGTGGGTAATTTCATTGTTACAGCTGAGTGTAGTTAGCCTGACACGTCATGGACTGTGAGAAAGTATTCTTTGAGGTACCAAAGGGCATTCCTTTGGAGGTAACCATACTCAATTGTTATTGACTGTAAATTGTTAATCGATCCTATGTCCTGAGATATCCAGTCCTTATTTCTTTCACCTTTTCTGAAAAACTCAACAAAATTTCAAATCTAAGATCTTCACCTAATTGTTGCTTCCAGAGTGCATTCTCTGTCTGTGATGTTTCAACAGTACTGGTGGGCAAGAGGCATATTTTGAAGTGACAGGTTGTAACAATCATACTTTCTTTATCATCTTTAACCTTCCTTCCATTACTTACTGCTCTCCACCCATGCTGTATATATCAACTTCAGCTAATGAAAATGTAAAATAATGGTATATTCTTTGATATTCAATTTAATTGTCTCCTCATTACTGTTTAGGCTGGCACTGAATAAGATAAGAGGACACATTCTTCTAGTAATGTGGCATCATGAGATGCTGTTCAAAGTTACTGTGTCAGTGTATCCAAAGGAAAACTGAGACTTATTAGGCTTGATCCTCCTTGTGGCTTGTATTGTCATTTATCACCGAGTGATGCTGGAATTCAGACAGTGCAAAATTGAAAGTGTAGTATTTTATGCTCTCCTAACATATGTGGAAATGGCTGTATACAAGATAGTGGGAACTTGAACTCTTCGCAGAGGTAGTCACCCCTTTTCAATACTGTAGGGACCACAGAAAGCCTGATGACCTTTGAAATGTTCCTGATTTTAGCAAGTTCAGGATGAGGTTAGAAACAAGGTTATACTTCTGACCTTGCTATTATATCCTATATTATGCTGCTTTTTGCACTCTGTATTGCACCCTGGCTTTGGATAGCTAATCTTACTTTTACAGGGATTATAAAAGTGAATGGAATGATCTCACATGCTTGCTTATGGGATAAAACAACGTGAATGGCATAAGTATAACATGCTAACCTGCACTGAGTTTGCGCTAAGAGTGCTGGCATAGCTCCGCATGTTAGGTTACATTATACAAACGCACTTTTAATACTAACTAAGAATGTCTGTCTGGGTAGTCAGTGTAATAATCAGAATTTTGAAAATTCATACCCTACTTTAATCCTTACTCGTTATTCCACATGTATGTTCCATACAGTGTGGTCATGGATTTTCAAGGAAGGAGGCTACATGTCCCTTACTGCTCCCTTGCAGCTCCCACAGAAGTTAGTAACTTCCCCTACTGTTGAAATCCTGCCAAACTGATCATCTAGGATAATTTTCTTATAATGTTTTTATTTGTACTCTCAGGCCCTCCAGCGTTTTGCAGTTTTGTAAGGCACCTTTCTCTTACATATGCCTCATTTTCTTATGCAATGTCTCATTCCTTACATTTTAAATCAAATAAGAAATTAATTAAGCGTAGCTAAAATTTTGCATCATTTTTCCATTAACTTATTACAATAGGTGACAATTTGTGAGTGAGAAAAACAAGGCCTAAGTCTAGCAGACATTGTCTGGGATGGTCCCTTTCTCTTTTATCTCTCCCTGTCCATCCCCCAGATTTCCTTGTCAGAGGTTCATGTAACCAGTGCTCAAACCATTGACCTACTGTGGGACCAGCCAAATGACTACAGAGGTCTACATGGATTCAGTTTGCTTACTAAGAAAACTAACTTTGGCTGGGCTGCTCCTCACTCCTTGCCTAGAGTTCCTTATGGATATTTGTCAATAGCTCATCCCTTCTCAGTGGCAGCAGAGTTCAGAAGCTCTTTTTCTCGTGCAGAGCTTCCAGAGAGACCTTTGGTGCCAGAGGTCTCTTGAAAACTAGGACTGTCATTGAATGATCATGGCAATTGGGAGAGGTGTCTGAGGACTGGAGGAAAGCTAACAGTTGCCTGTTTCTGAGCATTTCTCTAGCTCTTTTTAACGAAAAGTTAAAAACTTGCTGTTCTTGCTAGCTTTTCCATGCAGATGGAGCTATGGATCAGAATGAAGACTCACTGAAACTAAAGCAAATTCTATATTGAGGGAAAAATGTACCAGAGGAGCTGTCAGATTAATTTCACTGGTATGAGATGAAGTGCTTCCACTACTAAAGCTATGTATTCATATAAGTGTATGTATGTGTGTTTAAGACAGTACATTGCCCTTGAAAGTTTTGGAGTGCATTTGGCCTTATGCCATATTAAAATGCTGATTCTTCGCACAGGTGGTTTCATTATAGAAAAATAGTATTTTTTGATATATTTAGCAAAACACTTGCTTCCATATATCTTTCTGTGGAGTAGGGGGATAGAAATCTCCACACATTAGTCATATAGATCTCAGAAGAATTATAACATTGACTATTTGGCAGCTAGGTAAAAAAAAAAGCAACTGCTTTGAGAAAGGTTTAAGAACGAGTAAGTTTTTTTCAAAACAAGTAATGAAAATATCCTGTACCTCCCAAAAGCAAGAAAAAAATATCAGATCTTGTATCACATCTTTTCCCCTTTACAATGTCAAACGATACCTTTTAAAGGGAAAATGCAATTAGGAGAGACATTTAAATATAGTAGAATGAGCACTCTTGTGTACTGTAGTGATCACTGCTAGAGATTCCTTGACTGTGATCTTTGTGTGGCCTCTGACTCATTGTCTGAAACAAATCACACAGAGTCTATATGCTCCATTTTACCTCTTTGTAACTTAAGAAAAATTGCTTTTGCATATTGCAGGACAGATCCTTCCACAATCTATGCAGCCAGAACTCTCTATTTGTAAGAGTTCAGACATCAAAACCAGTTTAATATAATTTAACAAGTGGGAGTGGAATTTAAGAAGAGGTTTTGTGAACTTAAGCTTTCAGTTGCATGAAAGGTCCTCAAATAAAAGGCATTTTATAAGCACAATTTTTATTGCAATCAGTATCACTATACATAAAACACTGTGTTTCAGTGCAGAGTAAGAGAGGAAAACAAAAGAACATGTATATCTTTTATCCTTAAATATTCCATTAGTGAAACAATTCTGGAGACATAGGTCAAAACCTTCTTTCTTACCCTTCCACTCTTAAGAAAAGTTTTTCCTGATCTGAGAGCAATTTCATGATATGGCTAACTATTTTAAATTCAGACTCTTTGTGATTTTTTTCCTCCTGATTTATTTTACCTTAGGCATAAATTGAATTGAACAAACAAACAAACAAAAAATTCCTTCCTTAAAGTTAAGCCAGATCACAAGCCTGCCAATTCTTACTCATAATAGTAAATACTTGCAAACATGAGCTTATTCAAATATCGCTTTGATATTCTAGCTCTAACCAAATGAATAAGGAGTATTCAAGTAAAACCTATTCAGGCTTTCTACATATTTTACACTGAAATTATTATTTATTTATTTTCAATTTATACATTGGAATGGTTGAAAAGCTCAGTGCCCAAACTCTCTTTTTGCTGGTTACTGTGAAATTTTACCTACTCTGTAAATGTCACAGTAGTTCACAAGCTTTAAAACTATAAAGTTCTTTTTGTCATAATTCACAACTTTGGTTGCTTCTGTTTGACTTCTTGATGTGTCAGTTTCTTGCGCATTTAGTAGATGAACTACTTCCCACTGCTGGATGAAAGGTTTCTGCAGTGCTTCGTGAATATATAGATTTTCTTTTTTCCTTGAACCCAGGGAACTGATTTCTTTACTTGGTCTTAGAGGAAGGTTAGGACCAATTCAATGTAAGAAATCTAGACAGCTAATTGCCAAATATAATATATATCTGCAAGTGGCTGTAAGAATTTTGGCTGTGTTACGGGATAGGATCTGATGTGGCTAACCTTAACTTTTGTGTGAGGTATTTAGTCATGACAACATTTGCTTTGTTTCTTGTATGTTGAATTTGCTTATCTAGTCATTGCAAACATGTATGGAAAGGTATAAAGTCAGCAACTGGCGTTATGTATTGTTTTTGAAACTGTCATGAATTCTCTGATATCAAATAATCTCCTTTCAAGTCATCCCCTCTCTCCTCTATAAA